>JASPKZ010003043.1:0-567500 GCA_030220185.1 Diploptera punctata | reverse complement strand
AACAAGAATCACAAATAAGAATGAATAAGAATGAGATAAACATAGGCTCAATTCTGGAAATGCATGCTATTATGCATTACAGAGGCTCTTGACTTCCCAACTCCTTTCAAAAAATGTTAAACTGAAAATATATCAAACTATTATTCTATTAGTGTTAAACTGAAAATATATCAAACTATTATTCTACCAGTTATATTATATGTGTGCGAAACATGGACTCTTACTTTAAGGGTAGAAAGGAGATTACAAGTATTTGAGAATAAAGTACTTAGAAGAATTTTTGGACCAAAGAGAGATGAACAGACAGGTGAATGGAGAAGACTTCGTAACAATGAACTACATGGTCTTTATAGGAAGTCAGATATAATAAGAACAGTTAAATCTCATAGACTGCGATGTGCAGGACATGTTGCACGTATGGGGAATGAAAGACTTGCATGGAAGCTTCTTGTAGAAAAACCAGAGGGAAAACGCCCAGTTGGTAGACCAAGAATGAGGTAGGAGAATAATATTAACTATGATTTGAAGGAAGTGGATTATACAGGGAATGATTGGAAAGCATTAGCTCAGGATATGGATGTATGGAGAGCTTATGTCCGCGCGGCCATGAACCTACGGGTTCGATAGTGCCAGTGAGTAAGTAAGTAAGTAATCAATACCATCTAGAATAAAAAATAATGAAATATATGGATCGTGGTTATTCATACCATTACTTATGATTTAACTTTCTTGGTGGAACCATGCCTTAGAGCACCTAGTTAAGACAATTCGCTACAAGCCGGAAGATTGGGTTAGAGTCCCGATGGGGTCAGAATTTTTAAAAATGGCCAAAATCTTCAGCGTTGCCATGACCCTGTGTTGACCCAGTAATGTAAATTAGTGCCAGCCATTCCTTCTGGGAGTAAAGACAGCCATCACGAAAGGCTGACAATCCGGCTAATATCTAATGCCGATTGTCTAGAAGGGTGGGAAATCTTAACTTCCTATTAACCCAGGAACTCTTAAGGTCTCTCCTGGAATCATTTTACCCTTACCTTCTTGATTAACATTTTAATAGCTAAAGATTTCAACGATACGAAGTGCGTGAGTAAAAAAAATTAACTTGAGTAAAACATGATTTAATGTATTATTGAAAATCAAGGATTAAATACTGTTATGAATATAAACTTTATAACCGTGAGCTATGTGATATTTATGGAAAACATGATGTAATAAAATCATAGTCCCATCCGAAGGACACGAATGGGGATTAAAAAAGGATTAAGGAAATTTCCTGTACAATAGCCAGAGGGAGAGTATCCTGTTGGTTTGCCAAAAATAAGGTAAACGAATAATATTTGCTGATTTGGGATATAAATTGTACAGGTAATGATTGGAAAACAACTGCTCAAGATGGAGATTTTTGGTGAGCTTACGTCCGCTCGGCCATGAATTTCCGGGTTCTATAGACCCATTTAGTAAGTTGGTTTGTTAGATAAATATACATATAGCTACATAGTCATATAATTGCTAATAATGTGTAAAACAAACTAACTCTATGACCTATGGAAACGATTAGTTTCACACTGCATTCAATAATATCCTCCAGTAGTCTCTATCCTAAAACATCTAATCCGGTTCTGACCTCCGATACCCAGTGTCCTAAGATTCATTTGAATTTATTTTCCCACTTATTCCTGAGTATTCCCAATAATCTTTACCCGGGAAATTTCTAATATCGTTTCTAATATTTTTATTGTCACCCATTCCAGCTCTATGGCCTACCTTACACAATTTTCTTTATAAGTTATCGAGGTCTATATTGTGAAGCCCCACCTTCCATTCGTATTCCTTATTTAACTCAATATTTGTCTTATAGCCACATACACAAGCCTTCGTGACACTATATATTTAAAGTCAATTTTATAATAAATAATAGTTTAAAAAATTAAAACAACAGGCTTTATTAGAAAATCGAATTAAAAAATGAAAAATAATTATAATTTCCAACACGGTTGGGATAAAATTAAAGTGGTCAACAAAAAAATCATCTCCGGCACATCTAGAATAAAACTAGAGTTATCTACAAAAAAAATAATTTTACCATCAAAAGGGTGGGATGCTTTTTATGGTTTTTATGTTTTCTTCTTAGAGACTTTACTTTTGCCAATATCTGTTTATTATAAAGTATATTAATTGATATAGAGCACCACATGCTTTTGATGGTAAAATTACGTTTTTATTAGTTAACTCTAGTTTCATTTTAGATGTGTTGGAGATGATTTTTTTGTTGACCACTTTAATTTTAACCCAAGCGTGATGTAAATTAAAATTATTTTTTAATTTTAGACTGGTTTTCTAATAAAGCGTGTTGCTTTAGTTTTTTAACTATTATTTATTTTTTATTTTTTAGCTTGGTTTTCTAAAAATGTAAATATCTTTAAATTCGATACTATTGTAGTATGAGCTAAAATTAATACTCTTCTAAAAAAATCCTCCGGGCCGGATTTGAACCAGCGACCTATGGTTTACTGAAATTATATACCACTACAGTCCACCACTTTACCAACTGAGCTACCACAAAGATAGACTAGAAAGTCGATACGTCCGCAACCTATTATACCGGTCTTTATTTGTTTGATGTCCTGATGATCCTGGCCGAGACCATAGAAAAAATTTATGAAATTATTCTATTGTCATTGGTCCTTTACAAGTATGCAAAGTTTCGAGTCGATCCAATGTTTTCAAGTTGGGTGAAAATCGTGTTGAATGATTCCGTTACATAGATAGATACAGGTCAAGATAATATAAAGCGTGTAAAAAATGTCCACCGCTGTGGTCTCGAGGTAGCGTGCTGCCTTGTCACGCAGCGGGCCTGGGTTCGATTCCCGGTCGGTACTGGCTCCTGGGTGAGTTTTTTCGGGGTTTTTCCTCACCTGTAAAACAAATGTCAGGACGCTTAGGACCCAAGGGTCCCTGAAAATCATCGGTCACCATCATCATCCTCATCAATTCACCGGTGTGGAAAGCAACGGGAAGCTACCACACCTATAATTCCCTAGTAAAGCTGCAAAGCATAGCATGAAAATGCAATGATTGCAGTGAAAGACCTGCCCTAGGGCAGAAAACTATATAATAGAATAGAATAAAAAGTAATTTGACTAATGGTAATGAAACCGGCCGTAGCACTCTATTTTCTGAAAAGTTAGCTTCTTTAATGTAGTAAGTAAAGTAAAGTGATCCCACGACAGGCCTCAGGAGGCCGTTGGGTTAGTAGGAGGTTAAGGCTCCCACTTTTCTAGACAATCGGCACTTGATGCCAGCCGGGTTGTCAGCCCTGCGTGACGGCCGCCTTTACCCCAGAACAAGCGTCTGGTACTCATTTCCGTTAGAGGCTGAGTCGACCCCAGGACCATAGTGCCGCCAGAGGGTTTGGGTCAGTTTAAAAATCCTGACCCCCACGGGGCTCGAACCCTCGACCTTCCGGCTTGTAGCGCAGTGCCTTAACCACTACGCTACGGCGTGTCCCTCTTTAATGTAGTATTAGGACTATATTAGACTAAAAGGAAGATACAAATAATATTATTTACAAATATGGATCGCAGATGCAGCAAGCCGTACGTGCTGCTGACAGTCAGTACCAATAATTTAATGTCTAGTAATAATATCAAAAGCTTGTGAGATTCTCTTCCATTTCTCGGTGAATGCAGTTGAAAGTTCTTCCAGATTCTGTGGCACAGCAACATGCTTACGAACAAGTCTTTTCCAGCTTATCCCACGTGTGCTCGATCAGATTGAGGTCCGGAGAACATGCAGGCCACTCCATCACCCAAATGTGGCATTTCTGATAGCATGTGCTGTATGCATGACATCTAGAATTATCATGTATTAGAAGATAATTTAAGGCAAAGGAAGAATGGATCAAGCAGAAATGTGAAAAATTAGAGAATCTGGAGAGGAAAGGAAAATATGGTTTAATGTACCAGGAAGTTAAATGCTTGGACTATGGAAAGAGAAGTAGGAAAACTATGTGGCTGATTCAGGACGAAAATTATGAAGAAATAACTGATAAACAGGGAATTATTAACACGTGGGAGAACTATGTAGAAAAGCTATATGAGACAAGAAATCGTCCGGCTAACTTGGATATAGAAAATGAAGAATTATCAGAAGATGGAAAAGGATATTCAATTCTGAAGGAAGAAGATGAACTAGCAATTAACGAATAGAAACATGGGAAAGCAACAGGGGTAGATAGAATCCGCATTGAATTGGTTAAATGCTTGGTTGAAAGAAACAAGGAAATTCTGCTCTTATGCAACAATATATATAAGGAGGTGAATGGCCCGAAGAATTGACTGAGACAGTGTTAATACCAATAACTAAATAAATAACTAACTCAGTGGCACTATCGAACCAGTAGGTTCATGGCCGCGCGTACATAAGCTCTCCATACATCCCTATCCTGAGCAAATGTTTTCCAATCATCCCCTGTATAATCTACTTCTCTCAAATCACAGTTAATGTTATTCTCCCACTTCATCATTGGTCTACCAACTGATCGTTTTCCCTCTGGTTTTTCTACAAGAAGCTTCCATGCACGTATTTCATTCCCCATTCGTGCCACATGTACTGCCCATAGCAGTCTACGAAACTTAACTGTTCTTATTATATCTGGCTTCCTATGAAGATCATGTAGTTCATTGCCATGTAGTCTTCTCCATTCACCTGTCTGTTCATTTCTCTTTGGTCCAAAAATTTCCTAAGCACTTTATTCTCAAATACTCGTAATCTCCTTTCCTCCCATAAAGTAAAAGTCCATGTTTCGCACCCAGATAATGTAACTGGTAAAATAATAGTTTTATATATTTTCAGTATAACGTTTTTTGAAAGTAGTTGGGACATTAAGAGTCTCTGTAATGCATAATAGCACGCATTTCCAGAATTGAGTCTATGGTTAATATCTTTGTGCTTCTCATTCCTATTTGTGATTATTGTTCCTAGGTATTTGAATTCAGTCACTTCCTCAAAATGTCTCTCATTTGTCATTAGCTGTCCATTTCCATTATATAATGTATTTCTATTTGTGACCATATATTTAGTTTTATTGATATTTACTTCCAGTCCCAATTTCTTAGTGTTACTCAGTAAGTGTGTGCGTGTTGGCTTTTAATATATCCTCGCTATCGCCCAATAGTACTATATCATCAGCATAAACTAACATCTTACTAATACTATTGACTTGTAAGCTTTCTTCATCCTCTAAAAATTTGATGGCATGTTCTAGTACAAAATTGAATAGTAGAGGAAATAGTGCATCTCCTTGCTTCAACCCATAATGGATTCGAAAAGTATCCGAAAACTGTTTGCATACACGCACCCTACTCTTTGTGCCATTTAGACACATTCGTATAAGTCTAATTAACTTTTTAAGAATTCCGAACTCCAGCAGGATACAATATAACTTCTCAATCTTAATTATTATTGTTATTATCATATAAAATGTTGTTTGTACACGAAATTTACATTGCTATATATAATGTATCTTTAAATATTATAATTTGTATAGTGTATATCTATATTTGTCAAATATTTATTTGTATTTGTGTTGGTTGAGTGGAAGAGAAGGCCTTATGGCTTTAACTCTGCCAAAATAAATAAAACATTATTATTATTATTATTATTATTATTATTATTATTATTATTATTATTATTATTATTATTATTAATCTATGCCTTTTTGAAGTCTACGTATAGTTGATGTATAGTGTCATTATATTCCCATTTATTTTCTGAATCTGTCTTATACAAAAAATCTCATCTGTTCTAGACTTAGCCTTTGGCACTTTGGCATGGGTTCCCTTAAGCAGTGTCCGCCCGGAGAACCGAATGGGGGACTATTTGACGTCCGGAAAATTTTACCCCAGTTGAACCCATGTTGGAATTTCATGACGGTTGTATTTTTACGGTGAAAGATCCTCACTCTTTCGACCAAGGTATTTTTTTTGTCTGACTTATCACCTTCGACCAGTCCGGCATGGGTAACCCTAAAGGCAGCAATGCTACCGCCGGCATAGCTCTCGGGATCATTTAAGTACGCAAGCCACTCCTCCACGAAAAGGTAAATATACCATGGAGGGGTGTTAATACTAATACCGAAGGAAAATAATGCGAAGAAATGTAAAGAGTTCAGGACTATCAGCTTTATATCACACTCTTTAAAGTTTCTCCTGCGAATACTGAATCTACGTTTGCGTTGTACGATGGAAAGCTAATTGAAAGAAGAAAAATTTGGCTTCAGGAAGGAAACGGGTACGAGAGATTCATTTTGATTGATACGTACAATAGGAGAAATATATATTGAAAAATATAAAGAAGTTATCTGTTGACCTGGAAAAGGCCTTTAACAGAACGAATTGGAATAAACTCATGAGGATCTTTAAATAAAATTGGCATGGACTGGAAGGAGAGGAAGCTCATAAGTGATCTTTATATAAAACAGGGAATAAAAGTCAAGATAGGAGAAAAAATGTCAGAGGGAAGAGAAATTGGAATGGGGCTGTCATCTACACTTTTCAACATCTACTTGGAAGACCTAATGAAGAACTGCTTCAGGAATACGGGAGGCGTAAATATGGGAGGAAGAAGAATTTGGTGCATAAGATTTGCTGATGATATGGCATTGCTAGTAGAAGATGCAATGACACTGAGGAACATGCTGATGGAGCTAAATGACAAATGCTAGAATTATGGGATGAAGATAAATATAAATAAGACGAAGGCCACGATTACAGAAAGGAAACCAAGGAAGATAAACATGAGGATTAAAGATGAGGTCATTGAGCAAGTGGAGAGCTTCAAATACTTGATTTGAACTACCAGCAATAACATGAACTGCGGTCAAGAAATAAAGCAGAAGATAGCAAAGGTAAAAGAAACTTTTAACAAGAAGAGAAGCATTTTCTGCAGACCTTAGGCAAAACAATTACGGATGCTTCAGTTGGAGTGTAGCATTGTATGGTGCAGAGAACTGGAAATTACGACGGAATGAATAAAAGTGACTTGAAGCTTATGAGATGTGGATATGGAGAAGGATGGAACGTATAAAATGGACAGACAAAATAAAAAATAGAGCTATGTTAGACAGAGTGGGTGAAGGAAGAAAAATTCTGGAACTCATAAAGAAGAGGAAAATATATTGAATTGGCCACTGGATAAGAAGAAAATATCTGCTGACGGATGCCCTAGAAGAAATGGTCAACGGAAAAACGTTAGAAGCAGAAAGATACATCAGATAATAGACAATATTAAAATAAATGGTTTGTATGCGGATACAAATTGGAAAGCTGAGTTAAGAAAAGAGTGGAGAATGCTGAGTTTGCAGTGAAAGACCTGCTCTAGGGCAGAGCACTATGTATGTATAGAAAAAAATCAGGGTCCATATGATAAGCAAAGGCTACGACATATTGATGGATAATGCAATTGATACAAACATCAGCATCCATGCGTTGTGGGACAACGACATGCTATGTTCGAGACTCAATAGTAATCCCAGCACAAAATATAACCAAACCACATCCAAATCTGTCACGTTCAATAAATAGCTGTATAAAACAGTCACCAGGAAGTCTCCATACACGTGTACGACCATCAGAACCCGTTAAATGAAATCTTGATTCCACCGTGAATAGAATACCCTTCCATTGGCAGAGCCACCAGTTGACATGATTCTGAGCAAACCTCAGCCGGGCTTCTTTGTGCTGACGTGTTAAACGAGTGGAATTAAAGGGGATTCTATACCTCAACATTGCATTTCTCAGTCATTTCCTTACAGTCTGAACAGAAAGTAACGCCCCAGTTGCTGTTCGTAAATCATGTTCTAGATCTCGGGCTGTAGACGCTCGTCTGCGCAAAGCTGATAGCACCCGAAATCTACCCTGTACCTCTGTAGTCTTCTTCTTAAGGCTTCTACCGGACCACCTCTTGAATCCATGTGTCTCTATATCGCCTCCACTCCCTATGAATGACGGATTTGCTGACACCAAGAATCCTACAGATATGGCGAATGGAACGGTCATCTTCATTCAATGAAACTGCTCGCGAAACTGATGTTTCATTCAGAGGCCTCATTGCTCTATATCAGCTTCAGAGAACACTAAATAACAATTTCCTGTCACAGATTATTCTTCAAACTTGTTTCCAAAAAAATAACTCAATGAGTACTTACTTTGGTTTCACCAACTCTTGAAACTTAACTACGGTAACGTATTCAGAAAAAAATAATAAAACCCAGAAGATCTTGAATCTTTTAAAGAATACTTCAAATCAAAACATGTGAACATGTGACTCTCAAAAATTTAAATGTTCCAATATTTATTTTGTGGCTTTGATTTAAACATATGTTCCTCTAATTTTTTTGAGTAGTGTATATATATACATGTATATATTGTGCGTTTGTACGTATGTACGTGCATATGTATGTAGATCTATGTGTGCATATAATTTATTACTGCTAATAATAATAATAATAATAATAATAGCTTTATTTTACGTGGCAGAGTTAAGGCCTTAAGGCCTTGTCTACCACTCAACCAGGTTTAAAAAAATACAAACAAAAAAATAGTCTTAAATCTAAATTACAATATATATATATATATATATATAAACGATTACAAGTTATGAATACAATACAATTAATATTTATAATGTATTTTGATTTACTCTAAATTTAACGAATTAAATATATAATATGTACAATATATATAAAAAAACGAGGAAAAGATTAATGACATAGTATAAAATTATATAAATAGAGAAAAATTAATTATTAGACAACAGGTAGCTGTATAAGCGTGACTTAAAGGTTCCAAGTGTGCGGCAACCCCTGATATCTTGAGGAAGGAGATTCCAGGAGCGGGCAGAGGCTACTGTGAAGGAAGTAGAATAGGAGGAAGTGCTATGAAGAGGAATTGTTAGCAGACTGGTATCTTGTGATCTAGTGTCAATATTGTGGTAAGAGGATAACTTCTCAAATCTGGACGCCAGGTAAGTAGGGATGTAGGAATTCAGAAGCTTGAAAAGTAGTGAAAGGGAGTGCAATTTACGTCTGTCAGTAAGACGGAGCCAAGAGAGGTTATTAAAGTGTTCGGAAATATGGTCATAACGGCGGATATTGAAAATGAATCGAACGCAAGCATTATGAACACGCTGCAGTTCTCTGCGACAAGTCATAGTTTAGATCATTATATATAATGTCACAATAATCGAAGTGTGGTAACACAAGATTCTGCACAAGGATTTGTTTTAACGAAACTGGGAGAAAATTCTTTAAACGTCTAAGATAATGTAAGATGGAGAAAGTCTTTTTACATATGTGTTTCACTTGTGTTTGCCAGGTTAAATTTGCGTCTAGATGTAGTCCAAGATCTATTACTGAAGAAGAATAAGGGATAATTATATTATTTATAGTAATATATAATTGTAGACTTTCACGGCCGGCGTCTTGATCCATATTTGGTTCGTCTTCCGGGCTTATAGGCCGTGGTCTGGTTGTCTTCTTACTCGACGTTTCATCTACTGCTGCGGTAGACATCATCAGGAGATACTGCGTGCTTTCTGTGAACTCCTCAACAGTCGGCTGCAGACTGGTGGTAGGTCGTTGGAAACTGTCTCTCTGTTTATAGCTAAACCCCGGGTGGAGGGGAGGTTTCTGCGCGCACCGAGTTGTGCGCTGTATTGCCGTGTGCCGAAGTCATAGGCTTCGTTGTCGTGTTAAGCAGTGCTGGGATCCAAATTTTGTTTATCTTCAAGGTTTTCTTCTTTTTTGTTGAAGGAATTTTTATGTTTGTATATTTCTATGGCTTCTCTGTATAGTCTGGTGTAGTAATGTGATGTTTGTGATAATACCTGGGTATCTTCAAATCTATAATATGTTGTTGGTTGTTCATACAGTGTTCCGCTACGGCCGATTTTTCATTTTGTTTTAACCTGCAGTGTCTCATGTGTTCTTGTAATCGTGTGTTGATCATTCTCTTTGTTGTACCGATGTACACCTCTCCACAACTGCACGGGATACGATATATACCGGCATGACTCAAAGGATCTCTAGTGTCTTTGGCTGGGCGCAGTATATTGCTGATTTTTTGTGTTGGTTTGTAGGTTGTTGCTATGTTGTATTTCTTTAATAATCGTCCAATTTTCTCTGTTGTTGTTTTGATATAAGGTAGGTAAACCTTACCATTTATCTCTTCCTTGTTTTCGTTTTCGGGCCTATATTTCTTTGGATTTATGGCTCGACGAAAAATCTGTTTTACTGTATCCATTGGTAAGAAAAGCTGCATGGAGATGATTGATTTCTTCTTGCAGATACTGTGGTTCCGAAATCCTTTTGGCTCGTTCAACCAGGGTTTTTATTATCCCGCGTTTTTGTCTAGGATGGTGGTTAGACTGTTTGTGTAGGTATCTGTCTGTGTGAGTATTTTTCCTGTAAACCTTGTGTCCAAGTGTCATGTCTTGGTTTCGGATTACCAGCATCCAATTCACCCTGGAAAAGGAACATGACAACAGTCTACCGTTTTTGGATGTTTTGGTAATCCGAAACCAAGACATGACACTTGGACACAAGGTTTACAGGAAAAATACTCACACAGACAGATACCTACACAAACAGTCTAACCACCATCCTAGACAAAAACGCGGGATAATAAAAACCCTGGTTGAACGAGCCAAAAGGATTTCGGAACCACAGTATCTGCAAGAAGAAATCAATCATCTCCATGCAGCTTTTCTTACCAATGGATACAGTAAAACAGATTTTCGTCGAGCCATAAATCCAAAGAAATATAGGCCCGAAAACGAAAACAAGGAAGAGATAAATGGTAAGGTTTACCTACCTTATATCAAACAACAACAGAGAAATTGGACGATTATTAAAGAAATACAACATAGCAACAACCTACAAACCAACAAAAAAAATCAGCAATATACTGCGCCCAGCCAAAGACACTAGAGATCCTTTGAGTCATGCCGGTATATATCGTATCCCGTGCAGTTGTGGAGAGGTGTACATCGGTACAACAAAGAGAATGATCAACACACGATTACAAGAACACATGAGACACTGCAGGTTAAAACAAAATGAAAAATCGGCCGTAGCGGAACACTGTATGAACAACCAACAACATATTATAAGATTTGAAGATACCCAGGTATTATCACAAACATCACATTACTACACCAGACTATACAGAGAAGCCATAGAAATATACAAACATAAAAATTCCTTCAACAAAAAAGAAGAAACCTTGAAGATAAACAAATTTGGATCCCAGCACTGCTTAACACGACAACGAAGCCTATGACTTCGGCACACGGCAATACAGCGCACAACTCGGTGCGCGCAGAAAACCTCCCCTCCACCCGGGGTTTAGCTATAAACAGAGAGACAGTTTCCAACGACCTACCACCAGTCTGCAGCCGACTGTTGAGGAGTTCACAGAAAGCACGCAGTATCTCCTGATGATGTCTACCGCAGCAGTAGATGAAACGTCGAGTAAGAAGACAACCAGACCACGGCCTATAAGCCCGGAAGACGAACCAAATATGGATTTATAGTAATATTTGGAAGTGTAGATATGTCAAAGGTTGTAAGCAGTCCTTTGTTCTCCCATTAGAATTACTTGTGACGTGTTTAGATTTAAATTTAGACCGATACTTGAAGACCAGTTAAAGATGGATATGAGATAGTCATTCATTTTTGTCAAGCTGTTCTAGACAGTAATGTGGATGTGAAATGTAGGTAAATTTGGAGACGATAGGCATAGAGTTGATACGGCAGTGCTTTGGATAGACAACAGATGTATGTCATTTATGTAGATTGAGAAAAGAAGAGATCCGAGAACACTGCCCTGGGGGACCCCCGCCTGCACGTTGCGCCAAGACGAAGATCTAGAGTTTAATGAAACGTATTGTTGACGACTGTGCAGGTATGAGTCGAACCAGGATACAGCGCTGTCAGACAAGTGTAGGTGCTTGAGCTTTATCATAAGTAAGTCGTGGTCTACTGTGTCAAAAGCTTTGCTGAAGTCAAGTAAGGTAGAAGGAGTCAATTGACGTCTGTCCATGGCTTCACGAATATCTTCAGTAATTTTTAACAAAGCTATGGTTGTGCTATGACCAGATCTAAAGCCGGATTGATAAGGATCAAGGAGGTAATTTGTTTGGAGATATTCAGTCATTTGCTTTTGTACAATATGTTCCACGGCTTTAGATAATGTCGGAAGGATGCTAATCGGTCGGAAGTCATTATAGTTATATGGTGTACTTATTTCAGGTATAGGTCGAACCCAAGACTGTTTACATACAGTAGGGAAGATAGAAGTTATAAGGGAAGCATTAAAAATATGAGTTACTGTGGGTACTATAATGTCAATGATTTTATTTAGTATTAAAATGCTGATGTCATATGTTCCTTGTGCATTGGATTTAATCCGCTTGAGTGCTTTTTTAACGTCTATAGGCGAAATGTAGTAAAAGTAAAATTTATCTCTTCCTATATGTGGGGATGGAGATAAGTCTTTAAGAATGTCTATTTTAGTCTTGTTGTCTGGAGGTGTCATGGGTATTGAGGTAAAATGTTCATTTAAGTCATCTACAGAAATGTCTATAGAGTCAGTTGAGGGATTCAACTGTCTAAGTCCCATTGCACGGAGATTTCGCCAAGTGTCCCGTGCACTTATTTCAGGTCCGATTATACTGTGGGCGTGTCGTAGTTTGGCATTGCGTATAGTTTGTGTAGTTGTGTTTCTAAGTTGTTTGTACAGTTGTCAGTTCTCGTCATTTTTATGTCGTCTGTATGTTCGGTATGCTTTGTCTTGAGTGCCTATTGTTGGTTTGAATATATCTTCCCGCCCCACTTTTGCATTAAAATCTACTAAGATAATTTTCATATGATATCGTGAAAGGCTATCAAATAAGCATTCTAATTCTTCATAGAACTCATCCTTGATCTTGTCATCTTTATCTTCTGTGGGGGCATGTACATTTACAATTATAAAATCATGTTGTTTACCCTTTAGAATTATGTATGATATCCTATCACTAACAAACTTAATATCTCGGATAGCGGATAGGATCCTCCTTCTGACTAAAAAACCCGTTCCAAATGCAAGTCTTTCTGCACTCCCGTAGTATAATGCAAAGCTTGCTGATTCCTGACTACATTCTCCTGGCCACCTAACTTGCTGTAAAGCGACTATATCCAAGGGCGATTTATCTAGTTCCCGCGTTAATATCTCTAGTGCCCCGCTATTGTATAAAGTCCTAAAATTCCATTTTCCTAGGAACATGTCCCTGTGTTTGAGCCTTTGGCATGTGTTCCCTGAAGTAGTCCCCGCCCGGAGAACCGAATTGGGGACTATTTGACCTCCGGAAAATTTTACCCCAGTTGAACCCATGTCCGCATTTCTTGACGGTTGTATTTTTACGGTGAAAGATCGTCACTCTTTCGACCAAGGTATTTTTTCGTCTGGCTTATCACCTTCGACCAATTCGGCATGGGTAACCCTATCGGCAGCAAAGGGTTACCCATGCCGGATTGGTAGAAGGTGATAAGCCAGACGAAAAAAGTACCTTAGTCGAAAGAGTGACGATCTTTCACCTTAAAAATACAACCGTCAAGAAATGCGGACATGGGTTCAACTGGGGTAAAATTTTCCGGAGGTCAAATAGTCCCCAATTCGGTTCTCCGGGCGGGGGACTACTTCAGGGAACACATGCCAAAGGCTCAAACACAGGGACATGTTCCTAGGAAAATGGAATTTTAGGACTTTATACAATAGCGGGGCACTAGAGATATTAACGCGGGAACTAGATAAATCGCCCTTGGATATAGTCGCTTTACAGGAAGTTAGGTGGCCAGGAGAAGGTAGTCAGGAATCAGGAAGCTTTGCATTATACTACGGGGGTGCAGAAAGACCTGCATTTGGAACGGGTTTTTTAGTCAGAAGGAGGATCCTATCCGCTATCCGAGATATTAAGTTTGTTAGTGATAGGATATCATACATAATTCTAAAGGGTAAACGTCATGATTTTATAATTGTAAATGTACATGCCCCCACTGAAGATAAAGATGACAAGATCAAGGATGAGTTCTATGAAGAATTAGAATGCTTATTTGATAGCCTTTCACGATATCATATGAAAATTATCTTAGGAGATATTAATGCAGAAGTGGGGCGGGAAGATATATTCAAACCAACAATAGGCAAATTCAGTCTCCATGAAGATAGTAACGACAACGGGGTTAGATTAGTCATATTTACCACATCGAAGAATCTCATTGTTAAGAGCACAACATTTCAGCATAAGGATATTCATAAATACACCTGGACGTCCCCAGATGGAGAAACTCGGAACCAGATAGATCATGTATTAGTGGATGAACGCTGGCACAGTAGCATCATCGATGTTAGATCAGTTAGAGAGACAGACTGCAATTCGGATCATCATCTGGACAGAGTGAAAATCAGACAACGGCTATCGCTTATTAGAGGAACAAACGTTAAAGATGATTCTGTAAAATTTGAAATAAAAAACTTGAAAAATGATGAAAAGCGGCAAGAATACCAAATCAAAATTGCTAATAGATTTGAAGTACTGGAATCTTTAGATGACAATGTGGCAAACGAAGAAGAAACTGACATAAATAAAGAATGGGAGGCTATAAGGGATACTATTAAATTGTCAGCATCAGAAAGAATTGGTTGTTTAAAAAAGAGGCAAAACAAGAAATCGTTTGATGAGGAATGTGCCGACATTGTAAAGAAAAGAAAGCTAGAAAAAATGAAATGGTTACACGAGCCAAATGAGGTAAATTTAGAGCAATTGGGTAGTGTTAGACGGGAAACCACCAAGTTACTAAAGAGTAAAAAGAGGGAATATTTGAGGGAGAAGATTAATGATCTTGAAATGAATGCAAGAAATAGGAACATTAGAGAATTATATCAGGGAATTAGTATAGAGAAGAAAGGGTTTCAGGCTAGAACAATCATAATTCGGAATGAAAATGGGATATGATTGCAGATTCCAGGAGTATATTAAATATATGGAAAAGTTACTTTAATCAGCTATTAAATGTACATACAGAACAGGACATTGAGGAGGATAATTTACAGACAGCTGAAATGCTAGTCGCAGAACCAAATGCATTAGAGGTTGAAATGGCGATAGAAAAATTGAAGATGTATAAAGAATCAGGTTCAGATGATATCCCAGCAGAACTGATAAAATCAGGGGGAGAAAAATTGATGGACAAGATACGCTGGTTGCTTAGTAAGGTTTGGGAAAAAGAAGCTCTTCCAGATGAATGGAAGGAATCAATTATCGTACCATTTTATAAGAAAGGAGATGAAACTGATTGGATCAACTACAAGGGCATCTCATTACTTTCAACTTCATACAAAATTCTAACATATATATTAGTAAGCAGACTTACTCCCTATATTGATGACATTCTAGGAGATCATCAATGTGCATTTAGAAGAACAGGTCTACAACAGATCAGATTTTTAGTATAACACAGATTTTAGAAAAGAATTGGGAATACAATGGTACTGTAAATCGTAGACTTCAAAACAGCATATGATTCAATTAAGAGGGAGAAGTTATATAGTATACTGCTGGAGTTCGGAATTCCTAAAAAGTTAGTTAGAATTATACGAATGTGTCTACATGGCACAAATAGTATGGTGCGTGTAGGCAAACAGTTTTCGGACACTTTTGAAATCCAAAATGGATTGAAGCAAGGAAATGCACTATCTCCTCTACTATCTAATTTTGTACTAGAGCATGCCATTAAATCTTTAGAGAATGAGGAAGGCTTACAACTCAATGGTATTAATACGCTGTTACTTTATGTTGATGATGTAGTATTATTGGCCGATAACGAGGAGATACTAAAGGACAACACGCACACACTATTGAGTAACACTAAGAAACTAGGACTGGAAGTAAATATCAATCAAACTAAATACATGGTCACACGTAGAAATTCAATAAATAATGGAAATGGTAAGCAAATGACAAATGGGGGAAATTTTGAGGAAGTGGCTGAATTCAAATACCTAGGAAGAATAATCACAAGTAGGAATGAGATGCACAAAGATATTAACCATAGGCTCAATTCTGGAAATGCGTGCTATTATGCATTGCAGAGACTCTTGATGTCACAAATCCTTTCAAAAAACGTTAAACTAAAAATATATAAAACTATTATTCTACCAGTTATATTATATGGGTGCGAAACATGGACTCTTACTTTAAGGGAGGAAAGGAGATTGCAAGTATTTGAGAATAAAGTTCTTAGGAAAATTTTTGGACCAAAGAGAGATGAACAGACAGGTGAATGGAGAAGACTACATAACAGTGAACTGCATGTCTTTATAGGAAGCCAGATATAATAAGAACAGTTAAGTCTCGTAGACTGCGATGGGCAGGAGATGTTGCACGTATGGGGAATGAAAGACTTGCATGGAGGCTTCTTGTAGGAAAGCCAGAGGGAAAAAACGCCCAGTTGGTAGACCAAGAATGAGGTGGGAGAATAACATTAACTATGATTTGAGGGAAGTGGATTATACAGGAAAGGATTGGAAAACATCAGCTCGGGATAGGGATGTATGGAGAGCTTATGTCCGCGCTGCCATGAACCTACGGGTTCGATAGTGCCAGTGAGTAAGTAAGTAAGTTAGTACAAAGAAATGAAAATATATGCTTGAAGTTTAAAGCTCACATTTATGTGGTTGGAGGCATGGCATTTTGCATCTTATAATTCCTTTTTTTTGTGCACTTCTAATAAAATACTCGTATTTTACATCGGATACACGTCGATCGCTGTAATCTTGGGGTAGTATTGCTGCCTCATACGCAGATGGTCAGGGTTCGATACTCGGTCGGGAAAAGTAATTACTTTTCCGGGGTTTTTCCTCACCTTTTATGCAACCATCAGGAAATGATGAGGCCCAAGGGGTCCCCGAAAATCATTTGCAAACATAATAATATTTGCCATGTTTTGTATAAATGTGTGAGTGAATGTTGTTTCCTCGGAGGAGGCCCTGGATTGTGCTGATCATTTTTTCCCTTCCTTGTCATCTGTGCATTGTGTTGCCTATGCTTATTATGTATTATTAATCAAGTTGTAGATAATTCATAGTTGTTAATATCCGTATAATTGAACCCTGGTGAAGTGGAAGAGAAGACCTTATGGCCTTAACTCCATCAGCCATTAGATAAAATAAACAATTATCATTATTGTTATCATTATTATTATTATTATTATTATTATTATTATTATTATACATGCTTGTGGGGTAAAAAGTAAATATGTGTGTTTAAAATTCCTCTCCCGATAGTTTGTGCCACTGTGGGTTATATTAAAGTACATATAAGATTTCAGGTTAAACTACGACAGAGAAGAATAATATCAGACATACCAATAATATCGCTTTAAATATTAAGTTCAAAAAATCGTTTTATGCATACTTTATTTAACTTTTATAAGATTCATGATGTGTTCCGTTGAGGTTTATTCAAAATTAATATAAAATAATACTTTATTTATTCATTAAATAGATCAGTAGTCTACACATCCGATTATACAAATTTAATAAAAAATCTTCGGTATGTATGTTATGTGTAACTTGTTAGGCAGAAAGGAGTATTTTTTTAATAAACTTTTTGCAATTCAAATTGTTTATTGTGAATCTTCAATTAGAGTTTGAACAAATGTAATCAAATAAGACTGAGAATTGTTACAGACTTCTCCGTGGACGCGAGACTGGCGAACGTGGCTGCCCCGACTGGAATCCCAGGTTCGAATCATGTGGTTCCGAAGCAGTACTGGTAGCAGGCCACACTGGGATTTTTCGTTTTTTTTTTCTGGTTCTTCCGTTTTCGAAATCCATCCCACCAACATTTTCCATTCCTTTCCCTCCCTTCATGCCATTTCATGTCTCATTCATTTGCTTCATGTCTCCCCTCATCTCATAATAGGTAAAATAATTTAGTTTGAAAATGTATGGTAATGGGGAACTAATGAGGTACAAAAATGTGCTTCCTCATGACTCCGAGCCTGAGTAATAATCTAGGGGGCAGATTAGGCACAAACGGGAGGATTGTAGTTCCTCCTCGGGGCTGTGGGACAACCCAAAAAATGGCGTTAAGAGTCATGAGTGCTGTACTCGATGTGTCGGTCCAGGAGAAACATCCATAACATAAATTACATAACACCGTAAAATTTACTTTCATTCCAGAACGCTAGGAATGCGCAATTGAACTTTCTTGTCCGAGTACGAGAGCATTTTCCCTCTAAGTTTAATAGAAATAGAATAATCGCTCCAGCTGCCACGTGAGCCATGCGCGTCAACGGATGAACGTCCGAGTGAGGACACTAGAGTTAATTATAACAATTCTGCAAGGAACAAAGTTTATTACTGATCACAGTGTTTTGATGTTCTGAACACAGTAACACGATATTTCCTATACACGTTCCTACAACGGTGTAATGTTTTTCTCATTTTGTTTTATTTATTTATTTTGGTCTAACATATCCTGGTAAAAATTTGATGGACGATGTTAATCCTCGGTCTTCATGTAAACTTCTTAAAAATAATATTAAGCCAGCTCTTTCCTCTTGCAAGAGATGTACTTAACTATGTTCGGTGCCATAAAACGAGTACTGTATAATAATTTTCCATTATGAAATTAATTACATTGTAATTACATTTTATTATGCGTCATGAGGAAACTTAGTAATTAACAGGGTGTGTAAGACAGTAGAGGTTTATTACGAAAGTCAGCCCAACTCTAATTAACACAAATCCCTTTACTACTGCCTCTTGAAAACACGAGACGGGAGACAAAAAAAATCGTCTTCTCTACTTAGGACATTTTATCTTCATTTTCCAATTCCTTTCTTTTTCACTCTTTTTTAACCCTCCCTTATTTTGTAAAACATACATGCCAAGGGACTTATTTATTTATTTATTTAGCACGGTGGAGTTTTGACCACGTATCATCCTATTTCACTCAACGTAATCGGAATAATATTATAGGGAGTAGGAACTCTGAACTAATTATTTTAAACGTACGTCTACACAGTTTATCTGTGGCATTTTCCTTGTTTATATACTCAAATAAATTTTTTAATATGTTCTTTATTCTCTTGTCTTATTTTGTTTATTTCTAAAACGGTAAGAAATACTTAATGTGTTATGAAATGTATTCCTTCTACTGAAAGAGTAAGGTACGAAATTGTATTTAGTGTGTACTTCAGGATAATTAAAACACAACACTATTAGTAAAAAAATTAAATTAACTTAATGACTCTGCCAGTTTAAATAAAATAAAATAATAATAATAATAATAAAAATAATAAAAATAATAATAATAATTATTATTATTATTATTGTTATTATTATTATTATTATTATTATTATTATTATTATTATTATTATTATTATTATTATTATTATTATTATTATTATTATTATTATTATTATTATTTGGAGAAATTCCGGAATTCTGTGTGACTCAGAGAAAGCTGGAGAAAATCGGTGCAGAAGATTATTTTCAAGTGAATAGAAATTCTATACAAGTGTGTGAAGTTGGAACGTCACGTCATGAAATTTGATTCCCAACTAGCAGCCAATGCCATTTGGTATGTACGTGTTGAATCTCCCAGAGTATTCATAAATAAAGATTCTCTTCGTATCTCGAAATGAGAAATACGAATCACCACAAAGTGGTTCACAAACAACTTTTCACTTTACTCGTTACCCCACTCAGTTTTAATTTTAATTTATATGCAGGGTGTTGTCACCAAAATAAGACACACCTTTATTTCGCTTCTATGGTGTCTACATAGGACTAGCAAGTATAGTAACTAATTTTACTTAGTGCCTGCAACAATTTTCACAGTTACTAATTTAAATATCTCACTGCGGACTTACATTATTAAACTAGGTTAGAAAATCCATCACTCTTCCAGAGTGAGATCATGGTCCAATGACACTAACAGACTATGTGCAATTTATATTTATATATAGACAACTTACAAACATCATTTACGAATAATTTGTATACAGTCTAATTTACTAATCTAAGGCGTTATATTATGTTAGGTTCATTCAGTATGTCGTAACAGGTGAACTAGTGATTTTTAGAGGTCTATTAATGTTTTCATAGGGTAAGAATTCTCTATTGGATGGAAAGTATCGCCGTGGTCTCGAATTGAGATTTACGTAACATGAATTAATCTCATGGTTTTAAAAAGGCATCTGGGCAACATTTTCCGGTTATTTCACACACGAGATTGATTTACTCGTACAACGTGAATCTTTAATGAGTGTCGTAGAATAAATATATTACCTGGATTGAGATAATGTTTCTGGTAGTCATTAGCGGCAACATGCGCAATTATCATTTGAAAATTAGGCTGATCCGTGGCGGAACAGGTTAGACTCTGGGTCGCTATTTCGCGTCTCGGTTATAAAATGTGGAACTCGTAGTGGACGAAACGGAGCCGGGGCGGATTACTCTCCGCATTTTTATTTCTCACTGCAGAAAACTACATTTCACTGCTTTTCCATGCTCCGTTGAATGTAATTTCATTTGCTTCTATGAAGATACGACAGGCCTGGTCAGCCGATATCTTTGTGTATCATATCTCCAAATATAGAGGATTTATCCGATTTCATCTTTAACAAAAAATTATGTCGGGCACAAGTGGAGGATTTATATTTACAGTTAAAGATCCCCAAAAGGCTATGACAAAACAGTTCAGTTTCGACATACTCCAAGGCTCGACAGCATAGAAATGACATGTGATCAAAATATATGGATCCCCTGGCCTGGAGCCGCTATTAATTTATTGTAGTTACCTAAAATGCTCGCGGTACTCAGTGGTCACCGTTCCCATATAACCTACTGGCCGAAATTCCGCAAAAAAAAAATTACTTCTGCCATGGCGTCTTGAGCAGCGAGCAGTTGTCTGAACGTGAATTAAGGAGTAATGTTATATTATTAGAAGATAGTGAAATTTTATTTTCCTATTTATTTATAAAGAGTGATTTTTTTCTTGTTAATTGTTCCTACGTATTTCTTTCTACTTTATTTCCTTCTATCTTTTCTAATTTATATCATAATTAATTTGTGTGTTCTACCATCATTTTCATTATTTGTCAGTATTTGTTTATTTTGATTTATTATACTTTTCTCTCTTTCTGTTACTCTTCGGACACTACTAGAGGAAGAAGCAAGTTAGATTTTACGCGATGCGTCATAAAGTATTTAATCGTGTCAGAACAACAACATTTCTCCTTTATAAGTTATATTTCATAATTATATTTGTATCGTGTATACACTTACTAACATACTAGCACTGTCGAACTAGTAGATTTATAGCTATGCGCACGCATGATCACCATACAAGCCGATTTTAATATGTTCCAGTCATTCTCCGTTAAGTTACCTTCCACAAATCACTATTAATATATTCTCTAGCCTCATTTTTTACTAGAAAATTATCTAATTTCTGCAAGAGATTTTTGTGTTCCTCTTTCAATTCATATTTGATCCTCAGTTTAATCCCAATTGGGAATATTAATAAGAACTTCAATGCTAAATATAACTTATTGATTCAGTAGATAAATTTCATTAACTGCATAAGATTGCTGAAATAAATCTCTTCATTTTGATATCATCAACATTTAAGTTGAATGCACCTACGAAAACATCGACAGGTGTTAAGAGTGAACGACACTTCAAAGTATAAAAATTGATAATAAAATAACAAAGATAAGGATTTCTCTTTTACACATTGAAAAACGTTTCCTTGTACTTTACAACTGAATAGCATCCATTATAAAGCGTTTTCTTTTTCTATCTGAACTAATTAACGATTTTTAAATATAATTCAACTACGTTGTATGATTTTATTACATAAGATTGGTTTCGATTACCGGATGAGTCAATTTCTCAGTGAGGCTTCTTTTCTAGCGTTTTCCCGCAATCCTATGGAAATTTTAGCTCAATTATCATTTTCCACAGAATTATTATTCCTAGGTGAAATCCAGGAATAATAATTCGTTAATTCTCATGCACATGACATACAATTGGTGTAGCCTACATGATATTCTATGTAGAAAGGAAGAAACAATGAAATAATGAAACATAAAAATGAAATCTAACAAGACAGAAAAAATAAACATTAAATGTAGCGAATCGTAACACTCAGCATCTCCTGAAATGAGTAACCAAATGATTAATGATCTATGACGGGAATTAAAACACTATTAGACGAAGTGATCATCGGACATGTAAGAAATGTATATTCATTTCAATCGGAAAATCAAAAGGATTTTGATATTATTAAGTAGGAATAAAATTATACAGAGAAAATGAAAGGTCAAGGAATAAACAATTAGTTATTAAGAAGGAAAAGGCATTTAGGAAAGTAGACCCTCTTCATATTGTCAAGTGACAGCTTGACGAGCGGAAAAAAGGATCCAGGAATCTCTGCAGTACTATTATTTCGCCAGATTACAGAGCGCCTACTTTGTGTAGCGAACTCATGCCTTTGAAGACACCACACTTGTAATAATAATAATAATAATAATAATAATAATAATAATAATAATAATAATAATAATAGCTTTATTTTACCTGGCAGAGTTAAGGCCTTAAGGCCTTGTCTACCACTCAACCAGGTAAACATTAAGGGTCGAATGTTTGAACGCATTAGACAGTAAAAGGCGTTCTCTGCTGATAAAGTTTTATTCAAACACATTTTTCTTACTCAGAAATCTATTCACGCGGTAATAATTGTAAAGCTACCTGACAAGGTACCTTAAGATCATAGCTCAAGATATAAACTTATGTGAAAATCCCGAAGGGAACCGATGGTAACCGATGTAGTTTGAAACTTATCCAAGATGTCGGACCTTGAAGACTTCGATCATGTTTTCGGTATACGCGGAGAAGAGGAATTTGATAGAGTCTACCAAAGAATTCAACTGGAAGAACAGGAGAATCGGCGTAATATTGCGCGTCGCAGACGTGTTTGTATACGGTATTATTTGCGGGATGCAAGCATAAATGCATTCCTCTGTAGCAGACGAAAATAACGGAAGTGGTTTTATCGCTGAGAATTCTGGGTAATTCGTTGCCAATATTACGAAAACGTCGACTCTCGTGCATGACCGATAAGTCGGTCGTTAATTCGTTCTCAGCAATTGCTCACGGTGAATCAGCTCACTAGTGATTGGAAGTAATTTGAGTAGAGAGTAATGTTCTAACATACGACCCTAAGGGTCGTATGCTAATACATTACTCTCTACTCAAATTACTTCCAATCACTGGTGAGCTGAGATCGAATTAACGTCCGCCTTCACCGGTCATGCATGAATGTTGACGTTTTCGTAATATTGGCAACGAATTACCCAGAATTCTCAGCGATAAAACCACTTCCGTTATTTTCGTCTGCTACAGAGGAATGCATTTATGCTTGCATCCCGCAAATAATACCGTATACAAACACGTCTGCGACACGCAATATTACGCCGATTCTCCTGTTCTTCCAGTTGAATTCTTTGGTAGACTCTATCAAATTCCTCTTCTCCGCGTATACCGAAAACATGATCGAAGTCTTCAAGGTCCGACATCTTGGATAAATGTTGGATAAAGCAGCAAAGTACATCGATTACCATCGGTTCCCGTTCGGTTCCCTTCGGGATTTTAATTTGAGTTGCTCATTTAAGCTACCTCCGCAGGTAGCTTACAAATTTAACCAATTATTATCGCATGAACAGATTTCTGAGTAAGCAAAATCGTATTAGCATACAACTTGCTCAGCAGAGAAGGCATTTTACTGTCTAATGCGTCCAAACATGCGACCCTTAATGTAGACAGCTTGTAGACAGCTAAGATATAATAGAATATTTATTACGGGGAAACTTCGTAAAACCAGCACGCACGCGATTTTACAGAGAGAGAAAAACAAATTAAGCACGGAAGACCGGGAGATGCAAGGATGGTCAACAAACTGACCCGAGATTAGACGCGAAGCCTAAAACAGACTTAGATCGGAATACCCAGGTTCGAACTTATGGTAAAACTGTGCCTAATACGAGGGCGTATACAACTAACTGTTATATTGCGATGACATAATCAGAGATAGATGGTAGACCTAAGTTTTCTAATAGACGAACAGATAATCTCAAGTTAGTTGTAAAATATTCACCGATACAAGAGCAACCAACAACTACTCGCCGACATGAATACTTCTTCATAGCTAGAAGTTTGTTGCGCATAACTCACTAACAATTTGTAATAATGGACTTGTAAATTATTTGCAATGTTCTTAAGTCTAAGTATCATCATAACTTCGCGATTTTGACCATTTAGAAAATTCGGCAGTTGATAGGCAATCTGATATTTCGTTCTGAAGTGTAGATATAATTTCTGAGGTCAGTGCCTTATCCAACATTGAATAATTATAATTGTAGTTCGTGTCAATAGTGTCAACAAGAAGAATAATTAATGTTTACTAAAATCCGTCTAGCATAGTCTTATGCCCGCCAGCTCATTTGCATCCCTGAAGAGAAAGAAAATCTGCTCTATCCGAAATCCATAGCCGAGCAACCCAATTTCTCGAACAACGAGAAATCCTTTCATACTCCTGGCGCCCAAACAATACTTTTATTGCCATAAAAACCGAAACAGAAAGTACCCTATAAAAAAATCCTTCCACAGAAAATGATTGAAATTAATTGTGAAATAACAGGGAAAGTGAAGTAATAAAGAAAAAATGTGGAAAGAAGGAAACGAAACAAGAAAATAATTAATCAATGTAAGAAAGAGGAAAAATAATTTTAAAAAAATTAAAGGAATACAAATAATTAATGAAAAATTAAAGAAGAACAATAATTAATAATGAAGAATAAATAGGAGAAAGAAATAAATTAATCTTTATTAATAAGCCAGAAATAAAATTCAAAATATGTTACATTTCTCTTTAATTTCCGTTCACGTACTATTGTGTGTGAAACCTATATAAAAAGTATTCAATTTTTTTTTTATTTGCACATAGAACCATAAGCAAAAATCTACGACATAAAAGTCTTAGAAATATTTTAAGCCATTCTTAACACAAAATGAATGTTTGTTTGTTTGTTGGTTTGTTTGTTTGGTTGTTTGTACTTTATGCGCGGCCATACCGTTGATCTGATTGTGATGGGGCATTATGCAAAATGTTCAGGACATTACCGGGATGAATACAGATTATAATAGAGTTGTGATACTCAACTCCTACGCCCTTAAAAATTGTCCTTTGTAGTGGAAAACGTGAAAAAATAGCTCTTGGGCGTTTAAATGGCTTACGCTGCCTAAACGATAACAAATACACCAAATTAATGTACGCAGAATTAAATATCTCAAAAAGCTCTACATCAGCATATGTTTATCTCTTACGGACAACTCACAATACCATTTTTATCTTTCATTGATGCCAAGAAGATCGAGACAAGTACGTATATGCTTGTGCAAGCATGGCAGCACATGACGAGTATTCTTTTAGGGATAACTCACAATAACGAATTTTTGTCTTTTGGTCATTTATGTCAAGAAGATCGATGTAAGTAGATTTCCGGACAATACCGGGTAAATCAGCGCGGGGAATCTTAAAATAATCACGATGTCTTAATATATAAAAATTACGTGTCACGTTGTTTGTCCGTGATGGAATCCTAAACTACTGAACCGAGTTTAATAAAATATTGCACACTGTGTGCAGTTTGTTCCAACTTGAGACTTAGGGAAGTTTATAATTAAATTTATAGTCGCATTATTTTTATTGCAAATTATTTGTTTATTATTTAACAAAGTTATAATTATCTGTGAGTTCCATACGATTCTAACAGATGGCCGTGTAAGGTAATTGGTTTATTATTTAACCGGGTGGCTGTGCTTTTTGTTGCAACCGCGAATTTCAATTGAATTAGAAATATTGATTATTTCATAATTTAAGTGTGTTTGTGTTTATTTTATTTTCAATATGTTTTATTAATTATATTAATTTCGTGTGTAAGTATTAGTTGTAAGTAATCTGGCTGAAACACAGCAACTTAATTTAAATTTAACTGGACCGAGAAGGGACATTGAACGGTATGGCGAAATCAGTTCTAGAGACCATGTGAATTTCCGCAAATTGGTATAGGCCTATGTGACATAAATCTTACATTTAAGAAGAATGTCAATTTAAAAACATATGAAGGTCCTAAGGAACGGAAAGACAGATATTACAGAAACAATCTCCATGCCTCAATTAAATGAAAACAAGATGACTATAATATATCACAAGATGATATTACTATACAGAGACTTCTTGATGAAGATGAGAATCCAAACTGCAAATAAGTTCGTAGAAAAAAACGAACGTATGATGAAATCAGCAAGCCTCCTCAAAATATTCCATCAATAAATTTATATAATCCTTATGATACACTTATGGATGATACTGAGAATGCAGACAACATAAATTAATCTCAATCAACAAAACCACTTCCATATAAACCACCACCCATATATTTATACCGGGTGTAGTTAACGTACCAGAACTAAAAAAATGTGTAAACCAAAAATTATCTGATTTAGATTTTTCACTTAGTTTACTACAACATAATTTAACGTATACCTTAGCCACAGCAATTTGTGGCCGGGAATTATATATATATTATATATATATGTATATAACAAAGTCGGATTAGTTACACTATTTATAACTCAAGAACAGCTGGACCGATTTTTATGATCTTTGATTTGTTGGATTTGTTTCCGCCCCGAATAGCAGATAACTATTAAAACATCGAAAAAATTAACGTAAAAATATTTAAGGCGATACGACGTTCGCCGGGCCAGCTAGTACATTTATAATTATTTTTCAGTTTACTTATTCAACTAATCATAAGAAGTGCATTAATGTTTGTCTTTCAGCTCATTTTTGCCAAGAAGATCGGGATGAGTAGATTCGCCGGGTAAAGTAGCGCGGGGTATCTAAAAATAATTACGATATAATTTTGTTTTCCTCTACCTATTTAACCAAACATAAAACATACTAATTTTCGTATTTTAGCCTATTTATGTCAAGAAGATCAGGATAAGTAAATTCCCGGGCAACATCGGGTAATCAGCACGGGATATCTAAAAAATATAACTTTATAATTATGTTTTCTTTTACTTATTCAACTAAACAAAAAAGCACAATAGTTTTCATTTATTTAGGTGTGGCAGCACACGCCGGGTATTAACTTATATATATATATAATTATTTAAATTACACAGTAAGTGAGGTTTTCATATTTGATTATGTACATATTATGTTGACTCGGGTGTTCTCCTGGCAGTGAGCTAATCACTGATCCGAAGAGCATCTCCTTGTCCCTATGTGGTAAAAAAAGTTATTCTATTGAGAGCTTAAAAACATCTCCCGAAAGGTCATGTCCAGGAAGGAGTGATGCAAGTTAATGTACAGATAAAGGGAAATGTTGAACCAAGGATACAAAAGAATTAAATTAATTATACTCTTTTCAAAATCGTTAATTCTATTTCTCCATTTTAGGTCTCGGAAAGAATTACCTGTAAGAAAATACAATGGGGAGATCAGCACGTTTACTTACTTACTTACTTACTCACTGGCACTATCGAACCCGTAGGTTCATGGCCGCACGGACATAAGCTCTCCATACATCCCTATCCCGAGCCAATGCTTTCCAATCATTCCCTGTATAATCTACTTCCCTCAAATCATAGTTAATGTTGTTCTCCCACCTCATTTTTGGTCTACCAACTGGGCGTTTTCCTTCTGGCTTTCCTACAAGAAGTTTCCATGCACGTCTTTCATTCCCCATACGCGCAACATGTCCTGCCCATCGCAGTCTACGGGACTTGACTGTTCTTATTATATCTGGCTTCCTATAAAGACCATGTAGTTCATTGTTATGTAGTCTTCTCCATTCACATGTCTGTTCATCTCTCTTTGGTCCAAAAATTTTCCTAAGAACTTTATTCTCAAATACTCGTAATCTCCTTTCCTCCCTTAAAGTAAGAGTCCATGTTTCGCACCCATATAATATAACTGGTTGAATAATAGTTTTATATATTTTCAGCTTAACGTTTTTTGAAAGGAGTTGGGACATCAAAAGTCTCTGCAATGCATAATAGCATGCATTTCCAGAATTGAGCCTATGTTTAATTTCTTTGTGCATCTCATTCCTATTTGTGATTATTGTTCCTAGGTATTTGAATTCAGCCAATTCCTCAAAATTTCCCTCATTTGTCATTAGCTGTCCATTTCCATTATATAATGTATTTCTACGTGTGACCATATATTTAGTTTACTGATATTTACTTCCAGTCCTAATTTCTTAGTGTTACTCAATAGTGTGTGCGTGTTGGCCTTTAGTATCTCCTCGCTATCGGCCAGTAGTACTACATCATCAGCATAAACTAACAGCTTATTAATACCATTGAGTTGTAAGCCTTCCTCATTCTCCAAAGATTTAATGGCATGCTCTAGTACAAAATTAAATAGTAGAGGAGATAGTGCATCTCCTTGCTTTAACCCATTCTGGATTTCAAAAGTGTCTGAAAACTGTTTGCCTACACGCACCCTACTCGTTGAGCCATTTAGACACATTCGTATAAGTCTAACTAACTTTTTAGGAATTCCAAACTCCAGCAGGATACTATATAACTTCTCCCTCTTAATTGAATCATATGCTTTTTTGAAGTCTACATATAGTTGATGTACAGTACCATTATATTCCCATTTCTTTTCTAAAATCTGTCTTATACTAAAAATCTGATCTGTTGTAGACCTGTTTCTTCTAAATGCACATTGATGATCTCCTAGAATGTCATCAATATAGGGATCAGCACGTTTACCATGGGTATTCCATTATTAGTTAATTTGACAAACAGCGTCCTGCTTATCGCCCGATCCGCACAATACTGAAAAGTTTTTTTGTCAATAAGCAAACATGAGATAAAGACAAGCAACGCATGGATGGGTGTATTATGTCAATTAGGGTAATTGCTTCTGCTTCCAAGCTACCGTAATCTTACATTTTTAATTCTTTATAACTTTTAAATATATTTTCTTTCATAATTTAATAAAAATGGTATTAATGTTTGTCAATATATCACCTAATGCCTTATATATAGGCAATAGATTAATTTATTATAGTTTATTACTTTCTTTGTATTTTTTTTTCATTTTCTTATGTATAGTAGATTCGAGCTGTTATTCCTTTGTGTTTACATTCTTTCATTAGTTTAATTTTAATTGTATTTAAATTTTATAGTATTATTAGACATTATTCCTATTATTGTTCAGTTTGACGGATGATAAATTGTTTAGAATGTACTATTATAGTAATTTTTTTGTGTTATTTGTATTTAAATGTAACGCATGTTTGTTAAAGTAATATATGTCTGTCCTGGTGAGTGAAAGAGAAGGGACACATGGTCTTAACTCCACCAGGCTAAATAAATATATTCTATTCTATTCTAAATATAGCTCCGTGGCTCATGTTGTTAGATACTCGCCTCTCACGGTTGGGATCTCCAGATCGAGTCCCGGTCACTCCATATGAATTTCATGGTAGAGGGAACGGAGTTAGTGCAGGTTTTTCTCCGAGTTTTTGTCGTTTTCCCCTGCCTAACATTTCACCATTGCTCCATAGCCATGTCACCCATTTCGTTCATCCGCCCTATTGACAGTGCGTCATGCGTGATCGGCCGACACCCTTATTGCTCACAGACCTCTATAAATAGAGCCGACTTCATCTCATCATGCCTCTCAACTCGACCCAAAGCCTAAGTTGGAACGATTTAAGGATATTATTATTATTGTTGTTATTATTACATAAATGCATTTTTATAGATACATATAAAACTGTGATTATATACAGAGTGACATTATACCAACAAACGTTTAGAAACAACAGGTCATAACCAACTAATTAACTCACTGGCACTATCGAACCCGTAGGTTCATGGCCGCGCTGGAATAAGCTCTCCATATATCCCTATCCTGAGCCAATATTTTCCAATCATTCTCTGTATAATCTACTTCCCTCAAATCATAGTTATGTTATTCTTCCACCTCATTATTTGTCTACCAACAGGGCGATTTCCCTCTGGCTTTTCTACAATAAGCTCCCATGCACGTCTTTCATTCCCCATTCGTGCCACATGTCCTGCCCATCGCAGTCTACGAGACTTAACTGTTCTCATCATATGTAGATTCCTATAAAGACCATGTAGTTCACCGTTATTCAGTCTTCTCCATTCACCTGTCTGTTCATCTCTCTTTGGTCCATAATTATTTCTAAGAACTTTATTCTCAAATACTCGTAATCTTCATTCCTCCCTTAAAGTAAGAGTACCTATATATTTCGCATCCATATAATATAACTGGTAGAATAATAGTTACATATACTTTCAGATTAACGTGTTTTGAAAGGAGTTGGGAAGTCAAGAGTCTCACCGCATTTCCAGAATTGAGCTTAAGTTTAATTTCCTTATGCATCTCATTCCTGTTTGTGATTATTGTTCCTGGGTATTTGAATTAAGCCACTTCCTCAAAATTTCCCTCATTTGTCATTAGCTGTCAGTTTCCATTATACAATGTATTTTTATATGTGACCATACATTTAGTTTCATTGATGTTTACTTCCAGTCCCAATTTCTTAGTGTTACTCAGTAGTGTGTGCGTGTTGGCCTTTAGTATCTCCTCGCTATCGGTCAATAGTACTACATCATCAGCATAAACCTACAGCTTATTAATACCATCCTCATCCTCTAAAAATTTGATGGCATACTCTAGTACAAAAATAAATAGTTGAGGAGATAGTTAACTGCTTGCTTCAATCCATTGTGGATTTCAAATGTTTCCGAAAACAGTTTGCCTACACGCACCCTACTCATTGTGCCATTTAGACCCATTCGTGTAAGTCTAACTAACTTTTTAGGACTTCCGAACTCTATCAGGAAACAACAGATCATAAGAGGAGAATATTTTTTGTTTGCCTACACGCACCCTACTCATTGTGCCATTTAGACCCATTCGTGTAAGTCTAACTAACTTTTTAGGACTTCCGAACTCTATCAGGAAACAACAGGTCATAAGAGGAGAATATTTTTTGTTAAGAAACCTACATTCCAAACAAGTCGTTTATGAGTTCAGTGCATTGGCAATGATGAGCGCGTCACGTAACCAAGCCCGAGTTTTTTTTCTATGGTAGCATATTGTACGTGTGGCATGAACAGGTAGAAGAAGAAGCAGGCCGGAGTCTATGGACGATGATGCACTGTTGAATAACAGGAGCAGGAGGCTGTCATACGAAATCACATGGAAGAATCGATCATATTATCTCCACAGTGTGACTATCCCTTGGCCTACCAGCCGAATTCTGACCTACCTGGAGAGACTACTTATTATAACAACCCAAATTAACCGTGGTGCTGCGTGGGACCGAGGTCGATCGGTTCCACACTGGTTGAAATACCATTAGAAAAGGTATTGCATCATAGGGACTCGGCGCCAAATATCGATGTCTTAAACCTCATGTGTACTTTATATAAGCAGTATTCAAAGAACAAAATTCATGTATAAGAAACGCTAACACGAACAAAATTTAAGACTACCGAGGCCTTTTCAGCCTGAAGACATTCAAATATAGTTGTGTCTGTAAAGTCACTCTCAATTTCCATCAAACACTACTATTTTTTTCTTTGCATACACTGTTAACTTAGTGCAGCGTGTTTAGCACTGAATAATTGGGTTGTCATCGTTTGTGCACGGGTAGGCGGACTGTTATATGAAGATGCCAGAGCTGAATTTATCCATAAATTCTGCATACCATCCCTAATAAGGCACACATTTGTCTGTTTGTAAACAAATCTGAGCGTAACAGCAGTATGTGTGTAATGAGACACATCATGGACGACAACGAATATCAGCAGAAACAGTGCAGCAGGATCAAATTGTCAGTGACAGTCCGAACGCATCAACTAGACGGCTCAGTGGGGAGTTGAATGCCCCTCGGAATACAGTGTACACAATTCTATGTTTCATTCTACGAAAACGTCCTAATCACGTGTGCTTTATTTACGGAATCGTACAACAGAAACAGTAAGCTTTTTTTTACGGTTAAGATCTACATTTCGTTTCAGAGCTGAAAGATGGAGTATGTGTTTCACCTTAGATGGCGGTCATGTAAGAAGACAGTAGAATTTGTTTAAAACTTCGCAATAAAATTAATATTTCAATCATTGCCTTCCTTCATCGAAATGGGTAGTGACTTTAGACACTTTGTATTATAAGCTCCATTAGTATTGGAATTTTGATATCGTACTGTTTAGTTTCAATGACAGCATTCCAAAAAAATATCAATGCGGTAATTTTATTTTAATACTCTATATAAGCTACCTTGAATAGTATAGTATGAGTATTGAAAACAATATTACTAAAATAGGCTTGCGATCTGAAAACAGTCACAGCTTTTCACCTAACAACAAATTTCACAGAGAATTTCCTCTTCCCTAACGTAATTGATAACTTCCCATGTTTAGATTACGCACATACAAATACTTGCCCGGCCAGCTCTTACACACTGATAAAAAATAAAACTGTACTGTTCTACTACGTCACTATAAGTTGTTTAACACTCCGAAACCAAATCAACTTCTTATAATTTTAATAATGAATTTTATTATGTAAACGATTTTGGCGACAACCTTTGTGTTTTATTAGCAGGAATGATTCGCATCCCAGGAGATCTTGACACGATTCTCGAATATAGTATCGATATTGTTCTTTCCGCATAGGAACTGGGTATGTAGGGTAAGGTTCCTAATTCCGTGACTTTTTTTTACTTTTTTTATGAAAGTGTAACATTTTAGATAATGGTGACAAAATAGGAATAAAGGAACATATTATGAACATTCCGCGAGATTATTTATCGAATTCCCTCCAAATTAAAGTACACTTGTCTTCAAATACCTCTTTTTTTTCCAGGATGAGCATTCCTAAATAAATTAAATGACTCCTAAATTCGTGTTACAAGTATCCTAATTCCCTGGTATTAAAAGATAAACTTATAATTAAAAATATTTATGAATTCGCCGTTTATTAAAATCTATAATCAATATTACAAACGGGCGGATAAGGTTCGTTAGTGCTGCAAGAAAACCCATATAGGAGAAACAACACCGAAATAAAACGGGGCAGGCTGAGCTCTGGTCTTGGGTGAAGGCAATCGGCCTAGGGAGGAAACCCCGAATAATAAACCAGCCTTGAAAACGGGCTAGCAACCCACTTCAAGGTGTATCTTATACATTGCTCGCAGTCCCAAGAATCAAGCCTTGGATCAAAGACGGAAACAAAATACGACAAATGCTAGGAAAAGGTATACGATTTGGAAAAAGAAAAACATATTAACAATTGATACTTGCAATGTTATGTCCTGGTTTAAAAGGAAAGAAGAAATAATAGAAGAAATAAAAGAAAAAGATATGAAAATTTGAGCATTATCAGAAACAAAACAGAAAGGAAAAGGTATGACAAAAATTGATGATAATATATTTATATGCATTGGCCAACCGAAAGAAAAATAGAGCACAATCAGGAGTAGGCATGTTGCTACGCTAAATGTTTGAAGAAAGTATAAAAGATGTTGATTATATAAATGATAGAATTTTACATGTAAAAGTAAAGTTACAAAATAATATTATACATTTTATAAATATATATGCACCTGATATAGCTAAACCTTCGCAACAAAGAGAAGCATTCTATGAAACTCTTCAACATGTTGTATCAAAAATAAACAATAGAGAAATAATATTATATTTGGAGACTTCAATGGAAGAATAGGGAAAAACTGTTTACCAGGTATTACACAAAGTTTTAATGAAGCTGTCAGAAATGAGAATGGAGATATGCTCATTATATTTGCTGCAACGAATGCTTTAAGAATTAATAATACATTTTTTGATCATCCAGTGAAATATAAATAACCTTCCATAATAGTAGATCACATGAGTCAGTAATTGACTATATTTTAACAAATAGAGAAATTAATTTTCATCAGATAAATGATGTCAGGCCATTTAATTCTGCTGATATAGGAAGTGACCACAAATTAGTTTTATGCAAAATAAGAATACGATTGCCAAACATAGAGAAACGAAAGTCAACGTATATAACAAAATTTAATATTGAATCATTTATAAATGAAAGCACAAGATAACTAACTGTACCAGCAAAGTTTAGAGGAAAAACTACAAGTCCAAACGGATACACGAAAGAGTGTAGACCAACAATGGCAACAAATAAAGGACAGTATGTTAAACACAGCTAAGGAAGTAATAGGACTAAGACAAGTAAATGTAAAGAGCTACATGGTTTGTACCTAAAATTAAGGAAATAGCCAAACAGAAAAAGGAGTCATATTTACAATTTTTGAAAAATAAAACCCCTGAAACTTGGAAAACATACACATGCACAACAGAACGCAATATAGAAAACTCTAAAATTAAAAAAAATAAGCAAGATTATTGGGAAAAATATTCCAAAGATATGGAATATGATATACATGGTGACCAACAAAAAATATGGGGAACATTAAGAAGAAATAAAATGGAAATTAGGGATAGTATACAAACAAATTGACAATGCAAGAATGGAATAATCATTTCCAGGAACTATATAGACAAGAAGAAAATAATCAGGAAAACAATCAGGATGTTTATGAATATCAAAATCAAGATGAATTAATTGAAATAATAATAAGGAATAATAGATGAAGTAATTGACACAGTACGGAGATAGAAAAAATCGAAAAGCTGCAGGTCCTGATACGATAACAAATGAAATGTTGAAATATGGGGGAATACAACTGATAAATGAACTACGGCGGACGTAACCGAGCAACGGCTGGAAGGTGCTCTTAAAAGTGTAGAAGATATAGCGGACGCAGGAGGATACACGAAGAAGGAAGCGAAAGATCGATTACAAAAAGCGGTAAGCACAATCCGTGAATGTTTTGAAACTATGAAACGCATGCTAGAAGATAAGAATAATGATAAAAGGAATGCATGTAATCGAGGTTAGAAATGGAACAATAGATGCCCATCTGGTAGACGACAGTCTTTCTGTGGGACAACTAGCGACATCTCTCGTCTACGCAACCGAACCAACAAGAAGCAATCTCCACCTGCAGGCAGCGATCGAAACCAATGAGCGAGAGAGCAGCGCAACCGGAGAGGGGACGCCATCTAGCAGCAACAACTGTAACTACAAGGTATCGAATGACCATTCGTCATATAATATGACAAGTCCAGCGGCTTATGACATGGCCTACCAGAGCGATCCCGACAGTTTCGGAAAGAACCTGGAAAAGAAAATAACAGAGAAAATAAACCACAAACTACAGGAAATAATGGTAAACTTGAGTGTGAGCGTCAAACATTTAATTCAAAATGAAATAAAAACCGCGACACAGCATAATGAAATTAGAAACGCAACACAAGAAGCATGAGAAGAAGAACACTCCCACCCCTCCATAGAACAAAACGAAGTTCCGATTTCAATCAACAGAGAAGAGGCTCCATGGACAGAGGTTGTAAGAAGAAGGGGTGCACCTAACACGCAAACTCTCCAGACACCAACAATCATCGGCACCAATACAGCCCTAGAAACACATACAACAGCAGCTGGAGAGGAACTACAAGCAGCATGCCGTAGAGCCTGGCTGTATATCGGACGCCTTCACCAAAACACGACCCGTGAGAAGGTAGAAAAACACCTGAGAAGACTGGAGGTCACAGAAATCCTGGAATGCGAAGAAATCCAATCGAGAGGTTCTCTGAAAGCATTCAAAGTAGGAATACCACTCAAGGACCTACAAAAAATCACCAGCCCAGAATCGTGGCCGGAGGGGGTAGTAGTCAGACGTTATCGTCTTTTTCGTCCCCAAAGGCAGGGGGCAACACTACCACAGTAATGGTACCAAAAAGTGACGTCATGAAAATAATGTTGTGGAAAGTAGAAGGATTGAAATCTCTAATTGACATGACCCCCTTGGTACACTCCAAGATAATGACATTTTATTCTTCACAGAAACACTCAGCACAGAAGACATAAACATAACTAGTTTCTATGGAATCCATTCCCCAGCTAAGAAAGGAGAAAGAGGACGTCCTTCAGGGGGTCTAAGCTGCTACATAAAACCCCACCTGCAACCCCTCAGAGTAACCGATTGTACAGACAGCACTCTTACGATAGTCACTAGAAGAGCGAACATAGTTGGCGCATACTTCACTCCTACACCAAACCCGAGGTCATCATCGATGAATTAGGAAGGGCACTAGAAAACACAGAAGATAGCAAACCTACTTTCCTGGTAGGCGATCTTAACTGTAGAATAGACAAATGGGACACAAAAACACAAGCGGTTACCGACTTTCATTTGGACTACGGGCTAATCCTGTTAAACCAGGAAAAGGATTACACATATGTGGCACTAAACGGGAGGAGCACAATCGACCTGGTCTTCACGAACGATCGAGGTGACGCTGAGGTGAATGTGGAAAATGTCACAATTAGAAAACACCTCCCTGTCATAACAAAATTCCATGCATGTGCAGGAACACAAGAACCATTAGGCACATATTTCAAACCGTCAATTTCAAGATACATAGACGAAGAAAGATGGGAAACAAACAAAGCAGAGCTACCAAAAATAGTGGACATGATTAGGCAGGGGAACTTAGACGAGGCAACTGCTGCTCTGAATGACATAATCATACACTCCACCAGAGAACTGCCCAGATCGAAACGCACCGCGAAGCCATGGTTCGACGAAGATTGTTACGTTATGAGGCAGAGGACACTACAACTCCTCCATGCTGCTAGGGAACACGGAGGCGATGCACTGACAGAGTACGCCGTAGAGCGTGGGAAATACAAATGCCTACTGAAGGAAAAGAAACTAACGTACGACCTCCTCGTAGAACATGAACTAATTGCTGAGGCGGAAATGAAAAACCTTACAAAGTCCTAAGGTCCTCGAAGAAGAACAGATCGAGCCCCCTCGTAAACATGGAGCGATGGGAATTGCACTTCAGCAACCTCCTGGGAGAAAGGAACAAAATGTCCAACTCCTTCTCACTACATGCAGAACGCAATCAAACCTCGACCGCCATCACAACAGAAGAAGTCACTCAACTAATCATGAACGGAAAGAACAACAAAGCGGCCGGCCCAGATGGAATATATGCTGAACACCTGAAAGACACAGTCCGAGACCTGGCGGAACCATTAGCGTGCCTTTTCAGAGAATGTTTAAAGAACAATTCAATCCCAAAACAGTGGAGGAGCACACTGATAACTGTGCTTTACAAAGGCAAAGGACGAAAGGACGATCCAAATTCATATAGGGGAATAGCCCTGGAAAACGTCATGCTTAAACTTTTCAGCAGACTTCGACTGAGGCGAATTGAACCAAGATTACGTGTTATCATACCAATGAATCAATATGGCTTCACCCCGGGCAGATCAACGCTACACGCTGTACATGAAATTATAAAAGAAATAACAACGACCTTGGCGCAACCCACCACCCCTCTGTACGCAATCTTCATAGATTACGCTAAAGCCTTCGATAGCATCTACAGGAATATACTCATTCAAAAGCTAGAAAACGTACTAGGTATAACTAACAATGAACTACAAATAATCGCGTCTGTGCTAACCGCAAACTCTGTGGCTATACACGACGGCATTACTACGTCAAAAAATATTATCCAGACAAGAGGGGTACTACAAGGAGACCCGTTGAGCCCGATACTCTTTAACGTCATGACGGCGGACATCGGTCAGGTGATAGACACAAGGAACGTCAAACTCCTTATGTACGCAGATGACACGGCTATCCTCTCCAGGAGCCCAGAAGACCTACAAGCAGCCATGGAGAAGGTCAGGAAATGGGCACTAGAAAATTGCAATGGTAATAAATAGCTCAAAGACCAAAGCTATGAAATTTAGGAAAGGAGGAAGACTATCCAAGAGAGATCACCTCACATGAGACGGGTCAACTCTAGAATTCGTTAGCAGTTTCAAATACCTAGGAATAACATTGCAGACCGTCGGAACAGTATTCTCGATGCATATAAAAGAGCGTGCTACAGCTGCCACAAAAGCCATTTATGACATTCCAAAGTTACGAAACCTATCCCTACCAACGGCAATAGCATTATTCAAACTCAAAGTTATGCCGGCTGCCACTTATGGAATCCAGCTAATATGGACATATCTCACAGTCAAAAATGTCATGAAACTTCAAAGCATAAAAGCGAGATTCCTAAAGCGGGCTCTTTCAATTTCAAAATTCACAAGACATAGCTATGCCTACACAATAGCAAAGGAGTCCTACTTCATAGAAGACATCCGAAAACACTTCGACCTACCAGAAACGCAGGCATACAAAACAGCAATCGAGGAGAGACAGTGAAAAGCCAGAGAGATTCCGAACGAAATCACGGAAACGGAAGCGTTAAACACAGACGAATGGAAAGAACCAAATTTTCGACTTCGCCACTTATACACACGCTTCGCCGCTCACGGCTTCCATGGGAAAATATGTCATAAACAAAGTTACCATGAACCCGAGGATGCCTGCATCTGTAAACTCTGTAGCAAACCGTGCACAAAGTATCACTTAGTGAAGTGCGAAAACATAACTAAAACAATTCACGAATTAATAGCAAAATGGTAAAACCATGTATATAATATTAGTGTACACATTGTGTCTAATAAATATATAAATGAACTACAGACGTTATTCCAAAATATCATAAGCGGTACCACCCCACTAGAATGGAAATCGAGCATAACTATCCCAATATTTAAAAAGGGTGATAAAACTAATCCAGAAAATTATCGTGGAATTACACTACTTAATAGTTCTCTAAAAGTTTTCACAAAGAATATTGAACAATAAATTAAAAACATTAATTCATATTAAATAACAACAAGGATTTCGAAAAATATATCCACATTAGATGCAATTTACATAGTTAGACAAATTGTGAAAAAGTCATGGGAATTCAATAAACTAGTATTCTTATATTTCATAGATATGAAGAATGCTTTTGATAGAGTACAGCTTGAAGATGTACATATCTTGAGAGAGAATGAAATTCCTAATGAACTGATTAGAGCAATAATATCAATTAACACACAATGCAAAACAGTAATCAAAGTAAAAGAACAGCAAGCTGAAGAAATAACGCTCACAACGGGCATCAGGCAAGGTGACTCTTTACGTCCATTCTTATTTAATATTATAATGGATACAGTTATTGAAAACATATCACCACGTTTGGGTTATAAAATGGAAAACACTAGATTTCACTTAATATGTTACGCAGTTGATGTCGTTCTGCTTTCAGAATCTGAAGATAATTTACAAAGATCTTTACATCAATTTAATATAAATGCCAGAAAATACAATATGGAAATTAACACGAAGAAGACAAAATGCTTAACAATATCAAAAGAACAATTAAGATGCAAATTAGAAGTGGAAAGAAAAATTATAGAACAAGTATCAGAATTTAATTATTTAGGTGTATTAAAAACAAACACCAAAAATTTAATAAAAGAAGTAAAGAAACAAGCTGATAAAGCAGCACAAATTTCAGGATATATGAAAGATTTAATTTGGCGCAACAAACATATGTCAATAGAAGGCAAAACCCGCGCATATAAAACGATAGTTCGACCAGTTATCGTATATGGGGCAGAAACTAGGGCTGATACAACAAAAACTAATCAAATAATAAGCACATGTGAAATGAAAATCTTAAGAACGATTCAGGGTAAAACATTATTTGATAAAATACATAACACAGAAATTAGGGACAAATGTCATATTTAAGACATAACCAAAGTTATTATAGATAGAGGAAAATATTGGAAGGGTCATATAGAAAGAATGGAAAAAAACCGACTTGCAAAAAGAGCTAAAGAAGATAGACCAATGGATGGGAGAAGAACAAGAGAAAGACCAGCCAAGAGATGGATAGACAGTGAATGCACATCCAATAAGTCTTCCTCCGAGGAGTGATTTTGGAAATAAACAGGATGAAAATCCTACAAATTATGTTTAAGAAGAAGAAGAATCAATATTATAAGCTATATGAAGGCATATACAAAAATTTCGTAAGTGATATCAAACGACATATAATATTTACCTACTTCCCTCCAAATGTAAACTAAAAATTTAATAATAATATTAACAATAGTCGTGTTGATAAAATGTCTGCAAAGAAATAAACTAGTCACATTTTCTAACATAAATAGTGTCGTCTACAACAGAAGCATGACATAATAATAATAATAATAATAATAATAATAATGTATTAATTAAATAAAAATAAAACTTGGTTTTATTTGATTTTCATATTTATTGAGATATAATTCAGTGACAGCTGTTTCGGTACACTGTATCTTCTTCAGACATGTTAACAAATTATAAATTTTGTGTTCCAACTGATCTAAGCAAAAATACAACAATAATTTATTTAAATGTTTTAATTTAACAAAGGCGATTCATTCAAATCAAGTTGAGAATTTAACAGTTTATTACTACTTTTCGAATGTATTTATTTTTACAGACTACAAAAGGTCCAACTTCTTACCCTTATCACAAACATGTAATATTTCAAAATTTGGATCGAAACAATGATTAAATTGGAATAGGTGGTTAGCATATTTTGAATATTCTAAATTTCTGTTATACGCTCTCATGTGTTCCTTTACCCGAGAGATAAGAGGTCTACCAGTTTGTCCTATATAGACATTGTCATATGTGCCACACTTCAATTTATATACACCTGATAATTTTTCCTTTTTTCTTTTTGTTTTATTGTTTTTTATTATATTTTGTAAAGTTTTCTTACTTTTGAATGCCACATTAGTGTTCAACTTTTTGAAGTGTTCAGATATTTTATTTGAAAGTGGGCCTATGTATGACATTATGACATATTTATTTATGTTTTTTTGGGTAAAGGAAAAACTTTGTTAATTGCTTTTTTGTAATGACCCTAAAATTATAGAATATTTAATTAAATAAATTCATTACAAAAAAGCAATTAACAAAGTTTTTTCCTTTACCCAAAGAAAACATAAATAAATATGTCATAATGTCATACATAGGCCCACTTTTAAATAAAATATTTGAACACTTCAAAAAGTTGAACACAAATGTGGCATTTAAAACTAATAAAACTTTACAAAATATAATAAAAAACAATAAAACCAAAAGAAAAAAAGAAAAATTATCAGGTGTATATAAATTGAAGTGTGGCACATGTGACAATGCCTATATAGGACAAACTGGTAGACCTCTTATCTCTCGGGTAAAAGAACACATGAGAGCATATAACAGAAATTTAGAATATTCAAAATATGCTAACCACCTATTCCAATTTTATCATTGTTTCGATTCAAATTTTTGAAATTTTACATGTTTGTGATAAGAGTAAGAAGTTGAACCTTTTGGAGGCTGTAGAAATAAATAAATTTGAAAAGTAGTAATAAACTGTTAAATTATCAACTTGGTTTGAATGAATCGCCTTTGTTAAATTTAAAAACTTAAATAAATTATTGTTGTATTGTTGCTTAGATCAGTTGGAACACAATTCATAATTTGTTAACATGTCTGAAGAAGATACAGTGTACCGAAACAGCTGTCACTGAATTATATCTTAATAAATATGAAAATCAAATAAAACTAAGTTTTATTTTTATTTGATTAATGAATATGGATTTTCATCAACTAAACACAAACTCAATTGATTAAATGATTAAATAATAATAATAATAATAATAATAATAATAATAATAATAATAATATAAATAATAATAATAATAATAATAATAATATAACAACATCCACCATTTACCATCATGTGGTGATTGCTCAGGATCCAGATAATGCATCTTTCATGTCTGGGAAATTAGAGATAGAATACAAAAAATGGGGATTGCATATAAATTATAATACAACAGAGTATATTTCATTGGATACAACAGATGAGCTAAAATGTAATTCAGGAAGAATACGTAATGTTAAAAATATAAAATATGTAGGATCTATTTTAAATAAAATTGAGAATTCAACTACAGAAATTGAAAGAAGAATAACTGATGGGAGAAGAATCATTAGCATGTTGAAATCAGTGCTTTGGAATAGAAATATAATATTCAAAACGAAGGAAACTATATTTCAAGTTCTGTTACAAGGCATTTTATTATATGTGTCCGAAACCTGGACAGTAATTAGAAAACAAGCTAAGAAGCTATTAACAGTAGAAATGGATTTTTGTAGCCGATCGACAGGAATTTCAAGAAGGGATAAAGTTAGAAAGACACACTGAGGGTAATTATGCAAGACGAAACAAAAAATTGAAGAAAAACGCTTTGAAATGGCATGGACACCTCATAAAATGGAAGAAGATAGAATACCAAAGAAGATCCTTGATTGGATAGCTAATGGAAGAAGTGGAAGAGGCAGATCTAGAGAACGTTGGATAGATGGAGTGCGGAGAAGTATGGAAGCTAGAGATTTGAGGAATGAAGGTGTTTTAGACTGAAACCTCTAGCGAAAAATATTTTTTGTTATATATAATAACAATAATAATGTTTCAGAGAATTAACTACGAAAATGTAAAATACAGAAGAAATGAATAGCCTAATTTAAACGATAATGAAGAAATTATGATATTGCAGAAGATTTCCGGGCAGTTGGCCGTGGTCTGAGGCTTGTAGTTCTCCGACGTTTCGCCAGAGATTTTGTCGAACATCCTCAAGGGTTGTCTTGTGATTGAGTCTCATGACAATGGCCAAGAGCCCAGAAATCTGCTGAAAGATCATCATAATAACTCGGGCTATGAGTAGTATAGAACATAAGGTTTCTGGCGCACCCCCCCACTTTTTAATTTTCGATACATATACAACAAAATTATACGAAATTTAAAAAAATTAGGTCGACAATCAGACAATTTTGATGACATGTTTTCTTTAAAAAATAGAAAAAAGTCATAAAATAAGCAAAAACTACATATATAAGTAAAAAATAATTAGTTTTTAAGTTGATTTTATATATAAAATATATTCTATTTTTTGGTCAATATATCTTTAAATATCATCTTTTATCATAAAATAATTATTAAATTTATATTTATTTTGGAATTATTGATTAAGAAATCAAGTATAAAACTACTAATTTTAAAGGGGGACGGTGCCCCTTTAAAAATAAGAAATTAATTATTAAATTTATATGTATTATGAAATTATTTCTTAAGAAATCGAGTATAAAACTACTAATTTTAAAGGGTGTCTGACAGACGCCCTTTAAAAATCAGAAAATAATTATTAAATGTATATACATTATGAAATTATTTATTTAATAATTAAGTATACAACTAGTGTTTTAAAGGGGGGGACCAGTGCCCCCCCCTTTGAACGAGTATATATTTATTAAATTTGTATTCATTATGAAATTGTTTATTTAATAATTAAGTATACAACTAGTAATTTTATGAGTTAATATTTAGATTTTAAAAAAATGAATTTTTATAATAAGATTATACAAAACTTAAAAAAATAATAATGAATAATATAATTGATATAAAAAATAATAAATTACTTTTTAATAACAAAGAAGTTTATATCATACTAGATGAAGATAATAATCCTTGGTTTAAAGGAAATGATATTGGAATATGAAAGACCCAGAGATGCAATAAAAAAATATGTATATAAGGAAGATATTTTAAGATTTCCATCATTTTCAAGTAGAGTCAAAACGACGCTACCTGAAAATCAACCAAAAACTGTATTTATTAATGAATTTAGTATGTGTTGTCTACTACAAAGGAGATATTAATCACACACCTCAAAATCATATGAAAATAAAATAAAAAAATAAGACAATTTAAATATCAAAAATTAAAAAATAAAAAGCAGATTAAATAACAAAGAAGATTTAAAAATAATAAAAATTATTCAAAATAAAAATCAAATTCATGTAAATCTTTTTCAATTTTTTAATAACCATTCTTTTGTTTTTTTTATTTTTTCTTGTTCTTTTATAATATATTTAATTGAACGTTGTAAATATGTATTAATTACATGCTCAATTTCTGGAAAATCATCTCCATTTGTGTTTAATAAGTATATAAGTTCATCACTTATTTTTAGCAAAGTATAAACTTCATCATTTTGCCCCATTAATAATATTAGAGTCTTATCAGACATACAGGCAGCAACTGCTGCCTAGCGAGGTCACAGGAAATGATAAGAGCAGACCACTTCCGTATTATTGAGATGAAATATTTAGTTCGACAAATGTATTTGTCGACAGACCAACTGTCTCGGACTGTGTATAAATATGCTTAACAATGTGTTGATTCTTAACATCATAATCAAATATTTCTTGCCCTAACATAATAATATAACACAGAGTTTTAACTGCTACATCACTTTCAAAATCAAGTACGAGCTCCTTGCTTGTGCCATCATCATCAACATTTCTATCTATCTATCACACCCAATGGTCTATGTTTAAAAATTCTTTAAAAGAATAAAATACTCCATTATTGTCGCATTATTGTTTTAAGTTTTGTATAGGCAATATACATTTTTAGATATATTTCTTTTGATATATTTAAATTTTTTGGAGAAGATGAAAACGTTTCACCTCTACCGTTTTCGAAGTACGCATTTCTTAATTTACAATGATCAAACTTTACTGAATAATTCTTTTTATTAGCATTAATCCTATCTGTTTGAAACAGAAAAATAATCCATTCTGGCATATCAAATTGTGAAGAATTTGTCAAATCTATTTCAGCATAATTTCCAGAAATAGCTCTTTTAACAGTTTGACTTTTTTATAAAACTAATACCAATAGGTTGTTTGAGTAACTCAGCTTTCAACTTTACTTCAATCATAGGATCATACTTCACTATAGGCATTCGAATATACGTACTCTTAATTTCAATCTTACCAGGTTTTCCACTTCCCCAAACATGAATAGCCATATCATCATTGTTATTTCTCCTAAAAGTAATCTTTAATCGTCCTTTATACATGGTGTCCTTGTAGCCGCTAAAACATCCACCTAAAAGCTTTAGTTTAAATAGTACTTCTCGTGTGCTTTTTGCATTTTCCAACTCCTTAACACCATCTGTTCCATCTTCTTTTAGTGGTAGCCATCCAGACATTTCGTATTCTCGTACTTGGGATTTTGAAAGAAGACAAGTTCCTAAAGCCGTGCTAGTGATTCCTGGGTAGTCTATTCTATCAATAGTAGTATCACATTTTTCAATCAATATTTGAGACCACATATGAGGAAAGAAATTATCAACTACTCTCACCTCATTGTATTCTGTGCCTCCTTTTTCAACTAATTTGTATTCCATGTAGACATCAGCATCATAAGGATATATGAACCCATCTCCAACATCCACGTTGAAGATGACATCCTTATTAGGCGAATTTAAACCATCAATAGTTTCTTGAGTTGATGGATAATCTTTGTATTTGTATGATATAATGTTGTCCATTAATTACAATAAAAATTATGGGTGTTCACAAACTTTTAAAATTACAGTCACTAGGCTATCTCCAAAATCAATTGGGGCCCCATTTTTTTTTTATTGTCCACTTTTATGGTATCAAAGTCAAGATGTTGAACTGGAAAAAATAATGGATATGTTGGTTCATAGATGATAGGCTCTTTAAATTCTGCATTAGTTCTAAACGATGCATTAATATCTGATTTTTTATGATGATAGTCATTAAGTTTTAGATACATTCCATTCGCTAAATTACAATGAATATCAATTGTTTCAAACGGGTGAAATTTAGGAACATAATCAGCACTAGATTCTGTATTAGGTTCAACCTCATTATTGAATCCAAGCACCTCTCCAATAGTTTTATCATAACTCAGATGCAATTTGAATCGAGATTTTATATCAACTCGGTTGGTGGTATCAATTCCCTTGATTTATATGTTATTGGTAACAAATGGAGGTTGCGAGTTAATATACTTTTCCAGTGTAGTAACATCATACTGTCCAACTGGAATAATTAGCTCTTTTTTATCACCATTTTCATCCTAACATAATATGTTATTAGCCTTTGTTACATTAGTTGTGAGATATGTTGTATAAAAACCAATTAACGCAACTTGTAGGTTATCATTAATAATTGAATGGGATAAACCTTTCTGTAAATTGGAATTATATTCAGACAGTTTGAATACATAAGTCATTTATTAGCAATATTTTTTTACGTTCAGTTTTGAGATTACGTAGACCTTCGATAATGATTCTTAGTAGTTCATATGAGCCATAAAGGTATGTGGTAGTGATAATTTTCCAATCCATTTATGTAAATTAAAATTATCAATTTGTCTGTACACGATCTCCTGCGGCTGCGTGTGGTTCTTCAGAATCTTCTTCGGCTTCCCACATCATTTCAAATAGGGCTAATTGTTGTCTGACATAGTTTTTCATTTGTGACTTATTTACAGCATCATTTTTGTCAAATCCAGGTTTTATTTTTGCTATTCTTCATTTATTGGATAATGTTATATAAGAATCGGAATGATCTATAACATGCTTTCCAACATAATTAAAAGAAACCCAATCATAGGTTGGTATTTTATTTTTGAAGTTCTTAATTTCATTATTTAGGATATGAGCTTGATCAATTGTAACAAAACCGGATACATCGGGTACACTAGTTATTAGAGATTTTATTTTCTCGTTTATGGGATCTATGATTTCTTGTATATTATTTTGGTTACGATATGATGGCTTGCCAAATATGTTTATGGGCATTTATAATATTGAAAATTTAATGAATAGGTAAATATGAATTTTATAACCATCCTGTAGTCCCATACCAAGTTTAGACTTAAAATACATATTATCTCCATTAAAAACTTTAAATGGTTTTTTATGACCAACTACTGTATTGTTTTGTAATATTTCATATATTTGTGCATCTAGATTTGTCACTATTTTAAAAATTGATCCATCACATAAAATAGGAAAAAATCTTTGACCACCAGTAGGTATAAACATATTTTTAGCGAGTGTACCATTAAAATATATAACACTAACTATGTCTGTATCCCTAGATCTCCTTTCACGTGAAACAATATCTTCACTTATTTTAACACATTCATCTTTGATTTCTTCTATGTGTTTTTTGATAACACCCAATACTTGATTATGATAATTTGATAATTATTCTTCTATTTGATTTTTATTCACATCATCGTTTGCATCAATACCAGGTTTGATAGCTGCTAATCTTCTATGATTATGTAATGTTACGTATGCTGTTGTAGTGTCTATGATATCCTTTTTGATGAAGTTTTAATTCATATACTTTTTGTCGGCATAGTTTGTAGCTTGATCCTTTGTTAAAAAATCGGATAAATTCTGTGGAACTAAGTTTGTTTGGTTGTTATATTTTGATGTAGTTTCTCCAAATATTGTGATTGGCATTTAATAGTGTTAACATATCTTTAAAAGAGATACCCATATTATACATTTTTAAAACTGTAACACATAGATGTCCACAGATAACTTCATCAAAATTTTGTATACGCTCATTATTATAGTATATAGTGCTTCCTCCCTCGCGACCACACAGATAATTAACCAATCGCTTTGGTGGTTGCTCACCAAATGAATCAAACACATAACTTGTATGTTTGAGACTATATTTGATGTAACATACCCAGTGTGTTCCAATGTGTTTACTTATGTCGAAATTAACGACACCACACTCATATGTGTTGGGTTTTTTAGGTAACTGATCAATCATATTTACACCTCTAAATCCTTTAATATCTTTACACATTTTTATAATGTCATAATTACTCAGAGGCGTAGCGATACTAAGTTTTTTATTGCGGTAGGTGTTTTTTTTACAGTAGGTGTTTTTTTAGTATTCTTGCGTTTACGTATATGTGATATTGAACTCCCAACTACTACATTTGGTGGGTCGCTTTTAGTCTCCATTGCAAGGTTATGACGTTTTTGTTCTTCGAGCTCCTCATCGTTCTTCTTTTTTATTGTGTACAGCATTGACTATACCTGCGGCACCACCTGCAATAAACCTAATAGCCCCTAATGCTGAAAGGAGTATAAGTATAGTGAACATAAAGCCACCCTTATGCTGTAGCTTTATTGCAGAACCAATTTTTGCTTTTTTTAATATTATTTACTGCTTTCATATATGAAGATACAGTAACACCGCTTCCAGTTTTTGGAGGGTCTTTGTTGCTAAGAAGTTTACGTAATTCTGAGACAGCATATATCAGTACTGGTAATGTAAAAAGATTTCCACCTCTGCGAACTTCCAGCACTTCCAGATTTAAAATTTTTTTAAAAAAATGTTCAATGGTGAGTAGTTCTGCTAGTGATATCATTTATATATAATAAAAAATATATAATTACGATCAACCCCATCCAAGATGGACTTTATCATGCATTACTCCAGCAACACCTAATGAAGCTAATTTTTCTCCAATAACTAAACACACGCTCTAGTGCACGATGTTCCAACACTTTATCTGCTGCGTGTCGATCTTTTAAATCTTTGTGATCTCTATATGCTATATCATGATTTTTGCAAGCAGCGTCAAGAGGGTTGATTCCTTGATCACCTCTAGCTAATCTCTTCTCTAGCTTTGTACCAGGGCCGCAATATTGGTAGGAAGGAATGTGCAATTAACACATTGGTGACGGGCCACGGAGATCTCCGTGTTTAAATGGCCAGCGCTAGACGACCGGTCACGGAGATTTCCGTTTTTACGTTTTCTATGGCTTCCCTGCCTCTTCGCTTTTGAATGAGGCATTCAATTGTGTTTCTTTTCATTGCGAAATAAATTTTAGTTGTATTTGTACCCCTCTCTTCTCTTTTATGAAATTGCCAACTTTACATAATTGTTTACAATTTTATGACAGATGGCTGGTTAAATATGGAATTTTAGTGCGGGTAGTTAGGCGATTACGGGATACGTATGTAACCTGTAAATATATTTTGCAGAGGGGAAAAATTAAAAGAAACTCTATTTTGCGTTCTGGAGCCGAATTTATATCTGTGGCATCATGTCCACCAGGATAATTATTATAATAGTGTGGCTATAGCTGAAAATTTGCTCGAAAGAAAGACGAGAGCTTCTGAAGCAATAAAGATTAACAGAGGGCTTCCAAAATCATTTGTGGAAGCAGGAAATAAACTCAGACCAGGAGAAAGTGTTTTTGTAGTAAGGGGGACCTTTTGCTGCGAACATGGAAAGATAAACGGACGTAAGAATGGTTAGCACATTGCATCAGGCAACACGAGAGTGGGAGGAGTAAAGTTGTAAAAATGCCCTATTGAATACTTCAATATAACAAGTATGTAAGGGTGTAGACAGGGTTGACCAATACCTATCATATTACTCCATCCTTAGAAAAATAGTGAAATGGTGCTAGAAAGTTGTATTGTGGCTTCGGAATTGTACACTCTTTAATGCTTTCAGGGTCCATAATTTCAAAATCCTAACAGCAAAATGTCAAACAGGAGTTTTTTGCTTGAAACAAGCCTCTTGTTTGGCAGTCGTGAAATTAGGAACAGATGACAGAGAAGACGAGGAAAGACAGAGAGAAAAGAAACCACTTCTAGGAGACCACCTCACGACCCACCAGGGAGGCTAAGACATTAAGAAAAATAAATTAACACCAACTGTGATTGGAAAGAGAAAAATACCCTCAAAACTTTTCCGCGATTTTAGTGAACACAAGAAAAGAAACTCGCTACGTATGCTCTTTTGCACTTTGCCTTTACATAAAGGTAAATATTTCCAACGCTATCAAACTCTTAACCTTTAAGCGCCCAAGTTTAAATGGCCAGGTAGCGGCAGGCTGCCCGGGTTTAAATGTCCACCTAGCTTTTAAACTCCTTGGCTTTTGACTATAACTTTGCTGATTTTATTAACTCATATTTTAAAATCTGTGGGGGTCACAAACATGAAACAAGGTTTAAAGTGTTAAATATTATTGTAAAATCAGTGGTATTCACGGCAAAAACCCGTTGTGATATTTTATATCATAGAGATAATTTTTAAATTCAGGATAGTTAGCAAATAACTTTCGGGATTTTAGAGTGTTGTGAATCGGGTTAGAAGTGAAAAACTATACATAGATTTAGGTATATTCTCACCCTCGTTCATTCTTTTGTTTATTATGTTGCATCCGGTCAGTTTTCCCCCAAAGCAGGAAAGTTTTGAAGAAAAAAAAACAGGTCACATTCCACCCACAGCCCTTATTCATTCACAGTTTTGTGACTCAGAGTGAAGTTTACGATATGTCTAGTACAAAATCACTACGTTCCGCTGAAATACAAGACATTCTCGGATTGTGACAATGACAAAACGATATCAATGACAAGCTACAATTAACTGACACTTATAGCTGTGAGACACCTGACGTTTGTCAGGTCTTGGGTTCGTGAAACTAGAATTGACAGCGAAGAAAAATATACTCTTCCCCCTGACATGACAGAATCAGAAATGTACCTTTTTCTTGGCGTAATTATTCTAATGTGAAATGACGTGTTGTGGGATAGTAAGACATAAGAGAAAATGGATGCCTAATAATCTAAAAAAAAATAATAATAATTCCATGGTGCGACAGGCCTAGAAGGCCCTTAGAGCCTACCATCCAGCTTCTGGCCTCACACTCATATGTGTCAATCACAAAGGTAGATGATCATCGAGCCAGTGCATGGGTGACATGTGCTCAGCATGTCGAGTCCCCCAGCCGTTATAGCTTGTTTACGCAACCAAAAAAAATATTTTTTTCATTTGTTAGACTTAACTATTCTACACAGTTTTCTTCTTCTGACTTAATTGGTGCCAAAACAACATGTAGTGACTTCTGACTTAGACTTGTCAGAGACGTATTGCAACAGGCTGATAGAACACCCTGTAGACGACTCCCTAGATAGACCTAGTATATTGAGTACAGACATTTCGTGATTTGAAGTCAACTTTAGTCAACATTGGGCCAAAACAACACATACAGTCTTCCGACTTAGACTTGTCACAGACTTTTCGGAACAGGTTGGTAGAACACACTGTAGATGACTCCCTGGTCGGTAGACATGGTATATTGAGTACAGATATTTTGTGACTTGAAGTTAACTTTAGTCAACATTGGTCGGTAGCTTTACAAAGACTAATTTGTCGTGTGTTCTGCGCGGGGAATCAGAAAACGTGTGCAAGAGAAGTGTAAACGTATGATGTCGGTTTGTGAATTGGTGATTGTTTCGAGGTTTATCACACAAAAAACAAACATTTAATAAACGAATGCTATCTTCACATCACGTTGCCAAGCATCTGATAACCCTGAAAAAAGGTATGTTAGAATAGTAGTATTATCCAGTATAATTTCAAGCAACCAAACAAGTCCGCCTGCTCAGAACCCATACGCTGGGTCTGCGGCAGATTGGACGTACATTTTAAAACCCAGCATATGGGCTCCTGGGCGTTTAAAGGTTAATTTCTACTAGAAAGTCTGGTGAGAACACTAATAAAGATTTACTTTTGCATTATTGCTATTGATTGTAAATATATTGATGTAAAAGCCACACTGTGCTAGCGCGGTTTAAAATTTAAAAGTCCACCCTACTGACAGAAATGTCCGGTCCAGCAGCGGTGGGTGCAACGCAGAGCTGTCGGTCACCAATGTGTTAAAATGGAAGTTTGTCAATTATATCATTAACAAATCCAGAGACAAAAGCTTCTTTGCTCCAAAATTTTGGGGGCAACATATTAATAATTTTTATCAAGTGTCCAATATTTTTGGGGGCTTGTAAAATAAAATTCGCAAGCGTATCATTGAACATCTTCATTATGCTAGTCTTCTCGTTATGCAGGTTATCGTTTCCAGATTGTTCCTCTCCCATAATAACAATTAGCCTGTCTACAAGCTTTCGTACATCATTCATCCAAATAAATTATTTAGGTAAGTCTGTGTACTTTTGTAATCCTTTTCCACTGATGTGTTTCTTTTTCTTTTTATTTTCCCCACTACCAACATCTGAATCAGAGTCTCTACGTGATGGGGAATAGTATTGATTTGATTTTGAAACGCCCTTTTTCATTGTTTCCCAAATTGGACTAATTATGCTCTTATATTTTTAACTTCGACTTGATTTAGGTTTCCTTGAATTAGGATCATTATTTTGAGATATATAGTTCGTATTGATTAAAATTGTTTCATAATTTATCATATCATCTTCTGGAAGATTTGGATTAGGATGTTCCAATGTTATCAGACTCATTAAACCCTCTGTAGCTTTATATTTGGTCCCATTAATAATAAGATTGTCATTGTCAAAAACTACTTTACAATCACCCATATAAATTTTACCATCTTCACCTCCAATTAAGCCAAATACCGAATCACCTGCGTTCTTCATTTTTGATAGGCCTAAATATTTTGATATGATTGGCCCTATCGATGACGTGGCATATTGAGTAATTGCTTTAGAAGACGTAGACGTAGGTTCAGACGTAATCATCGACGTTGGTTTAGACGTAGACGTAGACGTAGGTTTAACGTACGTTGGTAGAACGTACTTTGGTGGAACGCACGTTTGTGGAACGAGTGGCATACTATGTTCATGTTCATGTTCGATAACTTTTTCTAATTCAGTTCCCAAATAATAAATAGCGTCAATCGTGGGCTGTTCTTGTTTCTTGTATTTGTTATAATCACCACGTTTAGCTCTTCTAACACCTTTAAATTCTTCAAGCAGTTGATCACGTAATCGTATCATTTCATCTGCTTCTTTAACAGACATATGTGGTTTTTTCTTTGAACCAGAGGTAGAGGAGCTTCGCTCTGAGGCAGAGGAGCTTTGCTCTGATTTATTGTATATCATTTATTAAGATATTAAATTTCGCAAATTTGAAACTAGCTTTTTAATTTGCTCTATAATGGCTATGTATGATGTTGTGCACTTAATTCCAAATAAAGATAATGTATTTTTACCAGCTCTAATAATTGTATAGTTAAACTCACTAAATTCGTAGTACAGATTGTCTTTGAAAAAACACAAGTTACCATTAATATATCTAATTTCAGAGTTAATACCTGGTGGTAATCCTGGAAACGATTTTGATATTATTCCATAATATTTTGCTGACATTAAACAATCATCTATCTCTAAATAGTAATTATTATTATAGAATAAAAATGTTCTACCAGTGTATGTATTCACTACAGCATTAATTGCATTTCCACGACTTATACCCAACTCGCTTATATATTTAGGATATCCAGTAACGAGACTAAGACTAGGAACGTTTATCATATAAAACAGATTATCTATAAATATAACCACTTCTCCAGATGATCTCTGATATATTCCCACGATTTCAATAAATTCATTTGGTAAAAATGTTAGCCAATTGATTATCAATTGTGGTGCTTCAGCTTGTTTATTGTAAATATCAATCATCCAGAACCACTCTTTGTGAAACACATACATGAACTGGTTTATTATTAAATATTGTTGAGGGATCTCCGATCCCGGTATGCTATTCAAGTCACATAACTTGGGCGCTATTCTTCTTGGTACTTGTGTTGTCGTAGTCGCTTCGCTCACCTTCGGCATTTTGGTACTTGTGGTCGGTACAATTGGCTTAGCCGGATCATACAAACTCTGAATCGCATATATATCATCTGTCTGTAGTTCTAGTTTTATATTATCAGTTTCATAAAACGCGTACATAACAGAATTTGGATCGTTAGAGTGCCCCAATCCCAACGAATGCCCAATTTCATGTATTAATGAAAAAAAAAACAAATTTGTCTTATTATTTGGTGTTTGATCATCTTTTAAGATACGATTTTTCATCTGGTCAATGTGTATCTCTATAGGGGAATTAGTTTCACCTGGATAGTAAGCATGTGTAAGAACACCTCCTATGCCATGAAATTTGTATATGCAGGGGGTGGACGATCTTTGAAATTTATGTACCCGACGCTTATTCGAAATTGTTATATCCGGATTGTCATGATTATGTTCAAACGTGATGTCAGCATGCTTACTCCATACATCAAACGCTGCTTGCGTTAAATCTACTAATTTATTAATTGCAAGTACATAGTGCTACTTTATAATCTTCTTATTCCACTTGTAAGTTGTAGTGCTAAAGCTAAACACATAATTCTTTACACCACATCTAGGTGTGTTGATTCATTTTAACGTTGTGTTGTTTATTTGTCCAGTTGGATCAAGTCCGTGGTACTCTTGAAATAATAAAAGAGCATTCGTGAGATTTGTTGTTTCAACGTATGCTATATCGCCGCTTTCGCTCAAGAAACTATCGTTCCGTTTAGATTCACTCGAAAGATATCCATAGTTGTAAAGATAGTTAAGAGCATGCAGCGTTTCATTACATAGTTTTTTAAAACGGTTGTTCCTCGAGTAGTAACTAATAGTAATGTTATTACGGTTTTAATATTTTGCATTTATATATATATATATATATATATATATATATATATATATATATGACAGACTGGAATATAAAACTTACCATACCAATACCACAATTAAAGCGAAATAATGGTAAATATCTACCAAATGATGATTATATCCGATCGGTTATTGTTGGACCGTCTGGGTGTGGTAAGACAACACTATTGCACAATTTTTTGTTATCTCCTGGATGGTTGCATAAAAAGAACAGACACATCTACATATACTCAAAAAGAAGAACAGACACATCTACATATACTCAAAAAGTTTAAACCAGCCATCGTATGTATTTTTGCAAAATTTATATAGAGAGATGGAAACTGTGATAAATAAAAAATGTGTACATTCTGTGATTATAATGAAGAGGTTGTACCACTGGATGAGTGCAAAAATAATTCCATAGTTGTGTTTGATGATTTTATACAGTAGAACCAAGATCACGTGCGAAACTATTATACACGAGGTAGACATATGCAAATTGATGTGTTCTATTTGGGTCAAACGTACAGCAAGATACCTAAACAGCTTATAAGAGATAATATCAATTTTCTGTGTATATTTCAACAAGATAACACAAATTTAAAACATATATACAACGAGTTTGTTGGTGGTGATTTTAATTTTGATGAGTTTAATTCCATCTGTAGTGATTGTTGGAATCAAAAACATGGGTTTGTTACTATAGATATGAAAAGAAAACGTAACAGTGGAAAATATAGACAACAAATTAAACATTTTATTATTTGTAAATGAATCTGTTGTACATGATTTTTTATATCTCATAAATAACCATGACTACTACATATTGTGTAAAGTGCAAATCAAATACCAACAGTGTTAACCCTGTTAACAAGAAAGCATCAAATGGTAAGCCGTATATATTATCCAAATGTGCTAGTTGTGGATCCAAAAAATCTACTTTTGTTAGCACATCTGGTAAAGGGATTAGAAAAAACATCTACTGTGAAAAAAACATCATCAAAGAGGTAGACACAGTCCGAGAGCAAATTATTAATGAACTACATAAATCAGCTAGAAGAAATTACCCAACACGAAAAGTCATTGTATACGGTATAGATGATCTATGGCAAGCTGTTCTGGTTGAGATGGACTCTGGTAATTTAAAAGGTATTTCTAAAATCAATAAGGGTTTCAAGTACATGATAACGGTCATAGATGTGTTCTCCAAGTATGCATGGGCTGTACCATTAAAAAACAAAGCTGGTGAACATGTTACAAATGTGTTCAAACACATATTCAAAGATCGTCACCCCTTTAATCTACAGACTGATAAAGGTAAAGAGTTCTACAACAAAGATTTTAAAGAGCTCATGAGGAAATACAATAGCAATCACTATTCAACATATACCAACGTTAAGGCATCTGTTGTCGAGCGGTTCAATAGGACGCTTAAAGAAAAAAATGTGGAAACAATTCTCCATACAAGAAAACTATAAATGGGTTGAAATACTACCAAAACTAGTAGACACATATAACAACACTTATCACAATACTATCAAAATGAAGCCTATTGATGTTAATATGAAACAGATTGATGTTAATATAAAAAATAAAAATATCATATATAATAATGTAAATAATAAATATAAAGTTGGTGATAGAGTTCGTATCAGTAAAATAAAAGGGATATTCGAAAAAGGGTATACAGCAAACTGGTCTACAGAGATATTTACTGTTAATAAATTGTTCGCCCATAACCCAACATATTAACATCTCAAGACACTAGTGGAGAATATATTAAAGGAATATTCTACGAGCAAGAAATGCAAAAAACAAAATTTCCTGATGTATACCTAGTCGAAAAAGTGCTACGTAAGAAATGAGATAAAGTGTATGTCAAGTGGCTTGGATTTGATAGTTCGCATAATAGTTGGGTACCTATAACAGATGTTGTCTTGTAGCTATATATATTTTAAATGCTATCATCTCATGCTACCTTAAAAGTAACTAAACCACTTAGTTTTTAAATGATAATTTTTAAAATACATATTAATATTATAAATAATTTTATGATTTTTAATAGCGTCAAAATGACCCTATCTTAAAAGTAACTAAACCACTTAGTTTTTAAATGATATTTTCTAAAATACATATTAATATTATAAATAATTTATCATTTTAAGGTAGCGTCAAAATGATGCTACCTTAAAAGTAACTAAACCACTTAGTTTTTAAATGATAATTTCTAAAATACATATTAATATTATAAATAATTTTATAATTTTTAATAGTCCCAAAATGTAGCTATCTTGAAATCTCCATATAGACCATAATCAATTTTAATTTGCTACCTTATATCTATTCCTCCAAATTTCTTCACTATAGCTAATATTAGTCGAGGGGTCATTAAGTGGATCAGTTTCTAAAGTTCCTATCATTGAGGAATAATATTTTTCATTTTCTAGTTTTTCAAAGTAATCATCAATGAAGTTATTCCATGTAATGTCATTTTTCTTTTTTCTTTTTTTATTATTATTATTATTAGGAATATTGTAATATTCACATACTTTCTTTGTAAAATAGAGAAAATTTATAGATTTATTTTGTTCTATATAAATACAAAAATGATGAAATATGTATTTAATTTTTTCAAAATATTTATAATCTCCATATTCATATCGACTTAACAAATTAATGAAATATCTCATTCTTGATGAAATTCTATTTTTAATAATTTTAACTGATTTATATTGACAGTAACAATCATATCATTCATGTATTTCTCAATACTCCATTTATAAAAAAAATATTATATAAATGAATACTTGTGCTTCTTAATAATAATAATTAGTGTCATGGCGGATTGTGAATAAGAGTGAAACTGGTTGCTCGTGTTTTTGCACAATTTTCAGCAGGTGTTAGTTTGTTTTTATAAATGTAATATCGATATTGCGAATTTATTTTGTTTGTAGCTTAATTTTACGCATAATGGCTCCACGTAAAACAAGAAATTGTGAAGAAAGCAAAGAAGAAATAACTAAGCGTGTGGTCCAAGAATGTTTGCGGGATCCAGCCATGTTGCAGCTGTTGAAGGACTCCGTGCGTGAGGCTATTGTATCGGAGCTAAAGGTAACTATAGACCGTAATACGGAAGTTATTAGGCAGTTGGAACTCTCGCTTCAGGAGAGGGACAACAAAATATTAAAACTGGAACAACAGTTAAGTGAGAAAACCGACTCGCTAGAGCAATACCAACGTCGACAGTGTCTACGTATTTTCGGTATACCTGAACAGGATGGTGAAGATACGGACAATATAGCAATCGACGTGGCCTCCAAAATTGGAGTTAAATTAGAAACCTGTGATATCGACAGGAGTCACAGGGTTGGGAAAAAGTCGGATCGACCACGGCCTGTTATTGTTAAGTTCATCAGTTATAGAAAGAGAAGGGAGGTCTTCCAAAATAAAAAAAACAATTGAAAGGCAGTGGGATCACAGTAAGAGAAGATCTCACCCAAATTAGATATAAATTGTTAAAGGACTGCATCACAAAATTTGGCGTCACAAATGTGTGGACAATTGATGGCGCAATACATGTGAAAAATGGAGATACCAAACGCATCATCACCCGGGCCTCTGATATGTAAATCTACCTAGTGCAAACACGTCCAGTGATACCATATCCCCAATTTAGCACTTTTATATAAATTATTAAAATATATTTAGAAATTTCACATTAATTATTAGTATTATATTTAGAAATTTTACTTTATTTATTAATTTAATATTTGAATAAGATATTAGTGACTTGTTCTTTTCTTATAATTCTAGTTAAAATATTTTTAAAATTTTCCATCCAAATAATGCTATTCATTTGGCGGTCTCTGACAGGTTAGAGGACACTACCCTTCTCAAACCCCTTCCAAACAACAATAATGCAAGACAGGTTCTAGAAACAGCATTCTCCCCCTTCCCGTCTTCCCTACATGTGGTTCACTTGAACGCACAAAGCTTAACTGCACATACAGACGAAATTAGAATGATTTTTTCTTCTTCCAATATTCATGCTATTCTCGTATCAGAAACATGGCTCACTCCCTCCATTAATTCTAGTTCAATTGACATGGATGGTTATACTTTCCTTAGACATGATCGTGTACATAGTCGAGGGGGCGGTGTTGGTGTCTTCGTTAGGACAGACCTTTGCCCTAAGTCTGTATACTTTTCTAATAACGAGACATCTCCTGAAATTATGTTTATAGAAATATACGCAAGCTTCAAAAAATGTCTTCTTTGTGTAGTGTACCAACCCCCTAAAATGAAAAAAATAGCAGAAATAGAATCCGCTCTACAAAACGCACGTATACAATATGAACACGTTATCGTCATGGGTGACTTTAATATAAATATACTAGACACTGACAACAGACATACACAACAGCTTATGTCCGCGTTCCAAGTTTGTGATATGACTATCCTTCCCTTACAGCCTACACATCACACCAATCATTCTGAGACTTTACTTGACTTAATTGCTACTAATAATCCAGACAGAGTACTAACCCACGGGCAACTGTCAGCTCCCGGAATATCAGCACATGATATTATATTCTTAGCATATTCACTGCAGTGCCCTAAACAAGCTCGTAAGACTATCACATATAGAGACCTAAAACATATAAACAATGCAGCTCTACTTGAAGACGCTATAAAATTACCCTGGCATACTATATGGACGTTACATTCTGTTGACGAAAAAGTTGAGGCATTAAATAACCTTATATTACAACTATATGACAGACACGCTCCACTGAAAACTAAACTAGTGAAACGACACCCTGCTCCCTGGATGTCTGCTAACATTCGTGACTTGATGACTGAAAGAGACGCAGCATATCGGAAATATAGAGTCGACAAAACTGATATAAATCTTAATCACTATAAACGGTTACGTAACAAGACTACACAAACTATCAGAAACGCCAAACTTAGACATCTATACAGCCTTACTGAACCTAATAACAATAACCCAGATATTTGGAAAAATCTGAATAAAATGGGTGTAGGAAGGAAAGACACACAGGTAGAAAAACTACCTGTTTCTCTGAACACACTTAATAACCATTTTACAAGCACATTCTTTACTCCTAAAGACAAAACACATACAATAAGTGAACTACTATTGACAAATCCACCAGACAGAGAACATTTCCATTTTTCATATCTTACAGAAAATGACATAAAGAAAGCTCTCAAACGAATAAAAACAAAAGCAGAAGGTACTGACCGTATAAATATCACTCTACTTAACAAAATAATCGACGTTATACTACCTACCATAACTCATGTTTTCAACTCCTCACTACAAACCTCTATATATCCCACATTATGGAAGCAAGCAATTGTACGCCCACTCCCGAAAGTAAAAACTCCCTTAACTCCTAACGATTTTCGACCCATTAGTATTTTACCTACCCTTTCAAAAGCTTTGGAACGATTAGTCCACAAACAACTGACTGACTACCTAACTGAACACGACCTTTTAGATCAATACCAATCAGGCTTTAGGACAGGACACAATACAAATACTGCTCTACTAAATATATGTGAAGACATACGCGAAGCATCTGATAATCGAAAACTTACTATTCTTACACTACTTGACTTTAGTAAAGCATTTGACACGGTAGACTTGGACTTATTGTTGCTTAAACTAAAAAACCTCTCACTTTCTGACAGTGTCACGCAATGGTTCAACTCCTACCTTCGTGAGCGCCAGCAATATGTTGTAGGAAATTCTACATTACGCTCTTCTTGGACCTACCGTAAAGCTGGAGTTCCACAGGGCTCGGTGCTCGGCCCATTGCTTTTTTCAATCTATATAAACGACATATCTGACTCCCTAAAACATTGCAAACATCATTTATTTGCGGACGACATGCAGATCTACCTTCACTCAGACAAATATTCTTTAAATGACGCGGTAACCAAAATTAATGAGGACCTTGACTCGCTAACGGCGTGGACAGAGAAATATGGACTTGAATTAAATCCTAGAAAGACACAAGCAATCATTATGGGCCATCAGAGACTATTATCCTCAATTAACACAAATGCAGTATTACATGTGTCACTTAATGGGGTTCAGATCCCTTATAGTGAGACAGTAAAAAATCTAGGAGTGTTTATGGATAAACATTTAATTTGGAATAAACAAATAAATAACATTTGCAAAACTATCTTCTCAATAATACACTCATTAAATCGTATAAGAAATTGTTTACCGTTTTCTCTAAGAAAAATGCTAGTAGAAACACTTGCAATGCCCCATTTTGATTATTGTGATACTCTTTTTACTGACCTAAATACTGTTCTTACCCAAAGACTTCAACGTGTTCACAATTCTTGCATACGTTTTATTTGTGGTATACGTAGATTTGATCACGTTACACCATCCCTGGAACAATTGTCATGGCTTCGTCTTCAAGATCGTAGAACCATCCATTCCCTATGCCTTCTCTATAACATATTACACACATCTTTACCTTATTATTTATCACACCGCTTCACTAAACTCTCTGATACACATAACTTAGATACCCGATCCCTTGAGCACAGTGTCCTTTATATCCCTCCTCATCATACTACCTATTATTCGAAATCTTTTACAGTTTCTCTTGCTAGAACATGGAATTCACTTCCACCCTATGTCAGAGACTGCCAAACTTTACCATCTTTCAGAAATAAATTGAAAATAAAATCACTAACAGAAACAACTCACTAATACTACTTTTTAAGAATTAATAATGCGTTTTTGCATTATTTAATAAAAATAGACTTAGGATTTGTTAATATATTTACCTAATGCCTTGTATAAAAAGCGTAGATTAATTCATTGTAGTTTATTACTTTCTTTGTATTTTTTTCTCTTCTTTTTATGCATAGTAGATTCGAGCTGTTATTCCTTTTTTATTCATTGTATCATTAATTTAATTTTAATTGTATTTAGTTTCATTCTATTATTAGACATTAATTTCATTATTATTCAATATGACAGATAATTAATTGTTCAATGACTATTATTGTAACTTTTTTTGTATTCATATGTAACATGTTTGTCCTGTTTAATATGACTATTATTGTAATTTTTTTGTATTCATGTGTAACATATGTTTGTCCTGTTTTATATGACTATTATTGTATTTTTTTTGTATTCATATGTAACATATGCTTGTTCTGGTGAGTGGAAGAGAAGGCCACATGGCCTTAACTCCACCAGGCTAAATAAATCTATTCTATTCTATTCTATTCTACCAGAAAAATTTAATACTTGTGTTGAATGTGAAAAATTAAAACCTCTTTATCAATTCAATCATAAAATGGTATATAATAAACCGATTATTAAGAACAATATTTGTAGACCTTGTGCTCATAAAAATAGGAATAAATTAGAGAATAATCAAAAGATATGCTCTAAATGTATGGACGTTAAGGATAAAAACGATATTAGTCAAGGAAATACTTGTAAAAAGTGTATGAATAATTATCTTAACAAACAACGAATTAAATGTAATATATGTGTTAAAGAACTTTATAAATATTATTTAAAAGGTCATATTAAAAAGAGACATTCAAATGGATTAGAGAATAATCAAAAGCAATGTTCTAGATGTAAGGAAGTTAAAGATAAAAACGATTTTAGTAATGGAAATAGATGTAAAAATGTATGAATATTTATTATAAAGAACAACGAGTTAAATGTAGTATTTGTGGTAAAAAAAATTATAAATATTATTTAAAAAATCGTATTAAAAAGAGACAATTACAATTTTTAAAAAAATAATAATTTGTCTCATAATAAATTTGTTTTCTAATAAATGGAAGATTTTCTGAGTGGGATATCTTTCATTGTTCTTAGAAGTCAAGCAAAACAATTAAATATGAAACAATTTAGAGGGATCACCAAGTCTGAACTTGTTGATCTCTTGATTAAATATCTTAAAACGATAGAAAAACGATTTATTAAATATCCTAATAAAAGAAGAAAATATAAAAAAGTATTTGAATTTTTGATCTAAAATATGATAAAAATAAAAATAAATTCAAGCCGAAAAAAGAAAAGAAATTTAAAATTGAGACAAATTTGAGACTCTTATACAAAGAAATAAAACCATATGAAATTATAGAAACATCTCATAAAAAACGATTGTTGACTATTAGAATAGATAATAAAACATATAAAGATGTTTAATTATTTTTAGACTATTCTGAATCGATAATTGAAAATTTGCGTTTGGAACAAATAAATAAACATGGAGCAATAAAAATTAAGCATGTTAAAAAATGCAAGATTGAGAAAAAGATTGAAGACTATTCGGAAAAAACAGACTTATATGTCCAATCTAATATGAAATCTATCATGATTTCTACAAATATAAATTCAACCCTATCTGAAATTAAGGGTGAAATTAAAAATACTACATTTTTGGGTCCAACTTCGGGTTGGACCTTAAAAGAAATCAATTATTGTGATCTCTATATTAATAAATATAAACCTTTTAAAGGATCAAGTTACATTGATTTACCTAAATAAATTAAAAATAAGAAAGATGTTATTAATATTAAAAATAAAGATAAAACATTATTTTTATGGAGTAGTTTAGCTGCTTTACACCCAGTTGAATGAGATCAAGAAAGAGTAGCTAAATATAAAAAATATGAAAATGAATTTGGAGATGATGAATATCCAATGAAATTACAAGATATTGAGAAGTTTGAAAAGAGGTATAATTTAAGTATAATTTTGATGATAAATTAAAAATATATCTTTACAGATATCTAAATTTAAAAGTGAAGCTATTATTGATCTATTATATGTAAAAGATGAGAAAAATGATCTTTATTGTTGGATTAAAGATTTAGATAAATTGTTGTTTAGTCAAGTTTCAAAGTATAAAGGAAAAAAATATCATTGTAGAAGATGTTTAAGACTTTTGGAAGTAAAGATTTATTAGAAAAGCGTTCCTTTTATTGTAATAATACTGAATCTTTAAGAGTTGAATTTCCTGATGAGAAATATATTGAATTTAAAAATTATAATATAAAATTGAAGGTACCTTTTGCAATATATGCTGATTTTGAATCAATGTTATCAAAAGTAGATTCATGTCAACCAAATCATGAAAATAGTTATACAAATAAATATAAAAAACATATACCCTGTGGATTTAGTTAATTATAAAACTTATGCATATGGGAATAAGGAATCTAAACCTATAGTTTATAGAGGTGAAAATGCTGAAAAAAGTGTTCGTTGATAAGATGATAGAAGAAACCCATAAGATATATAAATATATCAAGAATAATTACCATCATATGAAATTAACAAGTGAAGATTTACATAATTTTAAAAATGCAAAAGTTTGCCATATTTGTGAAAAATAATTTAAAGAATATGATATTATAGTAAAAGATCATAGCCATCTCACAGGAAAGTATAATGGAGCTGCACATAATGAATGTAATATAAACTATCAATTACCAAAGTTTTTGTCTTTCACAATCTAAAAAAATATGATGCTCGTCTATTCATTAAAATTTTAGCAGATAGAGAAGGAGATTTAAAAGTAATTCCAATAACAAATCAAAATTATATTTATTTCTCTTTTAAAATTAAAGTTGATGAATAATGAAGTTAAAAATGGTGATAAAACTTTTATGAAACCAATCATGCATGAGATGAGATTTCTAGATTCACTTGCTTTTATGTCTTCTTCAGTGGATAGATTAGCAAAAACCCTCAAACATTCCCCATACTTGGAAAACCATTTTCCTAAAAATAAGATAGAGTTATAGAAAACTTCCTTATTGTTATGATTACATTGATTCATTTGAAAAATTTAAAGAAGAAACTATTGCTCCTAAAGAATCATTTTATAGTATATTAAACTATTCAGAAATAGACAATGAAGAATATGAGTTCGTGACCACTTTATGGAAGGAATTCAATATTAAAAATCTAGGAGAATTTCACGACTTATATGTTAAAATTGATACACTTTTACTTGCTGATATATTTGAAAATTTTAGAGACGTTTGTATGAAAATTTATAAATTGGATCCCTGTTATTATTATACAGCTCCTGGAATATCTTTGAATGCTATGTTATAACATACTGAAGTAAATTTGGAAATAATAAAAGATTATGATATTAATGATAGAAAAAGGAATAAGGGTTTGAATTAATCAAGTTTCCAAGAGATATGTAAAAGCAAATAATAAATAAATGGAAAATTATAATAAAGATAACGAAAGTAATTGATTAGCGTATTTAGAAATGAATAATTTATATGGAAGAGCTATGATAGAAGAATTGCCAACACATGATTTTAAATGAGTGAAAGATACAAATAATTGCAATGTATGTGACATTTCAAAATATTCAAAAACTGGATACATTTTGGAAGTAGATTTAGAATATCCTCATGAATTTCATAAAGAACATAATGATTATCCATTAGCACCAGAACAATTAAAAGTCAATTCGGAATGGTTAAGTCCTTATCAAAAACAAATTAAAGAAACGAAGAGTCAAAAATTATTAACCTTAAAAGAAAAGAAGAATTACGTATTACGTTATAAAAATTTACAATTATATCTTAGCTTGGGAATCAAAATAAAAAAATACATACAATCTTAAAATTTAAACAATCTAATTGGTTAAAGTCTTACAATGATTTAAATACTGAAATGCGAACTAAGGCTACTAATGATTTTGAAAAGGATTTCTTCAAATTGATGAACAATAGTGTATTTGGTAAGACAATGGAATCGATTCGTAAAAGATGTAATATAAAAGTATTAAATTATTATATTAAAATTGGAAGAGAAATTGCAACGCCTACATTAAAGGATAGAACAATATTTACAGAGAAAATATTAGCATTACATATGGGTAAAGAGAAGTTAAAATTTAATAAACCTATATATCGATACTAGTAAAATTCAGAATTACTTCCAATTCAACAACGAACTCTTCGTCCAAGAAGACGGAATCCCCATGGGAAGCCCCACTTCGGGAATCCTAGCAGAAATATTCTTACAAGAATTAGAAAATACACACCTCAAAGAACTAATTACTAAATTCAACATAAAATTATTCACAAGATATGTAGACGACGTATTAATTATTTATGACAGCGAAAATAGAAAAGACAAAGAAATCTCTCAAGATTTAAATAACATGCACAACAAAATCATCTTTACTGATGAAAAACAGAATCAACAACAGTATAACTATTTGGACCTAACACTAACAAAAAACTTCACCAACAACAAAATAGAAATTGGCATTTTATCGAAAACCGACAAGCAACACACTAGCCATAACAATAAATCGAGACATCCTTTTCAACATAAAATAAGTACATTCAAAAGCCTAATAAATAGGATGTTTAAAACTCCCTCTAAATAAAGACAATTATAATAAAGAATTAAATTACATCAAACACATGGCAAAAATTAACGGCTACAACAAACAAATAATAAATAGAATTATAAACAAACAAAAAAGAAAAAACAACATTACCAACATAACCAAACTTGAAATAGAATCCAATGACAACAACAAGAAATGGATAACTCTCACGTACACTGGTAAAGAAACATTAAAACTGGCCAACACACTAAAAAAGCTCGATAAGAATATTAATATATCCTACAGAACTGACAACAAATTAAACAATTTAATAAACAACAACATCGAAGAAATAGATGAATTCAACAATAAAGGCATCTACAAATTAACATGTACAGACTGCAATAAATTCTACATTGGGAAAACTAACAGAAGCTTCAACATTAGATTCAAGGAACATTTCAGAGATTTCATTTACAACGGAGGAAAATCAAGTTATGCAAAACATGTAATTCAAGCTGGACACCATATGCATAACATCGATAACACCCTCACAATAGTACATAGAGAAAACATTCCAACGAGAATAAATATACTGGAGGAAATCGCAATCCTAAGAGAAATCAACAACAACCTGATTCTCAATGAATACACACCTAATCCACACAATCCTCTGTACAAAATTCTCACAACCAAGTCAGTGCTTCAACAAGGGTCAACAAGAACGGACCTAATGCATTCTGCTGATGATGGGACTAGTCCCGAAAGGCCTACAGAGTTTTAAAAGAACTTAAGTTGAGGAGACGGACCTACAAGGTAACTATATTATAGTTTTTAACCGTACATTATATTACTGTAAACCTATATATGTTGGAATGTGCATTTTAGATTTAAGCAAATATTTTATGTATAATTTTCATTATAATGTAATGAAAAAGAAATATGGAAATAAAATAGAAGTTTGTTATACTAATACCGACTCGTTTATTTACAATATAAAAACAAATGACTTTTATAGAGATATGGAAGTTATGATTGAATATTTTGATACAAGTGATTTTTCTAAAGATCATTGGATGCCAAAGAAAAATAAGAAAGTTGTAGGAAAAATGAAAGATGAAAACTGTGGTAAAATATTAAAAGAATTTATAGGATTAAGAAGTAAAATATATGCTATAAACTTGAAGAACATTAAATTAAAAAATCAAAAGGTACAAAAAATGTGTTGACAAAACCATTGAATTTGAAGATTATTACACTTTTTTGTTTAATAGAGAAACCCAATATAGCGTTAATAATCTCATTAGATCAAATAAGCATGACATTTTAACTATTGAAGTAAATAAAATAGCTCTAAGTCCATATGATGATAAAAAGGATATTTTAGACGATGGAATAAATACTAGAGCTTACGGTTTTAATCAATAGACTGCATTTTACAAGAATATAGAAACTATTAATAATGGTGTATAAATTTTTGAAATTAAAAATGTTTATAAAGAATGTTTTCTAATAAATGGAAGCATTCAACAGAATCGGATTGTTCTCAAAGACATATAAATTTAGTGATATAGAACTTGGAAAATATGAACTGATATCATTGAAAAACATTGAAACAAAATATGGAGCTACAATTATTGGAACTTTAAAAATCGAAGATAAAGAAAGAGAATTCTACCTTCCTAAAAGATGTGAAAAATTATCAGATAAAGCTATAAAAAATCAATCAAAGTGAATACGTATTAGTATATAATGGATAATAATAATAATAATAATAATAATAATAATAATAATAATAATAATAATAATAATAATAATAATAGCTTTATTTTACCTGGCAGAGTTAAGGCCTTAAGGCCTTGTCTACCACTCAACCAGGTTTAAAAAAAATACAAACAAAAAATAGTCTTAAATCTAAATTACAATATATATATATATATATAAACGATTACAAGTTATGAATACAATACAATTAATATTTATAATGTATTTTGATTTACTCTAAATTTAACGAATTAAATATATAATATGTACAATATATATAAAAAACAGGAAAAGAATAATGACATAGTATAAAATTAAATAAATAGAGAAAAAATTAATTATTAGACAACAGGTAACTGTAGAAGCGTGACTTAAAGGTACCAAGTGTGCGGCAACCCCTGATATCTTGAGGAAGGAGATTCCAGGTTGGATCGGTTGGAGATAGGAATCCTTACTATGATATAATATTAGAGTGTTTTGGTTGGGGATAAGAATCCTTACTATGATATAAAATTAGAGTTTTTATAAAAATGTTTATTAATAAATGGAATTCTTAGATGATGAATCCTTAGTTGATGCTAGAATATTAATGGAACAAAATGATAAAGTTAATACTTTGCTAAAAGTAAGTGATGAACTTATAGACTTATTGAACACGTATGAAGAAAATTTTCCAGAAATTGAGCATGTAATTAATATATATTTACAATGTTCAATAAAAATTATAAACAGAGAAGAAACAAATAAAAAAATTAAAAGAATAGCTATTAAAAAAATTGAAAAAGTTTTACATGAATTTGAATTTTATCTTGAATAATTTTTATTATTTTTAAATCTTCTTTATTTTTTAACCTTCGTTTTATTTTTAAATATTTGATATTTAAATTGTCTTACTTTTTTATTTTATTTTCATATGATTTTGAGGTATAAAATATTGTAAATGGTGTGTGATTAATATATCCTTTGTAGTAGACAACACATACTAAATTCATTAATAAATACAGTTTTTGGTTGATTTTCTGGTAGCGTCGTTTTGACTCTACTTGAAAATGATGAAAATCTTAAAATATCTTCCTTATATACATATTTTTTATTGCATCTCTGGGTCTTTCATATTCCAATATTATTTCCTTTAAACCAAGGATTATTGTCTTCATTTAGTATGATATAAACTTCTTTGTTATTAAAAAGTAATGTATTACTTTTTATATCAGTTATATTATTCATTATTATTTGTTTAAGTTTTGTATAATCTTATTATAAAATTCATTTTTTAGTCTAAATATTAACTCATAAAATTACTAGTTGTATACTTAATTATTAAATAAATAATTTCATAATGTATACAAATTTAATAAATATATACTCGTTCAAAGGGGGGAACATGGTCCCCCCTTTAAAACACTAGTTGTATACTTAATTATTAAATAAATAATTTCATAATGTATATAAATTTAATAATTATTTTCTTATTTTTAAAGGTGGATCCTTTAAAATTAGTAGTTTCATACTTGATATCTTAATCAATAATTCTAAAATAAATATAAATTTAATAATTATTTTATGATAAAAGATGATATTAAAGATATATTGACCAAAAATAGAATATATTTCATATATAAAATCAACTTAAAAACTAATTTTTCTTTACTTATGTATGTAGGTTTTGCTTATTTGATGACTTTTTTCTATTTTTAAAGAAAACATGTCATCAAAATTGTCTGATTTTCGACCTAATTTTTTTTTAATTTCGTATGATTTTGGTGTATATGTATCGAAAATTAAAAAGTGGGGGATGCGCCAGAAACCCTATGTTCTATACTACTGCTATGAAAACCAAACAAGGAAAGTACTTACGTTGGACCAGTTGGATTGTAACAAAAATTTCAGGATATGTGGAATGAAGGACACTGAACACCGTGATATTAGACATTTCACTGCAAATTCAATAGCATGCATAATATTTAATAGGAAATAAGGAACAAGAAAAATAGAAATAGAGGCTTAACATCCGTATATGACAGAATAAAATAAAATAAACAAATAAAAGTACAAATGATAGTGCGGTGAACGTGGTAAGAATAAAAAAGGGGCAGATAGAGAGAGATAAACTAACGAAATAGATATTGCAACAGAGCGGCTCGGTTACTTGAATAGCGCACCGGAGTGTGGACATTTTTCCCACTCCCGCAGTCGAGTATTTGTACAGTATATACGAATTGTTTCTATTTAAACATAAAAACTAAATAAATCGAAATTACAATATAATACTTGTTTTGTCATTTATTGATTAGCACTTTTATGGCGTAAATTAATACTTCTTTTAAGGACATAACAGTATATTTACACGTAAATGTGTACATTTGAGTCCATAAAATATTTTATCAAAATAATAAAATGGGCATAATAAATTCATTTTACGTCTTAACTACGTTAGAATCTATAGTTCAGGAAACATTTCAAAAACACGAAGAACCTGGATTGGATGACAACCAGTTTGTGTATTTTCTGGCAGAACTTATGGAACAAAATTATTGGAATGGGTTAGAGGACTCTAGGGAAAATACTTTAGATTTCGAAGACTATACCACTTAAGTAGCTTTGAGCCGTCTCCTGTTAAAAAACCTAAACGTCCTAACGTACTGTCTGCCTATTCTGAACAAACTTTGGAAAACATTTATGAATATAGGATGTCAGGGAAATCTGGCCCGAAGTCCTATTGACAAATAATAAACAAAATGGCCATCATTAATTAATAACCGAAATATAAGAACAGTTTCGAATTATATAGAAAATAAAATATCCTATCTAGCTTTACAATTAAAAAACAGGGACCCCTACAATATCGCCCAAATTAAAGACCACATCCTTAATAAGTTTCGATTTTCTCGAGATCGGGGATTGACAGTGCACTATTGGCATTACAAACGTGGGCTGTTTTTCGAGCGAAGGAATTGGGCTTGAATGAATTTAAAGCTTCAAAGACATTCATTTCAAATTTCAAAAAAGAAAACAATATTTCTTCAAGAAAAATTACCAAATTTGTCACTGTCAAGGATATTGAAAACGAAAATCAAACTATTAAAAATGCAAATAAGTTTGCAAGAGACGTTAATCAGACCATTAAACAAAAATGCATACCAACAAAGAATATGTGGAACTGTGACCAAAGTCAATTTAAATATGAAATGACAGAAATCAGAACACTGGCAGTCAAAGGCATAAAGCTCACTGTTGCTACAGTTCAAAACCTACATGGAACTACACATTCTTACACGATAGATGATCTTATTTCAATGTGTTTTCAAGAACCTACTGGAAACAAATTCGGGCCCAAAGTTCAGAAAAAGATAGAACAGAATACACCTCCAAATGGGTGTGTCGACTGTAGTGCCAGTGGAAAAATGACAAAAGAACATTTGAAAATATTCTTAAAACATGTGTTTAGTGAAAACATTGAAATGGATTCACCTTTAATACACAATTCGTGGTCCGGGCATAAGGACGAACAATTGCTACAGGACTGTTTTCCCGATACAAATAAAAGGCTGAAAATGTTCCTGCAGGAGCCACCAAATATATACAACCACTTGATTTTTTTTCGTCAATATCTGATCTATGTGCGACGACTTGAAGAATATGTGCGTCTAAAACCAGATGGTGACGTGAAATTGTCTGATGGATTCTTCATTATGAAACTGCATTTCCTTGTATATAATCAACTGTTGGTAGGAATTTACAGAGATATGCGTATTTATGCTTGGACAAAGTCTGGCGATAACGTGGAACAAAGTGTAATGAGATTCACAAATGTGATTGAAAATGCATTTGACATTGGTTTTAGTGAATGTGCCACATATAACTGCTCCAGGATTGCCATCATCAAATGCTCATGGTATTCGCAAAACCTTTGTTACAATCATTTCATCGTAGACCCTCATTATTACCATGATGCTATCGTAAATGATAATTCGTTTTTGTTACTCCAGTACACGAAATTATAACCGATTCTGAATTTCAAGTAAAAAAGAGCAGTAGTGGTAATAAGACTTTATTAGACTAAAAGTAAGATATATACAATGTTATTTACAAATATGTGTCGCACGGGCAGTAAGCCATACGTGCTCTTGACAGTCCGTTACAATAAAGTAATATTTGGTAATGGTATAAAGAAAAACAAAAATAACAATAGTATTACAATTACATAAGGAAAACACAATAATATTACAATTACATAATAATACAATAACATTATACATTAATTAAGTTATGTAGAATTATTAAGAATTGATGGTACTGCATTTTGATAACATGAATGAGCGTTGTTCCTACTTTACGCGTTTTGTCCAGAAATTTACCCACGTTTATCCAATTTTCTGGATTTACCATTAACTCGTAGCATGCCAATCTTTCACGATTTGAATTTAGAAATATTTCCGGTAATAACTGGCGCCTCCAATATTCTAAATCGTTACATTTTTCTAATGTATGTATCTCGTTTTCAGAGTTCCCGCACATTGGACATATTCGCATTACATTTAACGGAAAAAAAGTATAGGCCTACAGTGTTCTGCTATCTGTATAAAGTAATCAAAAATTGTTATTAAAGTTAACAAGGAGAGAAACTAATATTTGCGTTCTTCGCACCGCTATAGCTAGTAGCACTTTGTGCTTGAAACCAGCTGCAATGAGCAACCGTGCAGTTACGAACCAGTCAATAAGACGCGATTGAAATTTCATGACAAATAACACGAGTTTTATTAAATTTGCAGCAAAATGACTAACGTCATCATATTTAATGTCAATTAATTAACATATCCTCCAATTTTGTCACAATCCAACTGGTCCAACATAAGTACTTTCCTTGTAAGTCAATTCAGAAATTATTTTAGGAAATATGTTTCAATCAAATACCTGCTTAACAGGTATAGAATTAATTATAGATAGATAGATCATTGGTTGATTAATATCTTTGCAATCATCCGATTCATAATAGCCTATTTTGTCGGTCCATCCAATCTCCTTATTTTAGATGTTTCTCCTTCATGTGTATATATATATATATATATATATATATATATATATATATATATACACATATATATTCCCTGACTCCAGGAAATTTCAGGTCTTCCTCTGTCTCGTCTTCCGTCAGGTTTCTATTGCAAAATACATTTTGGTAGCCGATCCTCTTACATTCGCTGGACCTGTCCGTGCCATCTTAATTGCCGAGTTTTAATATAATCTAAAATAGTATCCATTTTCTCCCTTACAACTCAGTTTCCAATTTTGTTTCTCTTCTTGAAATTCTTGCTGCCCTTCGTATAAAGTTAATTTCCGTTGCCAAAAGATACTTATTTTTGTTTTTGTTGTTAATGGCTAAAATTCTCTTCCATATGTAATTGTGTTTTTAACAATTGTATGATATATATAATTTTATATTTATTACTTATAATTTTATTCGACAATATTCCATTGAGGCAAGCAATTGCTAATTTTACTTTATTATTTCCACTTCATAACTTTCATTATCATTTTTTAATTATTACTAGCTAATGCCCGGCGTGCGCTGCTACGCCTAAATAAATGAAAATGAATATGCTTTTATGTTCAGTTGAATAAGTGAAGGGAAAAATAACTACAAATCTATATATTTAGATACCCCGTGCCGATTACCCGGCGTTGTCTGAGAATCTACTTATCTCGATCTTCTTGACATAAATGAGTTGAAATACGAAATTTTATATTTTATGTTTAGTTAAATAAGTGAAAGGAAATATTTATATCGTAATTATTTTTAGATAACCCGTGCTGTTAACCCGGCGTTGTCCGCGAATCTACTCATCCAGATCTTCTTGGTATAAATGAGCTTAAAGAAAACTATTAAAGTACTTCTTATGATTAGTAGAATAAGTAGAATGAAAAATATTTATAAATGTATATCGTAATTATTTTAAGATCCCCCGTACTGATTACACGGTGTTGCCCGGGAATCTACTTATCTCGATTTTCTTGGTATAAATGATCTAAAAGACAAAATTCTTTATTGTGAGTTATCCGTAAAAAGAATACCCGCCATGTGCTGCAATGCTTGTACCGGAATCTACGTATGATATTTATCTCGATCATCTTGGCATCAATGAAAGACAAAAATTATTGTGAGTTATCCGTAAGAGATAAACAAATGCTGTCCTGGACTTTTTTGTAGAACCTTTTGAGATATTAAATTCTGTGTGTATTAACTTTGTGTATTTGTTATGGTTTAGGCAGCGTAAGCCACTTAAGCTTCCAAAAGCTATTTTTTGCGCATTTTCCACTTCAAATGGCGATTTTTGAGGGTGTAGAAGTTGAGTATCACAACTCTCGTATAGCCTATGTTCATCCCGGAAATCTCCTGAACATTTTGCAAAACGTCCCATTATAATCGGATCATCAGTATGGCCGCGCATAAAGTACGAACAGAGAAACAGACAAACCAACAAAAAAACAAACAAAGATTAATTTTTATATACCTATTAATAATTAAAAGGTTTAATTTTAATATAATTGATTTCTACGTAATGTAATTAATATAAAACTTATTAACTTTATTAAGAACCTACTTCTTACGGATAAATATAAAAGTTAGGACCATATAATAATAAAATGACAAAAAAATTGTAAATGCGGTAGCTCGTGTGCCATTATTATCCTCTAATATCGTTAAGTCTCATTTATCAGTTGGTTCATATGATACTAAAATACAATATTAGTTTGTTATACAACTATTAAACACTTACCCAAAATATAGATTTTTTCAAGCATAGTCAGGAGAGAGAGAGAGAGAGAGAGAGAGAGAGAGAGAGAGAGAGGAGAGAGAGAGAGAGAGAGAGAGAGAGAGAGAAGAAGAACTACTTCTTAAAACACCTTCAATGTCACGATGGATTTTGAGGCTTTGTACAGGTTTTCAAAAGGCGGGAAAGCAATAAAATGGAAAGAAGAGAGCTTATTATATGTCTGGAGTAATCCAGGAACTGCTTTTTATAACAATTAATAACGTGACAACGAATAAAAATTTTATCACAAAATTAGGGATATTACGAAAATGGAAAACATTTCCTTACACTCAACCTCATGAGTACAAATATGTGTACCAAATGTTTACTGAAGCGCGGTTTAAAGATCTCTAATTTGTACTAATGGCAAGAGGACAACAAACTCAATTAGAATTTTATGTGAACGATTAGATATCGTAATAAGTAAATAACAAAGTGTACATAAAATATAATTAAACTTGAAATAAACTGATTATCATAATTAATATCACGAGTAATTTCCAAACCATCGATAAATCACTCGTGACTCGTGATTGCATCTAGAGGATTTGGAAATGAAGAGTGGCATTTGTTAGGACTATTTAACCAAAAATATTAAGCTGTTTACTCAAAAAGCTTTATTTAAATGGAGTTACCGGTATTCTAAATATATATATATATATATATATATATATATATATATATTTAATGTAAACGGCGATGTTTGAAAACAAATAAGAAATGTGAGGTTATGTTTATTCACTGCAACTTGATCATATTATTTACTGCCAAATAGGATCACAATCGCATGTAAGAATGCAACCTTGTGGAGAAATAATTAAACACATCAAACTGTAAATTGTAACCAACATTCTGGGCTATTAATTATTTTTTTTATTAAACAACTCATGAAATCAAGGAATCTGTTCATTATTTGCTATATTCAATGTGTTTGTTGGAGAGTCAGTCACTGCAAAATAATGCTCCGATTTGTTCACAATATTAAAAAGGAGGAACTTTCTTTATCGCAAAATTAGGAGCTGATAAAGAGATATCGCAAATAGCGAGATGAAGCACGTCTGTCTTTTGTTGTAAAACAAAATTCATTGAAACGTGATTGGTCATCGAATATAATTTGGGGCATGAGTTAAATAGTCAATGTAAGCGCATTACTGACTGCAGATTAGAATTTAGTGAATAGTGATGATAAACAATTTAATCATACTATTCCTCCCGTTATTCACTATTACTTAATCAGTTCACTCTACCAAATTGTTAGTTAATCTGAAGCAACTGCATGGTAGTATATCCATAATTACAAACCTAATCATAAATTGGCTGCCAGAAATTATACCCTGAACTACGGATCATAAGTCTATTTTCTTCAGTTTTATATGTATTTGATTAACCAGTAATATCAGTAATCACTGGTATATATATATATAAGATCATTAAATATAAAGTAAATAATCTCAGAGTTCCTACGAGTAATAACAGAGAATTATATTTCTGAAAAAGCAGGCACGTCTTCGTTCGTATCAAATCGATATCGAGGAATTCCTGTTTAGGAATTCGTGTGGAACACAATGGAATTCTCATTTTCATTTCGGATCATCTGCAGCAGAGCAATACACGTCCACAAGTCTAATTGTAGCTGGAATTTCTAATGCACGTTAATCTGATTGAACGAATAATTCAATTGTCTGTGTTGAGAAAGAATTTTATATCTGACAATAAAACGCATGACGTTATATGATTGTAAGTTACTGTAAGTTCCGGTAATTATTTTCTTACGATAGGGGCACGCCATAGCATAATTGGTTGTGGCATTACGCTACGAGGGCTGTTTTTTTTAACTTTCTTATTATTTTAATATGATTTCTGTGAGATTTCTGCACAGGTGATTTTAGGTACCGTTTTGTAATATTTATCTGAATATAACAACACGTTACTCGGAAACGATGTTAACCTCTGATGTATTACAACTAATTTAAATTTGTAAACAAATGACTTTACTAGATATACGATAGAATAAAAGTAATGTATCCATTTATGTTGCAGGGAAATATATTTTTATTCAATACAAAACTCAATTATTTTTTAGAATGAATTAACGTAGTGTGTTTACTCAACTGTATGCATCGAGTCCTAAAGCTGCAGTGATTTTGTGTTTAGGACGGGTGAAAGGGCACTAGTATAAAGACTGAGCGTGAATTAAATTCAGAAAAGCTGGTAAAATAAAAACGCATGTAGAAATAAATATAATGTATAGTCTGTGTATGGCATATTAAATTATTATTTTTCTTGGCACAAATATCCCTAAGTCAAATATGCAGAGGCAAGTAGTTTCTTTGAAATGTTGCCTTACATTCATTCATCTAAATGAAACTAAACAGTTTGGGGAGAATACTGAATGTGCGTACTCAGAATAAAAAAAAATATTTTCGTATTCAGAGTCGTTGTGACTTAAATAAAAATAGAGAACTAATTATTTATCATGTGGGTGTTTCTTTTATCACATCTACCTAGGTATGAAGAAAAAGACAGAATTCCAAGAAGTAGGTCAAAACCCACAACGAAGGACATAAAATGAAATATTCAATACAATATCCATTGTGTTTTCCCGTATGCGAATAACTTTCTTGTATTGCAATGGATTCAAAAAAGGGTATGTATTTTCAAAGACGGTGATTATAGTAAGATTTAGAATACTTGGAGATTAAAGCCAACATGATTTCTTAAAAGTATAAAATTCTGCAAGGATTAATACTTTATCAAATATCAGAATTTCATATAAATCTGAAGAATATTTATTTAATTTAAAAGGGTTATCATTCGTTTATTTTTGTTTAGTCTAGTTTCACTTGTATTTTAAAAGTATGTTTCACGAAAGAATTCTTAATAAAGAATAGTAGAAAAATGGAAATAAGTTAGGTATTTCACATAGCATTACTTAACTTATTTTATTATGTAACAACGTTTTGATATAACGGTACTTCATGGTCGTAGTTTACCAATCAGAAACATTTGGGAATTTGATTCGACAATCTCTAAAGAATTGCCCATCAAATCTGACAATAATATTTCGTCAATATTTCATAGATTGTCAACCGTGTATGATTTAAACTAAGCGGGCTGTAAATTGTACTCATCAATATTCAATGCCTATCCTATGAACAAATAGTTAGACAATTTACTTAAGGTCTTTGTGTACAAGAACATTTTTATAGAGAAACTTTTAGTGAAGTACGCTTTATATAAAAGTTAAATTTTTAAATGAATAAATTGAAATACTTTAAATACAGGGAATCCATTTTAAGCAGAAACCTTTTTACAGCTTTGCAACAGCTCTCACTTCTCCCGATATTGTGATGCACCAGCGGGGAGCATGTTTCGTTACTACCGGCAAATGAAGACAGTTAGAAGCTACAAAATACAAATAACTCAACTAATTTAGATTGTTTAAAAAGCAGGCCTACACATAGAGGTTTATCACTCACAATTTATTTGAGATACCGTTGAAAATGACCTCCGTTAACAGTAAGACATGCCTCTGTCGTTTAAACAAATTATCTACCACTTTCTGTAATCCCGCTTCGGTAATAGATCGCATTGCACGTGTTATTTCTACCTTAAGTTCTTCTAAGGTCTGAGTATTATTTCGGTAAACGTTTCCCCATCAGGTATCCCCAAAGATAATAATCACAGTCAGTTTGCTCCGGTGATCTAGGGGGTCATAAACCTGTGCTAATATCCTGTTATCGAAAACTTCACGTAAAGTTTCTATAGAATTATGACCGGTATGTGCTGTGGCATTATCCTGTAGAAAATATCCATAATCCTTTTCTTCCTGTGTCAATTCATTAAGAAATGGACCAATATTGTTGTCACATTAACATCTGAGTTTACACGATTTTCAATGCATATAGGCCCAATTATCCGCCGTGTGATTACCGCACACCAAACCCCTATTTTAATGGGATGCAAAGGCACTTCCTGTATAATATGCGGGTTGTCAGTACTCCACATTGGAAAATTTTGGGAATATACATGTCCCTAAATTAGGAACCATAAACATTAGCTGTCGATCCAAAATTCCATTATACACACTTCCAAGAAACCAATTACAGAATAAAGTACTTAGGAAAATTTTTTGACCAAAGAGAGATGAATAAACAGGTGAATGGAGAAGACTTCATAACAATGAACTACATGGTCTTTATAGGAAGCCATATATAATAAGAACAGTTAAGTCTCGTAGACTGCGATGGGCAGGACATGTTGCAGGTATGGGGAATGAAAGACTTGCATGGAAGCTTCTTGTAGGAAAGCCAGAGGGAAAACGCCCAGTTGGTAGACCAAGAATGAGGTGGGAGAATAACATTAACTATGATTTGAGGGAAGTAGATTATACAGGGATTATACAGTAGATTATGTTCTAAAACATTCGCTCAGGATAGGGATGTATGGAAAACTTATGTCCTCGCGGCAATGAACCTACGGGTTCGATAGTGCCAGTGAGTTAGTTACTTTGTTAGTTATTCACGCGGCGAAATCTGCCTGTATAAGTTCCTGCACAAAACTTTGTTTATAAGGTCGAAATTTCAGCAGACTAGTCGCTTTGTGGGCTGGCCCCTTCTTAGTTTCCTGCGCCAAACGTTTTACTGATTTTATAGGACTTACTTCTAATCGCACCAGAATATCCTCAAGTTTCTCTAGTGTTAAAACGTGCATTCACGCTTCTTCGGTATGCCACAAACTGAACCTGTTGTATGCCACTTTTTCATTAACTTCGAAAAGCACGATTTTGTAGGAATCGTACAGTCAGAATATTTTTGAGAAAATCTCCGAACGCGCCTTCTATGGTTATTTATCAATAAGTAACATTCCACCAAATAAATTCGCTGTTCAACCATATACTTCATTTTTTTTACTTTCTTATGTAACACAGGACATTAAGCGGCATGCGTCCCACTACAACACACTGAAGCAACTATCCGCTGGGATGTTGTGTACAACTTGTCTCCCTCGCTGCGATCGTACTACTCACAGCGGAGGGGGAAGAATGATGCGAGGTCCCCCCTTAAAATGGATTCCCTGTACAAACAGTGGCGAACTGCAAATGCTTAAAGCATCGAATTTATGATCATTGAGAGGCGAAAGCTCAAATTAATGCTAATGATAAAATCCGCCTCTATGGGCTAGTGGTAAATACATTGCCTCAGACGCAGCGGGTCCGGGTTCCATCCTCGGTCCAAACGAGTTACCTGGGTGAAGGTATTTTTGTAGTGTTTCCTCATATGTAAGAAAAATGTCAGGAAAAGTTGAGACCCAAATACTCCCGGAAAAACAGTTCAGTATCACAATCAGTCTATTATATTCGTCATGTTATGCGTGAACGTACGAGTGAATAGTGTGTGATCTCTAAATGTTTGTGATGTTTCGAATGTTGTTTTGGTATTGAGCTGATGACTCGTCCACGGGGGGTCCTCCAGGACATTGTGCGGTCAAAAGGTATGTACAGAATGTATTATAGAGATAAGTATTCTCTCTCAATAGGTCGTGTCGCTGTAAGGCTCTTGTGTCTTGTGGAACTTAAAAGTACTTGCCAATAACGAAAGAGTACAAACTAGAAACAGACATAAATAACGATTCACTAAATTATAAGTCCACACTACATAGCATTAGCATATTATAATAGTGACTTTATTTATATACCCTATGATCTCGTTATGTATAACCTGTCCTCTTGGCAGAGGCGGTCAGTCTTTAAGGGGACAGGGGCACGTGCCTCATCTCGTATTTATAATGTATTTATTGGTATTATTTAAAATTCACTTACAGGTTATCTAAAGTACATCATATATATTTATCCCTTTGAATGAAGATAATTTATTTTATACAGTGTTAAGAACAGAGAGAAATATAAATTCGTTACCTTGATCACATAACCCTTGTGACTAGAATCTCCCGTATAAGGACAGTGCTTCGTGGCGTAATTGCCGTTGGCAGTGTTCACGAGACAGAATGTATAAATTTTGGTTTCGTTTGGTGCATAAATCATAGTGTGACTTCGGTGACAAAACAAATCAGGCAGTAAAATGCCAGAGTTCACTCACCCCATTCACTCCCTCAAGCTTCAAGACACTCCTTTGTGCGAGATCTGTACTAATTTATAAATGAGAGTTCACGTTCCTGACATTATATGCTAAATTGTGAGGAATAAGTTGAGACGGCTACCTCTTTCATTTGCCTGGATTTGGGGGATAGGATATGTTATTTGAAAAACAGACCCTCGCATTAGGTGCATTCAAGCAGTGGTCTTGCAGCTATCATCAGTGTCGGACAGTGTGTCAGTGTTGCGAATTGTAATATTTGTGTTCTCTTACCATTTCCACAATCATTAATATAATATTATTATTATTATTATTATTATTATTATTATTATTATTATTATTATTATTATTATTACAGTATTTATTGTTGTGCTAGAGTGGTCCTCCTGTTTCGTATTCGGTGTTAAAAATCGTCGTTTAGAAATGTTTCAAAGCATGGAAATATTTAACATATTGCCATATTTATTAATACTTGTTTTGGTTGTTGTCATTCTGCAAACGGGCGTTAGAACAAAAGGGAAAGCTTTACAGTCGGACAGGAGAGAAATTATAATAAATGTTAACAAGTTTTTCGCCGACGAATTTGCTGCCTTAAGAGATGGAAAACCTACAATATCAGTTTCTGACGTCATGAAGAGAACTATACCTGCGACTGAAATATCTCGCGCAAGTGTATACAGAATTTTAAATCATAAGAAAGATGCAGACAGCACGGGAATTAAAACCCCTGGCAATAGAAGGCCTAACACTACAGCACGAAAAAGCCAAATAGATTCGTTTGCAGCAGCTGCCATTATGAGAACAATTTTTTCTATGTATAAAACAAGTTTCGTACCTAGTTTACCCGACATACATAAAGCTCTGACGGAGGCTAAATCACTTAAGAGTAGCATATTGGTTGAACGACTTGCACTGCAAACTGTACATTTCCGTTACGTGTAAATAATTCAGGGAAGAAAGTTTTTAATGGAAGAAGCAGATATGGTTGCCAAGAGATTGTATTTTTTACGGTATATTAGGGATTAAGAGAAAGAGGCCGAAACATCATTTACATGGATAAAACTTGGCTGAACGTGAACCATACAACAACAAAGTTGTGGTTACAAGATAAATCCGACGGCGAAGTTGGTCCACTTATGAATGTGCCAATAGGTAAAGAACACTTGCGGTGTATACCGGCTTCCGTGTTCTTGTGGAAAATCTTACATAGGAACCACAAAAAGAAGCATAGCCACCCGTTTGACTGAACATAGAAGAAACTGCAGACTAGGGCAAATAGAAAAATCGGCCGTAGCAGAACACGTTTTTACTGAAAACGGACATCAGATTCACTACGATGAAACACAAGTTTTAGCCACAACACCATATTATTTCCCAAGATTATACAGAGAGGCCATAGAAATTTATAAACACAAGGACAATTTCAATAGAAAAGATGAAGGAATAAAACTAGCCAAAGCCTGGTATCACATATTAGACAATAGAAAGTCAAAACCTACCAATAACAAGGAGAGAGTTCCGAACCAATCAGAAGCCAGTATGATCCAAACAGCTGCGACTCATGTGACGTCAGCACTAGTATAAATAAGAGCGTCCAGATTTCTTCTGTTCATTCGCAGTCGAGTCTACAACAGGGAAACAACAGCTTCTAGCGCTCGCCACTGAAGATGCCCTCCGCAGTTGAGGGAGAAACGTCTGGAAGAAACGCCACTTATAGACCACGGCCACATAGCCCGGAATCTTTTACTACCATGATTACCGGCCGTGAAAGCCTGCATTTCACTATTAAACGCCTCTACGGGGAGGAGAGTTATTTACGAATTAGACGCCTGGAGACACTCCGGAAGAAGAAAGCTCAACTACTGTCATCGTATACATTTTTACTACGTTGCAGAGATTCTGGATATATACCTAAGTTCTTACAACAACGAAGGACATTTAGAACTAAGAAAGCTCACAGGATATATGACCGCACCGAACGTGCTCTCCTCAGAGAACGCATTCATCAGACACGGAAAGAGCTAGCAAGTAACGACGCAGAGCTCTTGTCACTTCACTTAATGATCAGCAACAATATGTCGTACCACGATTGGAACAAGATTGATAATATTACACACAGCACAGGTGAAGCAAGAATGTTAAAGTCCACTAAAACACAACTAAAGAAATTTAACATCATAAAAAGGCAATCTCAATCCATCCAGCAGGCTACCGATTTACATGACACTGTAATAAACTTTTCATCACGCACCCTGTCAGCAGAAGAAACGTCTGTTCTGTCAAAAGGAGGCAAGTACGCCATTACACCTACATCTATACCTGTAGAGAGGATATTATTTCAAATATTGAGACGAGCATTAAGAATCTTCCCCTACACAAATCTGAAGAAATCCGTTACGAAACAGCCAGAATACTTCGACGCGCCCAACCACCAAAAAGCAATTTAATGAATAAGGAGAAAATAACACTACGAACTTTAAATAATGACCAGGATATCATAATTTTATCAGCCGATAAGGGAAACTCAACAGTTGTAATGAATGTCCAGGAGTAAAAGGAGAAGATATTAGAACTACTGACACCATACACATATAGAACCATCAACCGAGACCCTACAGCCAGTATTGTTCGAAAAACAAATAACCTGATTAAACAATCTTCCTTACCAGAAGAAACAAAAAACAAGTTACGTGTCTCTGAAGCTCAACCACCACGACTCTACGGTCTTCCCAAGGTACACAAGAATGGCATTCCATTTCGGCCAATTGTTAGTGCCATTGGCTCTCCGACCTACACACTCGCAAAGCACCTTACTACACTTCTTAAACCATTCATTGGAAAATCGGACAGCTACATCAGAGACTCGACGCACTTCATTGAAAAACTGCGAAACATAAAAATAACATCTAACGATATACTGGTCAGCTTCGATGTAGTTTCCCTGTTTACTATGGTGCCTATCAACGAAACCATTACCTACATTGGACAGATCTTCACAGAAGACTTCACTAAGTTATTCAGACATGTATTAACAACAACATACTTCCAATGGGACAAGAGCTATTACGAACAGATCGACGGAGTAGCAATGGGTAATCCGCTAAATCCGGTAATAGCGAATTTTTTCATGGAGAAATTCGAAGAGGAAGCATTAAAAACAGCTCCAAAGTCCCCTGAATATTGGTTTCGTTATGTGGAAGACACGTTTGTAGTTTGGAGACACGGTAACGAGGAATTAGAGCGATTCCTACGACATCTCAATGGTCAAAACAGCAAAATACAGTTCACCATAGAAAACGAAAATAACGGTAAACTCCCGTTCCTGGATATTCAGGTAATAAGAAAAGACAACGGAGAAATTCAACATACAGTCTACAGAAAACCCACACACACGGACCGGTATCTACACAAGAATTCCAATCACCACCCTGGACAAAAACGAGGCGTCATAAAGACACTGTTTGACAGAGCGAAGAAGATATGCCAGCCACAATATCTTAACCAGGAGCAGCACCATCTTTTCGACTGTTTCAAGAAGAATGGATATACAGCCAAAGAAATAAAACAATCAATAAATCCACGTAAACAACAACGCAAAACGGATAATACATCAACAGTCAGCACAGCTTTCTTACCATATATACAACGGGTCACAGATCGGATCGGCAAAGTACTAAAACAACACAATATTAGAACAATTTATAGACCTACAAGAAAAATAGAAAACTGCCTTCGCTCATCAAAGGATCCTCGACCACCACTCTCCACTTGCGGTGTATACCGGCTTCCGTGTTCTTGTGGAAGATCTTACATAGGAACCACAAAAAGAAGCATAGCCACCCGTTTGACTGAACATAGAAGAAACTGCAGACTAGGGCAAATAGAAAAATCGGCCGTAGCAGAACACGTTTTTACTGAAAACGGACATCAGATTCACTACGATGAAACACAAGTTTTAGCCACAACACCATATTATTTCCCAAGATTATACAGAGAGGCCATAGAAATTTATAAACACAAGGACAATTTCAATAGAAAAGATGAAGGAATAAAACTAGCCAAAGCCTGGTATCACATATTAGACAATAAAAAGTCAAAACCTACCAATAACAAGGAGAGAGTTCCGAACCAATCAGAAGCCAGTATGATCCAAACAGCTGCGACTCACATGACGTCAGCACTAGTATAAATAAGAGCGTCCAGATTTCTTCTGTTCATTCGCAGTCGAGTCTACGACAGGGAAACAACAGCTTCTAGCGCTCGCCCCTGAAGATGCCCTCCGCAGTTGAGGGAGAAACGTCTGGAAGAAACGCCAGTTATAGACCACGGCCACATAGCCCGGAATCTTTTACTACCATGATTACCGGCCGTGAAAGCCTGCATTCCACTATTAACGTTTTATTATCATACATGCAGGTTGTTCTGATGGATTTATTCCAAACACACTCATGTGTTCCCACTCTGAATCAACGAAGGACTACCATGAGGAGATGGACGTCTACGTTTTCAAAGGTTGGTTTGTAAACAAGATTCTACCAAATATTCCCCAACGTAGCGTTATTGTAATGGATAACGCATCCTATCATTCGTAGAAGATAAATAAGACTTCCACATAATCGACTCTAAAGTTAGACAGGCAGAAATGGTTACGGGAACCTAATAGTGGAATATAACCCATCGACCCACGAGAAATAGTTGCTATATGCTATTATCTATCTATCTTCGGGTTTTTATCAGCTGCTGCCATCTTCCCGTGCCAAACCTCCAAAGCCTACGGTCTTGGGCATCTTCGATGCTTAGCCCTCTAGCTTGCATTACTGTCTTCATGTTTTCCATCCATGTAAACTTTGGTCTCCCTCTTTTCTTATTTTTGTTCGGATGCCATTCATATAGTTGCTTCGGCCATCGCTCATCATCCATTCTTAAAACATGTCCTAACCACTTTAATTCCTTCTCCTCAATTCTTTCACTTATGTCTTCTTCTGCTTCCATCATGTTTCGAATTTCCTTATTTGTGACATGTTGTAATTTAGACTTTCTGGCACTTCTGCGTAAATAATCCATTTCTAGAGCTATTAGTCTATTCTTGTAGTACTTATTGATTGTCCATACCTCACTTCCATACATTGCAACAGATTCCACCAATGTTTTACCAATATATTTTTTTGTGTTTCCAAATATGCTTATCCCACCGTATGGAATTTAGCGATGATATTATTTTGCTGCTCAATTCAATTCTATGTTTTATGTTCTCTTTGCCTATACCTTCAATGTTATCCATAATTATTCCCAAATATTTAGTTTGTTTCACTTGCTTTATTTGGATTCCTTCTTCCAATATTAAATGTTCTCTTTCATTGCTATTTATTGCCAGATATTCTGTTTTTTTTTTTAAATTTACTGTGAGACCCCATGATTCATATGTGTTTTTCAACCTTTTTATCATTAATTCCATATCAAATTTGTCTTGCGCTAAAACCAGTTGATCATCGGCAAATTGTAATGTCAGCAAAAATCTGTTGCCTATTGGTATCCCCATACCTTTGCAGCTTTGTTTCCATTTCATTAATATAAATTCTACATAAATATTAAATAAAATTGGTGATAGTCTGCACCCTTGTTTCAATGCCTTTGTGGTTTTTATAGGATTAGACATTATATTTCCAATTTTTAAGTAAGCGGAGTTATCTTATAGATTTGTTTAATAATTTCTATTAGGTTTCTATCAATATTGTATTTCTCCAATACTTCCCACAATTTGTTCCTCGGAATTGAATCATAAGCTTTCTCTAAATCTATCATTGTCAAATGGGTTTCTTCTCCAACTGCAGTCGTTTTTCAATTAACTGTTGTATTGCAAATATATTGTCAACACGTGACCTTCCTGGTCTGAATCCATTTTGATCTTTGATATTATAAAATTTTAAAAAAGACAGGTTTAGAAAATATAAAATCAATACAATCGCAGAGTTAGAAGGATATACTGTAATCCGACGTCTTAGTGCAACTTCAACGCGATTGAATTAATTTGGGTCCAAGTAAAAATTATATCGCAAAACACAACATTCAAATCCAGTTACATAAAACGTTTGTTTGAAAATCCTTTATAGAAAGTGACACGAGAAAATTGGAAAATGGCGTGTGAACATGTAAAACAGGAGGAACAGTTTTATTGGGAAAAAGGCGGTTTGATGGACGAAGTGTTCGACTGAATTTTTATCGACCTACAAGATCGAAAATGAAGGATGTGAATAGGCCGCCGCTGATTCTCTTTTGGATATGAAAGATATTATACCAATGTCATCGACCCCGTAAAGCAGCCCCTGTGCGAAAGAGGGTGAGTACCTTTTTCTGTTCCTTTCTAAAATCGTGTCTTAAGATTTTCCTTTTAGATTATAATAAGAAACCACAGCCACTCAATTCATGTTCGAAAGACTGCTCCTAATACTTCTGATGCCAATAAATCGCGTCACCCCACACTGTCGTCCCCCAACGAGTTTAGTGCTTGCATGTAAGGTATTCTTGCAATTCGGTTTACTCTTGCAGGTAGTATATTTTGTTCCTAGAGCCGAGTCGAAGGGAAGTATTATCCATTCACAAATATGCAGTTTTCAGTTTGCGGTTTTCTGTGACTGTGTCTTTCGTAAATAGGGCGAATGTTTTCAATATGATTGCACTACCTTCGTAACTGGTGTTGTCATCCAGTATCCATCTCCACACCATATTCCTTTGAGCGCTAAGCTCGTAGGAGGAGCATTCTTTCCATTTGTAGGGTTAGTTTTGTGGTGTGAGATTTGTCGGTGTGAATGTTTTCATGATGAATTAAATAAATATATTAGGGTGTCCCAAGACATAAAAGATTTTTTTTTGCAAAATCATACCCTTTATTTTTTCTCTTTGATCTTAGTAACTCATATACAAATATTATTGCGATTGGATCATGAAAACCCGTGCCGACTTCATCCCAAACATGAAATATGGAAATTTGTACTGGGTTAGTATAGCAGGATTCTATAGCTAAAATGTATTTAGTAAATAAAATATGAATGTACCCAAAACGTATAATTGTTTACTATTTTACAATAAGAAAACATTATTGTTCAAATTTTCTTTTCAAAGTTTGCTTTTACAGTCAAGATAAAGCAAGTCGGCAGTGGTTGTCGTGGGCCTACATATACCAAATTATACTTTCAATTGATTTAACATTATAAAAATAAATTAAGAGGGTATGCGTTAAAAATCAATAAAGACTTCGATTTTTCTGGGACACCCTTATATATATCTATCAATAGTAATTCTGTCCGAAGGCAGGTCCTTCACTGTAATCATAGCATTTTCCACTCCAGTGAAGGATAATGATGATGATGTTATTGATGATGATGATAGCCATATGATTTTGGAGACCGTTTGGGCCTTATAGTTTTCCTGACATTTGTCTGACAGGTGAGGAAAAAACCCCGATAAAAACCTCACCCAGAAAAACTGCCCCGACCAAGGATCGAAACCGGGCCCGCTGCGTGACAAGGCAGGCACGGTAAATGTAATTTCTACTGAGTAGCATTGATGAAAATCTGTTATTTTCATAAATATCTTCGTGAGAACAACCTGAATACGTACAGCTTTAAAAAAAAACGCTCAACTCTTGATGATGGAAAGTTAGAATTTTGAAGAGCGGTACACATCAGTACGTTAATACGTGTGCTGATTCGTTTGAGTTACCAATCGGGCGGCGTAAGTCTCTATTCATGCAATATTCGTTTCGTTCACGTCAGTGGAGCAGTCGATAAGATGCTCTATTCCGACGACACGGGCCCAAGTTCCATCCGGTTTAGGAATATATTTTTTATGATGTCAATTTTCACAACGTCTACACGTTACCAGGCTTCGTTAAAATAAATAAATTTGTATACGTATATAGGGAAATGGATTAATTAAAGCAAAAGGTCATATATAGAAAGTAAATAACGATTGCAACATCTCATTACTTCGTTTACAAAACACAAGACATAACAATATTGTTTACTTCCACAACTAATCCAAAACGCGTCTGATTAATTTAAACTACCTTACGTAAAGTAAGTCCACCGCTGTGGTCTCGAGGTAGCGTGTTGCCTTGTCACGCAGCGGGCCCGGGTTAGATTCTCGGAAGGGACAGGCTCCTGGGTGAGGTTTTCTTCGGGGTTTTTCCTCACCTGTAAGACAAATTTTAGGATGCTTAAGGCCCAACAGTCCACGAAAATCATCCGGCTATCATCATCCTTCACCGGTGTGGAAAGCAACAGGAAGCTACCACACCTATAATTCCCTGGTAAAGCTGCAAAGCATAGCATGAAATGCTATGATTGCAGTGAAAGACTTGCCCTCGGGCAGAATTACTATGGATCGATGGAAGTAAATTTAATTTAAATATATATGCATGTCGTTGAGTATTGCATCCCTTCATGCAGACTGTTTCTAGCAGGGACGTTTGTGGTCTAGTGGAGGGAAAGTCTATTTTCTATGCTTGAGGTCGCGTATTCGATTCCGCTGTCATGTTTCTTTCTCGTCCTTATTTCAATTAATTTTGTTTGTTTTATCTTTGATTTGTTTTACTTTGTTTTATATATTTACGCGAAATTAGTTTCCCTTGCACGACACACAACGAAATAGAACAGATTTTAATTTCTCAAATAGTTGTGCACTTATGAACCAAATAGCTGTCATGTGATCATGCGCAATGACTTCGTTCTGTAACTTAAAATGTATCTGTGTGCCATCAATTATTTCAAAGGCTGGACACCCCTTCGGAATTTGCTAAATAGAAGAGGATCATTTAGTCGTTTAATTGGCAACATGCACCCTTAGGAAAGTAAAATTGAACAGCAGTCTGATCTAAGTTCAACTTTGCGATATTGTCACTAGCCAACGTACACACACGGACAGAATTAGTATGTAGTGAATATGTTACACATATTTGTTTTGGCCTATATTATTAATATCGTACTCATATGCACCTAACGCTCTCATGATCAGAGCAAGATAAATATTGCACTCCATGAGAAAGGTTGGTTTGCATGTCTAAGACCATACCTTTTAAGATACATTTGTATATTCTAATAGGCTATTTTAATACAATACTACAAAAATTAATTATGATTATCTACATTCATGCATTAGGCCTACTTGTCTCCACTGTGTTCCGACATAACTACCGTAATTCAAACTCACTAGCAGTTTCAAGTCCCGACGTTCAAGGCCGCGTGGATATAAACTCTCCATATATCCCTATAATATTTCCTCTATTCCCTGTATAATTCACATTTCATAAATCATGTTTAAGTTTTTCCTCTGATTTTCATATAAAGAAGTTAATATCTTCCTCTTTTATTTTGCATACGATCCACCTCTCCTACGGAGTGGAATGTATTTATAAAATGGTAAGAGGAACTAACATTCGCCAATTAAAATGTTAATGAAATTCTGTACTTCTATTATGGTCAACATGATTTTTGTCTCATGAGTGCCAATAGTTGTACTTAATGCAGATTTTTTTATCGTTTTTTCAAATATGTATTCGGAATTTCTCCATCATTCACAGTTTTTTATTTCAATTTAAATTAATGGATTTAAATAATTATTTTTAATTAACGTTCTTTCGTCCATTTGTCCATTGTAAAATAAAACGGGAGCACTTTCATCAGGAGGTTTCAGCCGTGAAAAAAGATATATGAAGGCAAGTGGAATCCTAATATGCTGGCCTATTATTGTAGGCCTGCTCCACAGGCGAAATATAGCGAAAATCGTAATTTCTTATTTTCTAGGTGAGTCCGAATGTTCGAATATTGTGTAGTTACGAATGTAGAAAATATTAAAGTGTTTGAAATTATAAATTCCTGTCTCTCGGAATCCTTGCGTGATGGAAAAAACATATGTCATATTTGAATTGAGGAGAAAAATACTATCAGAATCACATTTTTTTTTTCTTTCTGAGACAAAAAAAAAGTTTATTTTTTGTTGTTCAATGCTATCAAGCAAGACAACTTTTACTTCCGGTTCTGCTAGGTTTGGTGGTGGTGCAACTTTTTAAATTGCTAGAATGTGCACTAGATGCCTGGATTAAATGATATACCCCTCAGCACTCATCTGATGAGAGGCATGTGGTACATTGATTCCTCGGTCAGATGAGAATGTTAAGCCTAGATTTTGCTTTTCAATAGTAGAAAACTATTTTTCGGTTCCGGTTCCGCCTTCTCTATTCCTTCAGGTTCTCTCTCACACAACACACACTACTGTACACACAAAAACTTGAACATGCAATCATCGCATACTCCAGTAAACAAAAGAACATATTAACGTCATTTATCCAACTGCTGGTGAACCGGAAACATGAAAATTTCAACTTCTGATTCTGGAAAACAAGCATATAACATACAGTCAATTCTGCTTAATAAATAATAAACTTAATAAAATTTCAAGCTGCTTGATAGGACCAAACTTACAGCAAATATCAAAATAAATGTCAATAGAATAATCACTTCAGGAATCGTTACCACTAGAACAGAGCTGTGGATTTTAAAATATGGCAATCATAGATATATAATTATATTAAAGTGAATGAAATATGGATAAGGAACAGGGAATCAAATAAATGTTTTAAATATCTCCAAATATACTTAATCGTGGCATGAGAAAAATACTAATGAAAAAATTTCAAACAGCTCACTGCATATATTTACATATGAAGGGTTCAGAGCTGAGTGAATCAACTCCACAATTAAGAATTCTCTGAAACTGAATTTAAAATTAAATAAAAATAAGCAATATTCTCCTTTTGATTTAATGTAACTTGCTTGATGACATAGAAGCAAGCATGTCTAATTTGTATCACTATATTAGTATTTCAATATAGCCTACATTGTAGCTATAGTTTAATTACAGTTTTAATTACAGACTTTGTTCGCTATTCCTCTTCTTCTTCTTCTTCTTCGTCTCTGTTTAGGCTTATTTAATTGCCTGTTTCGTCTCCAGATTACTGCTTTTTCCAACGTTTCTTTGGTCTTCCAAAGATTTTTTTCCTCGTGGTGAATATTTGTATGCTGCTTTTGGTATTCTATTCTCAGTCATGCTGTATAATATATCAGACATTTGTATTTTGTTACAAATAAATAAAATAAACGATTTAAATTTAACTTATGCATATACATTGCTTGAGAGAATATTATCTATTAGTAATTTTAAATAACCTATGAATCTCCACACTCAGATACTGTTATAAATTACGTATTAAGGATTAATTTACAGCAATTACCTTTTTGGAGAGTTGAATAGTTCAGACAATATAAATGTTTTTTATTCTATTTTCGTAAAAAAAACTGGCGGTTCCACGCGCAGCTAATTCATTTCACGACCAAGGTCGCGCGCGTAGTTAATTGAAAGAGCTGACACCGCTTCATCAGTGACTTTTTCAACTGCCATTAAATCGAATAGATTATTATATCTGCTTAATGGAACAGTACCGTAAATTTATAAAAGTGGCGATATTTTAATTCTTACGCAGTAGATATTTATCAAATTTTACTGCTGAAGTGAGAAGTAAAGAGCTCTGTTACTTACGTTTACTGTGAATTATTAAACAAATTATTTATAACTAACTCACTCACTGGCTCTGTGGAACTTGTAGGTTCATGGCAGAGCGGACATAATCCCATCCCGAGCTAACGTTTTCCAATTATCCCCTGTATAATCTACTTCCCTCAAATCATGTATAATTTTATTCTCCCACTTCATTCTTAGTCTTCCAACTGGGCGTTTCTCCCTCCGGTTTTTTCCTACCAGAAAGTGCCAAGCACCTCTTTCAGCAACCATAACGTGCCACATTTCCTGACCATCGACAACCTACCGAGACTTATAATGTTCTTATATTTATATCTGGATTCCGATACATATCATGTAGCTCACTATTATGTAGTTTTCTCCATTCACCTGTCGGTTCATCTCTATTGGATCCAAAAATTTTCCTAAGAACTTTATTCTCAAATACTCGTAATCTTCTGTGCTTTTTTAAAATAAATAATTTATTTTGTTACAAATTTTTCATTGCAGTTTAAATGTAATATTATATAATAATAACTCTTACATCATTAATTGAATAAACTGGTATAAATTTGTATTATGTTATAATTACTAATTTCAGTCCTAAAATAACTTTTTATTCAGTGTACTGTATTGTACCCTGAAAATTTGACGAAATAGTGTAGTTATAAGATATCACTTCCAAATAAAACCGAATGATTTAACACTCGTATCACTTTCTACCAAACCATAATAATGCAGGGTCAGCAAGTCGTCCACAAACATCTGCTTTTCTATCAAAAATTCTCAAGTTGAGATACTAGGCAGTTGATTTACATCAGTGCGTGTGTTAATGCATCTCGTCATAAGCCCATAAAATATATTTATACCTCTTAAATATTATTTGTAACAGCATGAAAATTGTTATAAATCATTATCGATAGCTTAACATTATTTGCAATATTCAACATCAGACATTGGTGTAGGGTACAAGTACAAAATATAAACAGCACATTACAAAACTACTCTCTAGAAAATATTTTGTAATAGGCCTACCAGCTTGAATTCGAAGATGCTTAGTAATTTAAATTAAACTATACATTAGCCAAAATCAGCACACAATTAACCGCCTACTGAAGATATCAATAAAGATTGTTATATTTAATGACGTTTATTATGTAGCAATTTATTTCAAGCACGAGGTTCTCCTACGTACCATAAATTTACGACACGGGACTCACGGATTTCCTTCCTTCTGGAGAAAGCTACATTCAGAATTGTTACGCCTTTAAAATTTCATTGATTCCTATCGAGTTTGAACCCGCGAACCTCAGAATTGGAGGCGTGCAGAGTAACAACTAGTCCACGATGATGATGATAATGTAATAATTGTAATAATGATAATAAAAATAATGTAATGATGATAATAACAATAAAACATATATGTTAATGCGCAAAGGACTGTTACCAAGTAGCTCTGTCATTGTTTGTACGAGCGAGCCATCTTCACTCACGCGAAAGGTATTGCGGGCAGTCTACACATAGGAGATTTTAGGGAAAATAATTAATTTTGGTAGTTTCCTTTCAAAACTTCACTTTAATGCTAATTACAAAAAATTAACTGGTGTTCAGGTAATAATGTGGCACTTTTTGATTTTATAAAATTGTTGGTGAGAAAGGTCAATGGCATGTTAATTGCATTTACGCCCTTCAGAAAAACGTAAATATTACCATACTAATTTTCAAGCGATAGAGCATAACATCATCTATAATGTGACTATCTTTTCAAGTTGAGGGACTGTTTACACTTCGAGAAATGTATTTTATAAATGAGACTATTTAAAACAATGCGATAAATTGACAGCTCTATTACTCTTTAAATACACCAAGCGAAGACTTGATATTTGGTTCAGATATTCAGTATATCATAAAGTTTCACTGTAAAAAAAAATTGTAAACATTTAACGATGTGAGTTCAATTTTCACAATTTTTTTGCCGATTTCGTATGGAATGTCCCTAAAGCATTATAGTTATGCTGATTTGTTTGCAGTTTTGCATTTCAATCACAACTATGTTTTAAGATGAAGTTGAGAAATATACACTATTGCATAGATGTTTACAATGCAATTTCATCACACGTTTGTCCTAGTTCAGACGACAAGGGTTGTACATAGTTTAAAGTAAACAATAGTATATAGTGGTACCTGATACATCCCACGCAATTGTAGCAAGTCTGCGTCATACAGGCGGATACCTTGTCACTTGTGATGTATCATGTTTTGCATTCTTTACCACTCGAATTTAATTATCCCAGGATTAATTTTTCATATAACGCTCCAAACTCAGCAAGACAGGAGTTGCCGTAGGGAGGCCCCGAAGTGAGATTTAAAATGTATTTTTCGCCATCGTTACCACCACCACCACCACCATCAAGGATTGAGCATTCGTCTTCAAAATTCATCTCGCTATTTAGCTTCGACGTACAGAAAGTTCTTATTTTCCGTTTGCATTGATTAATTTTTTGGTAATTATTATATTTCGTATATGCTCAGCACGTTCTTTCCATTGTATTTGAAGCCGTTTTGTTGTTTTAAAAATATTTTCATTTTTAAACTTGTTCGAATGTAATTTTAATTATTTATCCAATATTATAAAGAATGAGGTGGGAGAATAACAATAACCACAATATGAAGGAAGTAGATTATACAGGGAATGATTGGAAAATATTAGCTCATAATAGGGATGTATGGGAGAGCTTATGTCCGCGCGGGGATGTATCTATGGGTTCGAAAGTGCCAGTTAGTTAGTTATAATGTACTGCTATGTGTTAAAAAAATTAATTTTCTAGACAAATTCACATAATTCACATGCCTCCACAGAAGAGAAAGATGACAAGATCAAGGATGAGTTCTATGAAGAATTAGAATACGTATTTGATAGCCTTTCACAATATCATATGAAAATTGTCTTAGGAAATTTTAATGCAAAAGTGGGGCGGGAAGATATATTCAAACCAACAATAGGCAAATTCAGTCTTCATGAAGATAGGAACGACAATGGGATTAGATTAGTCACCTTCGCCACATCAAAGAATCTCATTGATAAGAGCACAACATTTCAGCATAAGGATATTCATAAATACACCTGGACGTCTCCAGATGGAAAAAATCGGAACCAGATAGATCATGTATTAGTGGACAAACGCTGGCACGGTAGCATCATCGATGTTAGTTCAGTTAGAGGGACAGAATGCAATTCGGATCAACATCTGGTCAGAGTGAAAACCAGACAACGGCTATCGCTAATGAGAGGAACGAACGCTAAAGATGGTTCTATAATATTTGAATTTAACAACTTGAAATATGATGAAGTGCGGCAAAAATATCAAAATTGCTAATAGATTTGAAGTACTGGAAACTTCAGATGACAATGTGGCAAACGAAGAAGAAACTGATGTAAATAAAGAATAGGAGGCTATAAGAGATACTATTAAATTGTCAGCATCAGAAACCATTGGTTGTTTAAAAAAGAGGCAAAACAAGAAATGGTTTGATGAGGAATGTGCCGACATTGTAAAGAAAAGAACGCTAGCAACAATGAAATGGTCACATGAGCCAAATGAGGTAAATTTAGAGCAATTGGGTAGTATTAGACGGGAACAACCAAGTTACTAAAGAGTAAAAAGAGGGGATATTTGAGAGAGAAGATTAATGATCTTGAAATGAACGCAAAAAATTGGAACATTAGAGAATTATATCAGGGAATTAGTATAGACAAGAAAGGGTTTCAGGCTAGAACAAACATAATTCGGAATGAAAATGGGGATATGATTGCAGATTCCAGGAGTATATTAAATACATGGAAAAGTTACATTAATCATCTATTAAATGTACATACAGAACAGGACATAGAGGAGGATAATTTATAGACAGCAGAAATGCTAGTCACTGAACCAAGTGCATTAGGGGTTGAAATGGCGATTGAAAAATTGAAGATGTATAAAGCAACAGGTACAGATGAGATGCCAGCAGAACTGATAAAATCAGGGGGAGAAAAATTGATGGACAAGATACGCTGTTTGCTTAGTATGATTTGGGAAAAAGAAGCTCCTCTAGATGAATGGAAGGAATCAATTATCGTACCAATTTATAAGAAAGGAGATAAAACTGATTGCAACAACTACAAGGGCATCTCATTATTTTCAACTTCGTACAAAATTCTAATAAATATATTAGTCAGCAGACTTACGCCCTATATTGATGACATTCAATGTGCATTTAGAAGGAACAGGTCTACAAGATATCAGATTTTTGTATAAGACAGATTTTAGAAAAGATATGGGAATATAATGATACTGTACATCAACTATACGTAGACTTCAAAAAAGCATATGATTCAATTAAGAGGGAGAAATTATATAGTAACCTGCTGGAGTTCGGAATTCCTAAAAAGTTAGTTAGACTTATACGAATCTGTCTAAATGGCACAAAGAGTAGGGTGCGTTTAGGCAAACAGTTTTCGGACACTTTTGAAATCCAGAATGGGTTGAAGCAAGGAGATACACTATCTCCTCTACTATTTAATTTTGTACTAGAGCATGCCATTAAATCTTTAGAGAATGAGGAAGGCTTACAACTTAATGGCATTAATAAGCTATTAGTTTATGCTGATGAAGTAGTACTATTGGCCGATAGCGAGGAGATACTAGAGGACAACACGCACACACTATTGAGCAACACTAAGAAATTAGGACTGGAAGTAAATATAAATAAAACAAAATATATGGTCACATGTAGAAATACATTATATAATGGAAATGGACAGCTAATGACAAATGAGGGAAATTTTGAGGAAGTGGCTGAATGCAAATACCTAGGAACAATAATCACAAATAGGAATGAGATGCACAAAGAAATTAAATATAGGCTCAATTCTGGAAATGCATGCTATTATGCATTGCAGAGACTCCTTTCAAAAAACGTTAAACTGAAAATATATACAACTATTATTCTACCAGTTATATTATTTGGGTGCGAAACATGGACTGTTACTTTAATGGAGGAAAGGAGATTGCAAGTATTTGAGAATAAAGTTCTTAGGAAAATTTTTGGACCAAAGAGAGATGAACAAACAGGTGAATGGAGAAGACTACTTAACAATGAACTACATGGACTTTATAGGAAGCCAGATATAATAAGAAGAGTTAAGTCTCGTAGACTGCGATGGGCAGGACATGTGGCACGTATGGGGAATGAAAGACTTGTATGGAGGCTTCTTGTAGGAAAGTCAGAGGGAAAACGCCCAGTTGGTAGACCAAGAATGAGGTGGGAGAATAACATTAACTATGATTTCAGGGAAGTAGATTATACAAGGAATGATTGGAAAGCATTAGCTCAGGATAGGGATGTATGGAGAGCTTACGTCCGCGCGGCCATGAACCTACGGGTTCGATAGTGCAGGTGAGTAATACAAATTCACATTATATACATTCTTCTCTGAGTTAGTACTTTTTATTTCTTATTGTATGGTATTAAAGTTCCGTTCGTCAATATGTTCGGAAACATAGAGAGAACTTTAGATATTTATCGAAATTAAAAATGTTGATACATGATTATTAGCATCATTATTACTAATATATGTCCGACGCTGTGGTCTCGAGGTAGCGTGCTGCCTTGTCACGCAGCGGACACGTGTTCGATTCCCGGTCGGGACAGGCTCTTAGGTGAGTTTTTTCCGGTTTTTTTTGTCACCTGTAAGACAAATGTCTGGAAGCTTAGGGTCCAACGGTCCCCGAAAATCATCCAGCCATCATCATTATCATTATCATCATCATCCTTCACCGGTGTGGAAAGCAATGGGAAACTACCACACCTATAATTCCCTAGTGAAGCTGCAAAGCATAGAATGAAAATGCTATGATTGCACTGAAAGACCAGCCCTAAGGCAGAATTACTATGGATGGATTACTAATATAATTTTCGCTATCATTACCATTATTATTATTATTATTATTATTATTATTATTATTATTATTATTATTATTATTATAATTATTATGTTATCGGAAATATTTGTCATCCTCTAAGGAACAATAGCCCTACATCCCCTTGTTCCCAGATACAAAACAGTGTTTTATAAGTTCATTTTCTGATGAGAAGCTCTAATTAGACACACACTTGACTTCCAGAAAATCGGGTCCCTATGTGCTAATGACTAAGCACATTGATTCAGAATACTTGTTACGGATAAATCAAAATGTCAAGAGTATTTCCACATTTTGAGATCAGGGAGTTATGGCGAATATTGCATTTTCTGCGCACTATTTTTATCCTTTTTTTTTCATTTTATTTCTCCCTGTAGATTAGTGGTTACCATTGTCGTCTCTGGTTTCGAGTTTCATGGGATCAATCCTGATCGGAGTCGATAGATTTTTGAGGCAGTGAATATCTCGTGTACTGCTTCCTTCGGAAAATAAATAAACTCATTAGTTCCGTGTCAAAATTTACTGCACGTAAAATTTTTCGACTTGAAATATGAGGCCCCCAAACAAAATTTGTCGATATTTGCACGCTCAGATATGAATTACAAAACGGTTGACCTCAGTAGTTAGAGAACATTGTTTAATAAAATAATATCTTCTTCTTTGAGTGAAAATATCGTTTTAATTCTTACTTGGAATTATTATTTTCATATTTTTATTAGGATTTTTTTACATAACAGTAGTTCTTCCTTCAACCTAAAGTAAGTTTATTCTTCCAAAAATTCCTCTTTTATGCAATTCTCATTTCCATTCTTCTTATACGTCTGAATCTATCCACATATTCTTCCAGCGCTTTTCCTCTTCTTATTCTTCCTTCAGCATTCCATTCAAAAATTGTTTTCGGAATTCGGTCTTCTCCCATTCTTTTAATGTATCCATACCATCTGAATCTTCATTCAATTGCTTCAAGAATATTCTTATCCACTTTCATCATCTTTCTAAATCTTTGTTTTCAAATGTTACCCATTCATGATTTTCTTGCCGCTACACGCCAATTCTCCATACCTGTATCCAATAATTTACCTGCATGTGACCTGTCTAATTTCCAATTTTTAGCACCATATAACATTACCTAATGTATTGTATGTTACTTTAGTATTATTTACAATATTCTTTCTCCAAAGTACTTAATTCAGCATACCTATTACTTTTCTAACTTATTATATTTTCGATTTCGCTGAGCTCCTTCCATCTGTTTCTAAAATTGATTACGATTATTTAAATTTATTGACTTTGTGAATTTATTTTTGTTCAGTCTCCATTGTTTCATCATCTTCCATCTTCATGGTTCAGAATTCACTTTCCTTAAAATTAATATTCAACCTCCATTTTTTATATTCAACCAATTTTCTTGCCATATGTGAAGCAAACTATATATCCTGAATTATAAAAACTTGGTCATCCGTAAATAGTAAGTGATGTATAAAATGTTGTGAATTCATTGGCATTCCCATTACATTGCATTTTCTGGACCATTTTCTTAAACAGACATCAATTATCGTGGCTTCGTCTAAGTGATCGTAGGACTGTCCATTCCCTATCCCTTCTCTATAAAATACTTCACTCATCATCGCCTAATTATTTATCACGCCGCTTCATCACAATCTTGACACTCGATCCCATCAGCACATTTTACTTTAAATCTCTCCTCATCACACTGTGTATTATTCATTATCTTTCACGGTCTCACCCACCAAAACATGGAATTCCTTCCTCCCTATGTCAGAGACAGTAAAACTATAACATTATTCAAAAACAAACTAAAGAATGATTTAATAACCAACTCACTGATGGTATTCTTTAACAGTTAGTAAATTTAATTAATTATGAAAATAATATTAAAATTAACAAATATTTTCATTTGTTTAATAATGTATACTGTGAAATTAGTTTTCTATATCTCATTATTCTTCTTCGTTTTTTTTATATTCTTTGGAAAGGGACAGCCTACCAACAATTTAATTTATCTTGCTTGAATACATTTTATTTTTAGTTTTAGTTAAGACTAAAACTCTCATTAACGGTTCTATTTTAGATCGTAATATAATACACTGCTCAAAAAAATTTGGGGATATTGTAGAATAACCTATTAAGACTATGTTTTTAGGAACAGTATTAGATGCAATCACTTTCAATTACTCCAAAAGAATGTAAACAAGAGTTTGAAGTCATTACGTAACCTCTGTACCACACCAGATGTCAAAGAGATCCTGATTAGGAATATGGCAAACAAACAAAGCAACATTAACATGGGTGAAAATGTTTCTTTAGTACGGCCAGCACTGTCTCACACCTGTGTGGCATTGATGCAATGAGGTTAGCAATGAGTTCTTGGGGGATACGTGGCGACTCTTCCATAAGAGCAATGTGCAGCTCTGGAACAGTTGTGGGAGGTGCTGGTCTGCCTGCATTGCGCCTGCCTAATGCATCCCACACATGCTCAATCGGATTTAAGTCCGGGGAGGAAGCTGGCCATTGCATACGCTCGATACCCTCCACTTCCAGCATGTCGTCCACCAAGCCAGCTCTGTGGCATCGTGTATTATCGTCCATAAAAAGAAAAGAATCACCTATGGCACCAGCATAAGGCAGGCAAAAGGTCGGAGAATCTCATCTCTATACCTTACCGCAGTCAAAGTACCACCTTGGATGACATAGAGGTCCGTATGTCCACCACTACTGACTCTTGCCCACACCATCAATCCACCGCCACCATACGGGGATCTTTCACGTACAAAAGCTGGATTGTTTCGTGTCCCTTTTTCTCTCCAGATGAATACACGCCGACTATCACATTCCATGTTGAATCGCGACTCATCAGAAAAAAGAACTGATCTCCATTCAGCATGCCTCCACCCACGATGTTCCTGCGCCCAGTTTCTGCGATCTCTACGGTGTTGTGGAATTAACCTGGTACTCAACATGGGCCTACGGGCATAGAGACCACTTCCACGCAGTCGATTAGGGACAGTTTGAGCTGACACCCTGCGTCCTGTTGCTGTTTGAAGTGTATTTCGCAGTTGAGTTGCATTCTGCTGCCTATTCCGACGGGCTGTTAACAAGAGGTAACGGTCATCCCTTGCTGTTGTTGCCCTTGGTCGACATTGTCCGGCTCTTCTGTGAACAGTATGTTCTTTGAAAATGATTCCAAAGTCTGGAAATCACGCTTTGAGACACCCCAATGGCTTGTGCCACCTCTTGTTGTGTCTGTCCAGCTTCCATCCTTCCTATGACCCTCCAAGCCATTGGTTCAGGTAAATCACGTTGTCGAGGCATCACTGTCCCTAAGGCAAGTCATTCACTAACTGAAAACTGGACTGGATTTAAAAACAGCAACAAAACATTCACCCCCACACCACCCTTTCACATCAACAGTACAGACACTGCCCTCTGGTGTGGTACCGAGGTTACGTAACAACTTCAAACTCTTATTTACATTATCTTGGAGTAATAGAAAGTGATTGCATCTAATACTATTCCAAAAAACATAGTCTTAATAGGTTATTCTACAATATCCCCTAATTTTTTTTAGCAGTGTATATATCATCTTATTGATCATATCTTCATTCAGTACTTAATATTAGAGTTACTAGTGATTGTTATATTCTGATGTAATGTATGTTTGTCCTGGTGAGTGGAAGAGAAGGCCACGTGGTCTTACCTCCACCATGCTAAATAAATAAATAAATAAAATAAAATTATATTTTAAAAGGTACCCTTAATACATAACTTCCTCGTAACAGCTTATTTGATGTACTACGTAATCTATTTCCTATTTTAATTATAACTAAACTATTGTCGTAGAATTTAATTTTGACTATATACAGAAAATATAAAGTTTGTAACTTCACTAACTTTCGTTTACTTGTTTATTTATATTTAGTACGAACCAGTTCAGATATTTTAACCTTCTCCTTATTCTAAGAGTTACGCTTACATATTATCACAACGATGTAATTTTCTAACTGATATAATTATATATTTTGATTATTTTCATAATTTAAATTAAAGAAAAGAAAACATTGAAATATTTACAAAGAATACTTTCGTGCTAATTCAACTTCAAATTTATTTTCGATATAGACCTATCATCAAATCTTAAATTATATTAATATAAGAGAATTATTCCACAAATAATTGTATTAAACTATTAGTTTCATCCTTTACACATTTTCAAAATAAATGAAAACAGCGTAAAGCACTTTATTACTATGTCAATTTCATTTAAATGTAATTGATAATGTTTTCCTATTTAAATGTTTATTATAATTACATCGCTTTCAATATTCACGTTCTTGTTTTGTTATTGTTCGAGTCGTTATTAATTACGTATTATAATATAATAGAAATATTTAATGCTCATATTATGTAGCAATCTATATTCGAAAATATAATAATTAGCACTATGAGAATGATCAATTCATGACTCATAATTAACATATTATCCCCTTAGCATTAAATTATATAATAGGATTAGTATGGGATAAGTGTAGAGTGTAAAATACAGTGTATGTAAATCCATACATCGCTTAAAGATTACTAAGTAATTCAGGAAATACACAATAAAATTAATTACAAATGTTAATCCAAGTGCTAAGCACATCGAATACCAAACGATTGATGTAGAGCCATATAACAATAATAATGATAATATCCACCGCTGTGGTCTCGAGTAGCATCAATGCCTCATACGCAGCGGTCCCGGGATCGATTACCGGTAGCTTCACGTTTCCCATGTGAGGTTTTTTTTCGGTTTTTCCCGCTCTTGTAAGACAAATGTCAGGAAACTTTAGTACTCAAGCGGTCCCCGAACATCATCTGGCCATCACAAACATCATTAATATATTCGCCATGTTTAATATGATTGTGTGTGCGAATGATATATTTCGTCCTCACGTCTTGTTGTATCGGAGAAAGCCCTGACACTAAGCTCATCACTCATTCAGAGAGGCCTTAAAAGTCCCTATGTGGACAAGAAAGTATGTGTTTGATCCGCAGTTTAAAATCTCTCTCCCGACGGTCGTGTTACTCTAAGGGTCGGGTGGCGTGTGGCATGTAAAAAGTATATATGAGGTGAAAGGTTAAACCAAGTTAATGCAATAATAATAATAATAATAATAATAATAATAATAATAATAATAATAATAATAATAATAATAATAATAATAGTAATAGTAATAATATCATTAATAATAATAATATTAGTAATAATAATATTAATAATAATAAAAACAATAACTGGTTATTTACCTGATACTGTTAAAATCTTCCTATTCAAATTCACTAGGGTTAAATTATAGAGATATTCAATGTTATGAATTAACTGTATCTAAATTACAAAAAAATGTAATAAGCTTACAAAATATATAGGCCTAGGTGCTATTTTTTTAAGACAATGCGCACTAAATCGGAAAGTTCCGATGGGAATAGGACGCATAAACTGGCTTAAACCTTCGGGCGGCAACATGGGGTAGTCTCAATCTCTATTATAAATGAGTACCATACTATGTTCTAGGGTAAAGGCGACCGTCACGCAGGTCTGACAACTCTGCTGGCATCTCGCGCCGATTGTCTAGAAAGATGGGAGCCTTAACCTCCTATACCCCAAGAGTCACTTAAGGGATTACATTACATTTTATTTTTAGGGGCACAAATTAGTCGTATGTAAGGGGATAAGGAATAAAGAATAGATTGTGTACCAACAAGAATATTGCCTTATATTTTAGTAGGAAGTCCAGCTCTGTGATTTCGGGATAACGTAATTTCCTCGCAACCCCTACGGTCAGGATTAGTTTCCAAGGTTAATTTATTTTCAGGGCTTTTTTCACCTGTAAGACAAATATCGGAAACTTTGAAATCCTAAATATGATTCCCAAACTCACTCACTATGACCATCATATCATATTCATCTCGTTTAGTATGAATGTGTGAGTGAATGGTATGCTTTGTCTTAAATGCTCGTGCTGTCTCGGAGGTGGTCAGCGATGTTCTGATCCCTCATTCGGAGGGACCCTCCATATTTATACGCTTTATATTAGCTTGACCTGTATCTGTCTATCTATGTAACGAAATCTTTCAACAAGGTTTTCACCCACTTAAAAACATAGGATCGACTTGAAACATTGCATACTTGTAAAGGACCAATGACAATACAATAATTTCATAATTGTTTCTAAGATCCTAGCCACGATCATCAGGATATCAAAAACTAAAGACCGGTATAACAGGTTGCGGACTTATCGACTATTTAGTCCATCGTTTTAAGAAATCAATATTATATCCTATGGCAGCTCAGTTGGTAGAGCTGTGGACTGTAGTGGTATATAATTTCAGTAATCCATAGGTCGCTGGTTCAGATCCGGCCCGGAGGATATTATAGAAGAGTATTACTTTTAGCTCATACTAAAATTGTACCGAATTTAAAGATATTTACATTTTTATCTTATTCTGTAAAATATTAATGACAATTTTGTAACCTTAGGCCTACCACATTGTAATTTATTCACAACATATGAGAAGGATACGATTAACTGTAACTATTTATCTATATTAAAATCAATTAAACTAAAAATTAAAAAATAAATGATAGTTAAAAAAACTAAAATAACACGCTTGTACAGGTGCTCAGGGGTAGGCAAGAGATCTCAGGGTTGTAAACTTTTTATAAGCAAAAGAACAACGTACAAACTTTTCACTCAATTTTAACGAATCCAAAATTATTTATTTACGAAGAGATACACCTGTGTTAATACAAGTACAAAGTTTTATCTAAGAGTGGAGTCGATGAAGTTATTCGAGGTCCACATGCTTCAATCAAATATTTTCAAAGTGCAAATGTTTCAACGGACTAAATCTTTATAAAGTCGTAGATAACCTTAAATTTAACACGTTCTCGGACGAATCTAAATTTTAACTGGATCGGAGATCGCGGTCTGTAGATCCACGATGCTTTAACACTGAACACAGAGTGACCGAGAGTGAGAGAATTTTGATATATGTTCTCGTTTAAAAGACGATAGCTCCTCCCATTCCTTTCGATTCCACTCGATACAATTTGAATATACATATGTTAAAATAATCTTATTCGCTAGTCATGTGTTTCCATATGCTACGGTTTATTATACAGCGTGTCGCGCACGACGTGACGCAATCTCGTGTTACGCTCGACGTGATACTGGTTTCGCATGGAGCGCAAACAGTAAAGCGCTTATGTTTATGGAATTGTCGCCAGATGGCACCACATATATGGGAAATCAAAACGACCAACGGTCATAATAAATTTCCAAATGTGTTTACAAATTTAATGTATACAAATCTGTCCCTGCATAACCTAATGAAATAAATTACATACATACTATTTAGTAAACTATAAACTAATCTGATGTATACTAAACTGACCCATTGGAACCTAACAAACTGAAGTGACTGAACATTTATTTCTTAAAATATGGTTTCGAATTAAATGCAAATGTTGGTCATTCACACATATGTCCTGCCATCTGGTGGATTTAATTTTATAAGCGTTCACGTATGCCAACTTCAATTCTAATAAAGAACTTTGAAAATAAATTGAGAGGAAAAGTCATAATTTGTGTACATAGATAAACATATTAAAATTCTTTATAATAAAAAGTTTTAAGTATCGTTTCAAAACGTTCAAAATAGACGAAATATCATTAAAGATAGAAAAAGTACCTAGAGCAACAGCATCATATGAATGTTGTATGGAAAATTATAGAATAAATTCTTTATTTTTTAATTAAACATATGGTTGATGAAAACCAAATTTTAGAATACTTCAGATTTTCGCCTGAGCAGTTTTATTAGGTTTTGAATTTAATAGAAGACGAAATTTATGTACATCCATAATATCCCCAAGATACAATATTTACAGCTATTATTTATCTCTTGACTAAGTTCAAGCCACAATAACTTTCTTTTTCTGTACATCTCAGTATTCCTTCATGCTCATACTGTATAGAACATGATGATATGCAACAAAACTATCTAAGTTTCGCCGTTAAAATTGGAAAGTTATAAAACACGTACTGTATTTCCGACATTTTGTCATATATCTTAGTTTGGTTTTAGCAATTTCATCAATAAGTACGGGTATATCTTCTATATTCTTTCTTTGCGCTGGCAAATTGCGTCCCGAATTCAAGTGATTAAAATACACGACGCGACATGTGAGGGCAATTTTTTTTGCGCCAGCAATTTGCGTTATAAATAAACCACATCCATTTAAATACATGGGGAACAATTTTTGCGCTTGCTCTTTGCGTTGTAGGTAAACCATAGCATTAGAGTCCTTTAAATGTAAATTTGTCAACACCGCTATGTATACCTTCATAATTTACACATGTGGTTCTTTTACGTGTAAATGTTATCCTTATTTCTTGGAATTGCTGGTCAATAGCATTAATGACAGTTTCTAATAACTGGGTTAATTGCTTTTTGATATTGTTAATAGATAACTGTTTTCGGTTTCTTTCAATTTTGTAAACTGTCATATCAAGAGACTGTTATATTTTCTAAGGGGGGAATAAATGTCTTTTGTTACCTGCATTAGCCAGGTAGCATTTTAACAATACTTGTTCATTTTAGACATGTAGTGGAATTTTACCTGGATATGTTACTACTTTTCCACATGCTTATTTTATAGCGATATTAATAATATATTATATTTTGATTATTTCTTGATTAATTTAATTTTAATAAAAATTGATATGATTTCCGTAATCCTTGTCATTTTCTGATTCTAATGATCTATTTATGGTATACTTTTATTATATTTTCGGAACATTTCAGTTTTAGATCTGTATACATTAGAGTTTTATTTTAGTTTACATATACATCCTATCATATTACCTACACGCTTTATTAGATAACCAAACTAAAAAATAAATAATAAGTAATAGTTTTAAAAACATAAAACAACACGCTTTATTAGACAGCCTAACTTAAAAATAATAATTTTAATTTCCAACAAGCTTGGGATAAAATTAAGTGGTCAAAAAAATTATTTACTACACATCTAGAATAGAACTAGAGATACCCGTAGGTTCATGGCCGCGCGGACATAAGCTCTCCATACATCCCTATCCTGAGCTAATACTTTCCAATCATTCCCTGTATAATCTACTTCCCCCAAATCACAGTTAATATTATTCTCCCACCCCATTCTTGGTCTACAAACTGTGCGTTTTCTCTCTGGCTTTCCTACAAGAAGCTTCCGTGCAAGTCTTTCATTCCCCATACGTGCAACATGTCCTAATAATCGATTCCTGCTTGGAGGACAATTAATTTAAGTTGCATGAACAATTGCCCCTGCTATCATTTTAATTTTCATTCCAAATCCCTCTCTGCCTATCGCAGTCTACGAGACTTAACTGTTCTTATTATATCTGGCTTCCTATAAACACCATGTAGTTCATTGTTATGTAGTATTTTCCATTCACCTGTTTGTTCATCTCTCTTTGGTCCAAAAATTTTCCTAAGAACTTTATTCTCAAATACTTGTAATCTCCTTTCCTCCCTTAAAGTAAGAGTCTAGGTTTCGCACCCATATAATATAACTGGTAGAATAATAGTTTTATATATTTTCAGTTTAACGTTTTTTGCTAGGGCAAGAGTCTCTGCAATGCATGATAACATGCATTTCCAGTATTGAGCCTGTGTTTAATTTCTTTGTGCATCTCATTCCTATTTGTGATTATTGTTCGTAGGTACTTGAATTCAGCAACTTCCTCAAAATTTCCCTCATTTGTCATTAGCTGTCCATTTCCATTATATAATGAATTTCTACGTGTGACCATATATTTAGTTTTATTGATATTTACTTCCAGACCTAATTTCTTAGCGTTACGCAATAGTGTGTGCGTGTTGTCATTTAGTATCTCCTCGCTATAGGCCAATAGTACTACATCATCAGCATAAACTAGCAGCTTATTAATACCATTTAGTTGTAAGCCTTCCTCATTCTCTAAAGATTTAATGGCATGCTCTAGTACAAAATTAAATAGAGGAGATAGTGCATCTTCTTGCTTCAACCCATTCCGAATTTCTAAAGTGTCCGAAAACTGTTTGCTACACGCACCCTACTCTTTCTGCCATTTAGACACATTCGTATAAGTCTAACTAGAGTTATCTAAAAAAATACCATCAAAAGCGTGGGGTGTTTTTTTCGATTTTTACGTTATCTTCTTAGAGACTTCACTTTTACCAATATATGTTTATTATCAAATATACTGCTCACAACAATTAGAGGAACACTTGTAACAAATTGAATAAGTAATTGTTTTTTAAAGCTGTGATGCTGAAAGTTGGACAATATGTAAACTGAATTATTAATTTTAGCATTGGATACAAATTTTAAAGATCCATGGCCTAAATACAGAGAAATTACCTCAAGTAATAAATATAGAGAATTTTTTTTTTTATTTTGGAAGGCACTGGCCACTTCTAATTGGTAAGCTTTCTGATGTTGCTATAGTGACGAATGTTGATTATTGCCTTGTTTATTGAAGTCTCTGACAAAATGAGGCATTTAAATGAGTTTGAAGTGTATCATGCTCTACATCTTTTACGACAAGGTCAAGCTTTGCGACAAGTGGCTAGAGAGCTTGGGGTTTCTCCTTCCGTGGTGTCCAGGTAACTCAACAGGCACAGAGAGACAGTTCAGTATTGTAGAAGTGGCCAGGGCCGTAAATTTAAAACAAGCCCCCAGGATGACAGATACGTTGTTCTTTCTGCTCTTCGACAGCGTACAAAAACTGCAAAAGACCTGCAGAATGACCTTCACATGGCTTCCGGAATCCGGGTTTCAGACCAAACCATAAGGAACAGATTAAGGAAAGAGAATATTCGTCCAAAAAGGCCCGTTAAAAAACCACGCTTAACAAATGGGCATAAGGCAGCAAGACGTACGTATGCTGAAAACATGGTGATTGGAACCTGAACCAGTGGGAGTCTGTGCTCTTCTCGGACGAATCCAGGTATCGTCTTACACGTTGTGATGGTCGATTGAGGGTGTGGGGACGGCCAGGAGAAAGATTTTCTGCAGAGGCTGTACAGGAAATTGATAGATTCGGAGGAGGTTCCATAATGGTGTGGGCCGGAGTTATGTACAACAATCGTATGGACCTTGTACTTGTTCCCCAGCGACTGAATGCTGTCCGGTATATCGAGCACGTTCTGGAAGAGCATGTAGTACATGCTGCCATTGGATTAGGCCCTGGATTTCTGTTTATGCAGGATAATGCCAGGGCACATTCTGCGGCTGTCACCAGGGATTTCCTGAGGAGGAATGAAATTGAGGTAATGGAGTGGCCAGCGGTCAGCCCAGACCTCAACCCTATTGAACACTTGTGGGATCTTCTAGACAGGAAGGTCAGGAACCGACATCAAGCTCCACAAACTCTGCAGCAACTTGGAGATGCTCTGAAGGAGGAATGGGAGAATATCCCGCAAGAGGAAATCCAGAATCTTATTGGGAGCATGCCACGAAGGTGCCAAACTGTCATCGAATATCGTGGAGGCCATACACGATACTAACTCTATATAACGAGTGTTTAACTTTGAAAAATAAGCACAAGATTCAATTGCTTACATAGCGGAATTATTTGAAAAGTTAATTGTCAGCATTATTCATTTGTTTTTACTGACATGAGCAATAAATAAATAAATAAATAACCACAAATAATATACTTTATTAATTTCATGTTTGTACCTTTATCCAATGAAAACATATTTGCATATTTCATAGCGTTCCTCTAATTGTTTTGAGCAGTGTACATTAATTGATAGTAAAATTATTTTTTTGTAGTTAAGTCTAGATGTGTTGGTAATGATTTTTTTGTTGACCACTTTGATTTAATGCCACGCGTGTTGGAAATTAAAATTGCTTTTCATTTTTTAGTTCGGTTTTCTAATAAAGCGTGTTGTTTCAGCTTTTTAAACTATTATTTATTGAATGGTCAGGAAAGCATGTATGTATCCTTTCCCAACAACTCGTGTCACCGCAAGACCAGAGTGACATGAAATACGTTAAATTAACTAATAGTGAGAGGTTTGCAATAAGAATGAGAATTAACTAACCCATTGACCCTATCTATTCCAGAGGTTTAAGATCGCATGGCCATAAGCTCTCCATTCATCCATATCCTGACCGAATGTTTTCTTATTACCCTCTGCATAATTCACCTCCCTCAAATCATGGTTAATGTTTTTCCCCACCTCATCCGTGGTTTACCTACTGTGCGCTTTCACTCTGGTTTTCTTACAAAAAGAATTCCATGCCCTTTTCCATTCCCTATGTGTGCCATCTGTCCTACCATCGCAGTCTACGAGACTTAACTATTCTTATTACATCTTTAAAAAAACATGTAGCTCACTGCATTGTAGTCTTCTCCTTTCACCTGTCTGTTCGTCTCTCTCTGATCCAAAGAAGAAAAGAATTTTATTCTCAAGCAACCGTTACCTTTTCTCCTCCCATTAAGTAAGGGACCACATTTCACATATGTATAACTGTAGAAAACCGTTATATATATATATATATATATATATATATATATATGTGTGTGTGTGTGTGTGTGTGTGTGTGTGTGTGTCCACCGCTCTGGTCTCGAGGTAGCGTGCTGCCTTGCCACGCAGCAGACCCGGGTTCGATCCCCGGTCGGGACAGTTTTTCTGAATGAATTTTTATCGGGTTTTTCCTCACCTGTAAGAAAAATGTCAGGAAAATTTCAGGGCCCAAACAGTCCCCGAAATCATATGGCCATCATCATCATCATCATCATCACCTTATCATTATAACCCTTCACCGGTGTGGAAATCAACGGGAAGCTACCACACCTACGTTTCCCTAGTAAAGCTGCAAGCATAGCATGAAAATGCTATGATTGCAGTGAAGGACCTGCCTTCGGGCAGAATTACTAAGGATGGATATTTTCTTTTTTTTTTCAGTTTAACATTATTAAGATAAGTTGACATGTGACAAATGACCCAGTAAAGCATAACTGGATAGGCTTCCAGAACTGAATTTGAGTTTAATTTCTTTCTGCACCTCATTACTCTTTTTAATTACTGTTTCTAGGTATTTCACTTCTGCCACTCTTCAAAATTACTCAATTCGTTATAAACTGTCCATTTCCAATTAATATCGAATTTCTAAGAGCTACTATTTTAAAATAAGAATGAGAAAGAAAGAAAATGTCAGTAGATATTGTATCTACATAAGGAATGCGTAATTAAATAATTAAAATATATAAACGTTAATCGCTTTTTCAGACCCCACGACAAACAGTTTGGTTTAAATTTGGCTCTACTATAACATTCTAAGACAAGAACAGTACCAATGAAAACCCGATCGTAATCAAAGTAATTTTTCAGGACGTAGATATTCTGGAAAATACTTGTTTGGAATAGACGAATAGCCATGGGTCCCGTGTCGTAAATTTATGCCACATAAAAGAAATGAAGCCTGAAATATGAGACCTATGATCAATATTTGTTCGTCTTTTCACATCCAGTTTTGAAATGTGACACATACATTAAATATCTCTGTTGATTAAATTATTTTATGAATGTTATTTTATTTCACAACATACTCAAACAGCTAAATTCTTTAGCATCGCAAATCATATCTGGATATGATAGAAGAGAAAAATGTTGCTTAGAGCCCTCTGTTTTCGGGCTTTAAATTATTTTGCAAGCCATAAATCTACGACATCGGAGCCACGGCTTTAGTTCCTTCCCGAATGAACCCGTACCAAGGATTTTTACGGACTTAAAAATCCATTTACTATGGGCGAGTTTGAACCTGCGATGCTGGGATCTAGAGGCAAAAATAATTATCACTAGTCAACCGGGACCTAATATTGTTATTATTACCGTTATTATCATAATTGTTATTATAATAATTGTTATTATCATTATTGTTATTATTATAATAATTATTGTTATTATTATTGTTATTATTATCGTCACTCTCATTATCCAGTCCGTCCTGGTTGACTAGCAGTTACAATACTTGCCTCTGGGTCCGACATCGCGGGTTCAATCCTGCCGAGTCGAAGGATTTTATGTGCATATATTTTTTATTGATAACTCAAAACTAACTAACTCACTGGCGCTAAGGAACCCATAGATTCATGGCCGCGCGGACATAAGCTCTCTATATAGCTAATATTTTTCAATCATCCCCTGTATAATCCACTTCCTTCGGTATTCTCCCACCTAAGTCTTGGTCTGCCTTTGTCACACTTGGGAGATTTCCTCTCTGGATTTATTGCAAGTTTTCATGCCCCACTTTCATTCCCCATTCATGTCACATGTCCTACAATCTGACTCTACGAGACTTAAGTGATAGTATACCTGGTTTCCCATTAAGATCATGTAGCTGACTGATATGTAGTCTTCTCCATTCCAAGGACAGAAAATTTAATGTACAGGACACGTAAGTTATTTAGCATAATTGGGGAATAGAAGGCTTATCCAAATAAGATCTGCAAAAACTTACAAAATGTACAGTACAATAGCTACATAAGACAATACAAATATATAATACAGAGACAAAAATTTAATTTGTACAATAAGAATAAAACAAGATATAACAAGATTATAATTGAAATGGTGATTTTTTATTAAGGGGAACATCAAGAACCGGAATTTGGAGACCGACTATATACAGTGAAAGTACAATATGAGTGTACAGTAAAATATGTTTTTACTAATCGTCTAAAATATTGTCAATCGATAAACATGATTAGTATGAAATCCATTTTCGTATATTTCATAATATATTTAACACCAATACACTAAAACAGTTTACATTTCCATGATATATGACCTATGAAAATAAACAAGTGTGAAATTCAGCTATTGCCTACGGTTAATATGTACGTGTAGAATGCCCTCCTCTTTCCTTTATTACGATTTCACGACGTACACAGTACCAACACCAGCAACCAACACAATTGTGCAGAATGCATACAAAAAGTTAAATGGATCCAAAGGGAAAAGAAACGACGGAAGATAAACCTAAAATTATCAATAAAATTTTGCACAATACACAAAAAAGTGAAATGGCCACGAAAGCAAACAGTGAGAAACTAAAATTGTTATTCTGTTGCATAATAAATTCATATCAGTATTATAAATATCTAAATTAATTACATAGTTCGTAATTTCCTAAGATAAAGTGGTACATAGGAGAGTGGTCCGAAGGAATTAAATTAAATTAAAATAAAATAAATTATATTTTTTTCCAACTGTACGATCGCTTTTTACACTCACTGTAAATTATTTCTCAAGATAGATACAGAGCTATTCAGCGTGTTTGTTAATAATTTGTGATATGAGATATTTGCCAGCTCCCAGTCTCTTCAGGAATGATTCTCTCTTTGGAGAGCATATAAGTAATCATTGAAAAGAGGTGGTAATTATCATAAGTAATGTCAGGAGTGATATCCAAATCATCGATAAATTGACGAGTCAGTTCGTGACCCGTGAATTTTTCTAGAGGATTTGGAAATCAAGAGTGGCATTTGTTAGGACTATTTAACGAACAAAATTGACCTATATAATCAAAAATCATTATTTAAAAGTAGTTACCGGTATTCTAAAATATTTATACATTTAGTGTAAACGGCGATGTTTGAAAACAAATCAGAAATATGAGGTTATGTACATTCACTGCAACTTGATCATATTATTTATTGCCAAATAGGATCGCAATATTGTAAGAATGCACCCTACTCGAGATGTAATGAAACACATCAAACTTTATATTATAATCAACATTATAGGTTATTAATTTATTTATTTTAGTAAACAACTTAGTAAAATCACGGAATCTATTCATTATTTGCTATATTTAATGTATTTTTTGGAGACAAATAATGCTCTGTTCTGTTCAGCATATCAAAAATGAGGAGCTTTCTTTATCACAAAAGCAGGAGCTGATCAAGAGCGAGGTGAAAACGACCGGTATTGGTTGTAAAACAAAATTCATTGAAACGTGATTGGTCATTGGCTACCATTTGGGGCAAGAGTTGAATAGTCCTTCTAATACCAAACAGTTGGCTCTTGTACAACCTTATTCTCTAAGTTCTCATCATCTGGTTGTTTAAGGCTGGATTCAAAACATATTGATGGGTCCTTAGCAAGGCTTCCTTGGAATGTAATTAAATGCAAATGCTAACTAATTAACTCAAATTCATCCAAATAATGTAGAGTGTAGACATATAGAATGCATATAAGACCGGCCTCTATGAATCTGTGGATAGTACACTGCAGGAGTTTCTAAGATACAATGTAGGAAGGAATATTTATTCCAAAGTTAGAGATTAAAATTCCTAACTCTGCCTGTTTCCAAAATGACCAGAACGCTACTTCACATCAATGGAAATCGGCTCACTTCCAAATTGTAGTAAATTTATTATCATTTGAAAACCTTCCAAAATAAGAAAGAGCAACATTGCTTCATATTGTAAATTATGTTATTGATACCATAATGCTGAAGTATTTGTTTTCATTCTTTACTCATATTCAATTCCTTGTTTTCATTCCAACTGTGGCATTCTTTATACAAGTTGTAACGTGTGACCTATTTTACAACTTAATTTTCGATAATAGCTTGCATAATCTGCTGATGATCGATATTTCACTACACTCTATTCGAAAATACAGATGTTTACTAAACATTTAATAAATTAACAAGCGTTTAAAGCGTGATTCACAAGCTGTACTCCATAAAAATGGACTTGGAAAAAATCTTTAAAACCAGAAAATAAATGTTTGTATAACAATTTTAATAATGTTAATGTTATTCTTGTTATTATTATTTATTACTGAATGAATTGCATGTCTTTTCTTAAATGTCCATGTTATCTCGAAGGTGGCCATAACATTGAATTTACCACTGGGAAGCCTCCATCTCCTTGAGTGGTCGAAAGGTACGCGGGCGATCGAGAGTTTCAAATCTTCTCCCTGTAATGCTAGTGTGGCGTGGGGCATGTAAATATACCTATAAAGGGAAAGATAAAGAAGGTTATAGAGTTTATTATAGTATTATTGTTATTATTATTTTTATTTTATTATCATTAATCTTAACTATTGTCAACGCAGTGAAGTCAGTTTTTTTAAGTTTATAAAATAAATTACAAATTGGCTAATTAGAGTCGGTCAAATATACATTCACTCCCAATGGAATATGGCTCACCAAGAGCCCAAATCTCGTTGCTTCTATGATAGTATTTTTCGTATTGAGGGGAATGGAGGGAATACAAAACCCAAGCGCGGAAGTAGAATGCAAACGTGAGGGAACGGGAATCCCATTGGATCAGATTTACCGTGAGTGGTGTTCGGCCTTCATTAACAAAATAATTGTGTACTGCGAAAGCTAAAGAGAATGTATTGAATAAATTACACTGCTCAACGAAAATTAACTTTCTTCTTTCACAAGAATAGAAATAATAGAATCGAGAAGTATTTTTCAAGCTGAAATAAAATATTATTTCGGTTATTTTTCCCCTTTCAGGAGGAGTTTTGTGTAATATTAAGTTGAATTTTTTATAATACTACTAATTCTGACCATAACTAGAAGTGGTGTTAGGTAGACTGATTGTCGGAACATTATTTTGCATGTGGCGCATCTCTCTGCTTGGTTCAAATTTTAGTCAAGGCAGATATAATTATAACTCCACTGTGTGCATGGTACCTTTGTTTTCCCATTGTAGACTAGAAATTTGCTGATGAAAACGCTCAGCGTGCTCATCGCAGACAGCCAAAAGATATTCCTGCCAGAGGTCTAAAGTGAGAGTCCAAGAAGCGAAATTGTTAAGAAAATGTTGCATTCCATAGCTTTATAAGAAAGAAGAGTGGATCAGCCACTAGGTCACAACAGTTTTCTGCTTTATGGTTTATTCAAAGGAAGGGAAATTGCAACATACATGTATGATAGACTTACCAGGCTGCATTTTCAAGTGGATTTAATAGTCCTTCATAATGTTAATCAGCCATTTAAGACTGTATTTATGGTCCTATAAAAATTCTTTCAGTTTAGCATCACTGACTTTTGGCTTCAATTCCAAGTACAAGAATCCATCAGAAAAAAAAATATATATATACATATATATATATATATATATATATGTTATAATTAAATATTTAACATTGAGCAATGCAAGTTTAATATGGTATGATAAGAAAAAATAAATGCCTGGACGGGTTCGAATCCCGTCCAGGCATTTATTTTTCTTATCATACCATATATATATATAAATATATAGCTTTGAAGATATTTTTAATTTATTACTCCTAATTTAACATGCAATGGAGTTGAATATATATAATTTTTTTCAAAATTCACTAAAGGGACATGTGACATATTTTTCTGGCCAGGATAAGAGATTCACGTTTACACCATTATTTTCTAACATATGAAACTTACACGTTACAATGCCAAATTAGCAAGTCTGAGCATGAAAAATAATTAATGAGCCTGCACGGTCTTGTCTTTTGGTGCTTCAGCATGATATTATATACCATCATCATCACAGTACATTCACGAATTTAGGCCATTTGTTGACCTGTTTCGGCCTCAAGAGAAACACCATCCAGAAGCCTTTTGAGTGGACGTCCTGGTCTTCTTCTTCCTGCAGGTTGATATCTTAACATTTCTTTGGATATTCTGTGATCTTCCATTCGATGAACATGTTGCATCCATCTTGACGTATAATCAGAAATTTTGTTTCCTAAAGATTCCATGTGTAATTCTTCTAAGATGTCTTCAATTTTTTTGTGATCCTGTGTGTATCCTGCAGTCCTCCGAAGATATCTCATTTCAACAGATCTAAGTCTCTGTGTATCATTCTGTTTCAACGTCCATACTTCGCTACCATACAAAAGAGTTGGAAGAGCCAGCGTTTTATACACTTTCAGTCTTGAATGCTTTTGGACTAACTGTGGCTTGAAGATAGAATGTATTAACCCTAAAATTCTTAAAAATTTAGATATTTTTGCATTTACATCATTTTTCTTCTTCATACGAGATATTGCATCCTAGATATGTAAAATTATTCACCTGTTCCAAAATTTTATTGTCCAGTACAATTTTACTTCTGACACCTTGAAATGCCATAATTTTTGTTTTTTCTGTAGATATCTTTAATCCATATTCTTCTGTAATTTTCTTAAGTTCATACAGACCTTTCTGCAGATTATCTTCGGAATTTTCTATTATTATTTGATCATCTGCAAACAATAGGGTGTTTAATTTTCTATTTTCTGATATTCTTATTCCAAATTTATATGTTTTGTTCCAGCAACATATTACTTCATTGATATAAATTGCAAAGAGTGTTGGGGATAGGGGGCAGCCTTGTCTCACACCACGATTTATAATTCCTTCTTCAGAAAATCTGTTATTTAATTTAATCTTTATGGTGTTGTCTTTGTAAATATTTTGTATGTTCTGCTGAAGTAAATTTTGGTATATTTCTGTCTTCCAATATATTTAAGAGTTTTGATCTCTTGAGTGTGTCGAATGCTTTTGCAAAATTTATGAAAGCAAAATGTGTTTCTAAGTTGAATTCTCTTCTTTTTTCAAGCAATAGTTTAACAGAAAATGCTGAATCAATACAAGATCGTCCTTTCCTAAATCCATTTTGACATTCCATAAGGAATGTTTCACTGAAACTTTTCAATTTTCCATTTAAAATGTCTTCATAAATTTTGTAGCATGCGTTTAACAAACTGATTCCCTTATAGTTGTCCATTTTTCTCTTGTCTCCTTTCTTGAACAGGGGTATAACAATGCTTGTCTTCCATTCTTGTGGTATATCTGCATTTTTGAATACATTATTAAAGAAGGACAACAGTCTTTCATGGAACTGTTTGCCTGCATAATTGTACAATTCAGAATTCAAGCCAACTGTACCAGTTGCCTTCCCATTTTTTAATTTCTTTAAACTATTGTTCAATTCTTCCAATGATATTATGGAATCTGTCCTATTATTATTTCGGAAAATTGTATCTTCATAGCTATTGTCAGTCCAACGACTTTTAAAATAATTGAAAAATCTTCTTTTGTTACTCCGCAATTAATTTTGGTGGATACTTTAATATCTTTATTCAAATGTTTTAATATTTTGAAGGCATTAGGTTGGAGCTTATACAAATCTGATTCTAAATGTGTAACAAAATTTAACCATGTTTTCCTATGTCTCTTTCTTATTTCCCTCTTAAAAATAGCTCTACAGCGTTTCAATTCTATTTCATTTTCTACTTTCTTTGTGTTCAAATATTTTTTATAAGCTGCATTTTTTTCTCCAATCAATTGTTTTATTTGATCATCCCAGATTTTTAGAGTTCTGTTTCTTCTTTGTTGTATATTTACTTTTCCTAATGTTTCATTAGCTGCATTTTGAATTATCATTTTAATGTTTTTCCATTTTTCTTCGACATCATTACTTTCTGGAGTTGTAGCCATATATTGCTGAATTCTTCTCGAATATAACCATTTAATGCTGTCATCATAAAATAAATTTACCTTGTACTTTTGTTCTATGCTCTGTTGTTGTTTCTTCTCTTTTAACCATCTTGGTGGAAAGATTATTTGCTCTCTACTAGGTAGGTAGTGATCTGAAACAAAATCATATCCTCTGTAGGCTCTGACCTCGAGAAACAATTTAAAAATCTTATTATTTGCAATGAAATAATCAATGATTTATTTTGAGTCCTGACGATGCCAGGTATACTTATGTATGTTTCTATGATTGTAAAAGTTATTCGTTTTTCTCAGTTCGTTGTAGATAGCAAAATCTGTTAATCTTGTCCCATTCCTATTGCTGGTTGGTTCGCCAAATGTTCCAATATTATTGTTGACTTGAGCATTGCCCACTCTGGCATTTAAATCTCCTATTATGAGAATGTAATCATTTCTATTAATTTTGCTATAAATTTCTTGTAATATTTTATAAAATTCTTCATTGTCTTCTTCACGGCCTTCCTCTGGTGCATATACACCAAGAACTGTCAAATTACCTCTATTTATTTTCAGTCGAAGCTCTAATATTCTTTCATTCCAGTAAGTGTAGTGTTCAATTTTATTTCTTATTGATATTATATATAACTTCCTTAAGTACAGCTTGAATAAAAATGATACATATAAGGTAAATATATCCTATGACAAGTCAAAGAGGATGCTAAAATCAGATTTTAAAATGTAGCAGTCACGAAAAAAAAAATAAACTGTACCTGATGGAAACATTCAGAATACATTTCTGAATTCAGCATAAAAAATGCACTAGATTCACTAATTAGATTTCTTGTGAAGAAAACCTTGTCGACCAGTGTTATCTGATTAAACTTAGGCTTAGAATATAAGTCTGTATATTACATCTGAAAAAATTAATTAAATATGTACTTTCTACTCTACATGAAATGTACTTTGGTAGCACTAAACGTGTGTTTAGAATTTACATCAATACATTTCCATTCGAAAGAGTTAAGAAAATTGCAAATTATGAGGTTTCCTTTCATCTACCAATAAATTAAAATATCAGGCATTAGTTGGTCATACGGAATAACATAAGTTATATATTTATATATGATATATAATGGTCAATTTATTGTGTATTAATTGCATTTACATCGTTAGAAAAATATAAGTATAGCGTACTAATTTTAAAGCGGTAGTGTATACAATTTTGCACAAAGTGACGACATTATCGTGTTCAGAGAGTAGTTACACTCTGAGAAAATTATTTCAAATAAACGGCTTATGTTTAAAAATACTATAAATTAACAGATGTATTAATCTTTAATTGCCGTATATCAAATTGAGACCTGGAATTCAGTTTAGATATCCTGTGCACCATAATGTTTCACTAAACAAAAAATTGTAAACTTTTGAAGATACGAGTTCACTTTATATATGTATATATATATATATATATATATATATATATTCATTTATTTATTTATATACTAATACCCAGCGTACGCTGCTACTCCTGAATAGATGTTAATATGTTTTTGCCACCTGCCTTGAGCTGCTATACTTAACCGGGAATCGGCTTATCCCCATCTTTTTGGCATGAATGAAAGACAAAAATGGTTATTGTGAGTTATGTGTAAGAGATAAACATATGCTGTCGCAGACTTTTTTGTAGAGTTTTTCGAGATATTCAAATCTGAGTATATTAATTTGGTGTATTTATTATGGTTATGGCAGCGTAAGCTATTTAAGAGTTAAAATAGGGATTTTATTTCACGTTTTTCACTGCAAAGAGTGATTTTTAGGGGTGAAGGGGTTGATTATTACAACTCTGTTATAGCCTTTGTTCATCCCCGGAATCTCCTGAACATTTTTCAAAAAGCCCCATCACAATCGGATGAACGGTATGGCAGAGCACGCTTGCCCGGGAATAAGCTTATCCCGATCTTCTTGGCATCAATGAAAGATAAAAATGGTTATTGCGAGTTATCCGTAAAACATAAAAATATGCTGTCAGGAACTTTTTTGTAGAGTTTCCTGAGATATTCAATTCCGTGTACATTAATTTCTTGTACATGTTATGGTTTAGGTAGCGTAAGCCATTTAAGCGTCAAAACAAGGACTTTATTTCACGTTTTTCACTCCAAAGGGTGATTTTTAGGGGTGAAGGAGTTGATTATTACAACTCTCTTGCAGCCTATGCTCATTCCGGGAATCTCCTGAGCATTTTGCAAAAAGTCCCATCACAATCGGACTGCGCATAAAAAAGGAACAAACAAACACATTTCAATTTATATGTATATCGATTACGTATGGAATTTCCCTTAAATGTTTTAAAGAACTATATTTAAGTAAAAAAAAATAATAATAATATTTATTCGTTTGTCTATTGAGAAACATACGGCTTCGTACCTGCAGTAAACATTTCTTACCTGGCACGAACACTGCATGAGTTTATCGTTTATAATCACAGCTAGAATCCCGGGACTTCTCATTTTCAGGCCCTTGTTGCCGGTACACGAGACTCTCGTGGCCCCACTCACTCGCTCTCGGTTATGAGAACGAGCGGGAGTAAGACAGAGTTTCACCGTCTTTAAGGTTACCACAATTCTGATTTTGCAACCAATCTTAACCACTTCATCGCCTTTGTTTCATTCCCTCTACTTCTCCTCGTTTTTTTCTGTTTCTGTCCTTTTTTTGTCTCTTTCGTTGTAAAGAATTCATCAGCATCATCATGCCATCATCATCATTATTGGAACAAGACCTCCATGTGGGACCGATCTCATATAGAAGTCTACTACGTCAATATTATCCATTCAAAGACACGTTTCTCCAGTCATTAGTTCTCGATAACATGAAGTCATTTAACACACAATATCGATCTACTAATATTTCTTTATCCTTCTGCTTTCATTTTAAAATATTTTACAGTTCTCATTTCCCTCATTCTCACCAAATACCCAACCTAATCAAACCTTTTAAGTTTTTCAAATCTAACAATATTTGTTTCCGTTGTTTGGACTTACACACACCGATGATTTTTAGCGCAAAACGATCGAACAATTTTCTAGAGCAGTTGACATTTCATATCTCACTTCTAACAAAGCTAGGTTTAAGTCTTAACTAATTACAAATTTGTGAAAAGGAATTCAAAAATGCTTTTCCATGTTTTTCAAACGTTTACGAAAGTTCTACTATTGCATCAATAAAGAGGGAGGGTTCAATGTATAGGATTTAGAGCAAAATATTAAAGCCTGGACACGAGGCAGTGGGAATGATGAATACATCGTTAATGATGATCATGACGATGATTATGACATAAAGAGTAGACAACAGACACAATGACACATCAGACACACTAACCAACTGTCGATGGGCGATGGCTGATGGACAAATATATTCACATGTGTTGTCCAAAATCCAATAACCAAAATTTGTGATCCTGATTTGCCTGTCAATGAAACCTTACGAAATAATCGAATGCGATCGATTTTCCGCTAGATGTAGACTACATTAAGGCAAATTAATTCGTTCGTTAGCATACCCCTTGTTTGGTCGCCTCATTTTTATGAACACCAGGTTGTCATAAATAATCAAGTGGATGCACATGACAAAATCATTTGTAACACGTGACATAAAAATGTTATCGTTTGCAATACTGACGCGTATTTAAATTACTGATGACACCAAACGTGCAGTGTTACACACTAAACACTATTCTTTTTTCAGATACAGAACACAGAACTGCGTTACGCTACAAATAAACTAAAAAACTGTTTTCATTTGATAATGAGTAACTTCAAAGCAGTAATTAGAATTTTTCGACTGTCACATATACAGAACCTAGTTAACTAGTTGAAATCATCAGCAATTGATGTCATTATTCAGAGCGAAATTATTCGCAATGCCATTTGACGGTTAATTGAATGGTTATTAAAAGAGGAATCTGTTTCACAAAACTATGAAAATCCAGTTTTCTGATGACATTTTAAATTCTATGTATAGCGTTAGGCACACATTCGACCGACGTTTAAAACCAAGTCTCTCTTAGTGCGAGTTTCAAGGGGTTTCAAGGTTGTACACGCGCAGACAAATTTAGCATGCATTGAATATTTTTCCATGCATTTTCTTCGATCTAGCTTATGTTCTCTTAAACGTGTTATTGTGGATCAGGTGTTCGCATGATTGGAAATGTAAATATTTATCCACCCGCAGATACGAAAAATCCCATGTATCTTGCTTTATGTGCAAGAAATTGAAAAGGAGACGATTTATCTACATGTTAGAAAATTACCCATTTATCCGCGATATTCTTTTAAAATAAATACTGGATTATTCCAGAAAATAAAGTCAGCCCAACCATAACGGCATGTACCACGGATGTAGTATATCTGTGACATAATGTGCCACAGACCGGCAGCATAATTTCTCCTTCCTCGATGCCGATGGTGTCACTATCAATAGGTCTATAAACATGACGTCATACTGATAATGTGTTTGCCAATCCTTGAGATGAGTGTAAATTTACTGCACAACCTTTGAAATTATTAATGCCACATAGTCCCAGAAATAAGGCACTGCGGATGACCTGAGGATAACTACGTAGTTCAAAAGTTCATAATTACTTCAGATAATAAAATTCATCCTATTTCGGTGTATGTCGTGTAAAAAATAGTGTTCAGCACGAATCAGTAGTGCGGTAAATGTTGTGAATGGAACAAAGCAAATCAAATAAACGAAAGCAAAATAAATAAATAAATAAATACAAATAATTAATGAAAAACAGTACATGACAGCGCGATTGAATTCGCAACCACTAGCATACGAAGCTGTAATTCCCTACGCTACACCACAATCGACCTTGGTAGAAACGATGTTCATGAAGCGACACAGTACTCCTGGATTTATTTTTATGGTGAAATTAAATGAGGTGGTAAGAAACAAAGGATGCAAGTGTCATTTTTACTGTATTAAGAAAAATGGTTTAAAGTTGAAGTTGTATATGAAAATCATAGGTGATTGAAAATAATAATCATATTTTGTCTGCTCCTTACTTACTTACTTACTCACTGGCACTATCGAACCCGTAGGTTCATGGCCGGGCGGACATAAGCTCTCCATACATCCCTATCCTGAGCTAATGCTTTCCAATCATTCCCTGTATAATCTACTTCCCTCAAATCATAGTTAATGTTGTTTTCCCACCTCATTCTTGGTCTACCAACTGGGCGCTTTCTCTCTGGCTTTCCTACAAGAAGTTTCCATGCACGTCTTTCATTCCCCATACGTGCAACATGTCCTGCCCATCGCAGTCTACGAGACTTAACTGTTATTATTATTATTATTATTATTATTATTATTATTATTATTATTATTATTATTGATTTCTTACATCTCAATGATGGATAAATCATATTTGAAGAGAAAAATTATACGCTCAGACCGGGACTTGAACCCGGGACCCTTGGTAGGGTCCCGGGTTCAAGTCCCGGTCTGAGCGTATAATTTTTCTCTTCAAATGTGTTATTATTATATCTGGCTTCCTATAAAGACCATGTAGTTCATTGTTTTGTCTACTCCTAATGCATACAATTACATACTTTGCCATTAGATAAAATTATGATTCAACAATGTAATTATGAACCAAACTCGATTTTTTGTGGGAAAAATCTCGTACATCCCTTTTCTCATAACAACCTCAAATATTAACTTTATTTAATTTAAAATGAATAGTGGAGAATTGTATAATGTTTTAATAAACCACCTTGTTACCCTCTGAGTTTCATAAACGAGGTATTGAGATGTTATAATTGTTAAACATTTTCTCTACTTTACTTTCCAATGACAAGCCAATACTCAAGGTGATGGATATAAGTATTTCCAATTCGTAAAAAACAAAATAATGAAGTCTTGTAAAAATGTATTCCCTACGAATACTATCGTCATTAAAAAAAATCCCTACCTGACCAAAACTTAACGTGGACTCGGGACGTCGTGAACTAGTATACCAGTGTCCTTCACTGAACCGAACAATACAGATATGCATGTTGCACGGATATAAGCTTATACCACTGCTCTATTTGAAATCAGAGGAAACAGAAGTCAAAATCAATTACAGATGAGAAATCATCTTCAAAACTGTGACTTTAACCGTCAAAAGTACATGCAGGAAACTGAGAAGACTTTTAGAAGTTACAATTTATTTCTGATAAAGTGTCAGTGATCATTTAGATTTTAAATTTTACTTTTTCGTTAGTTTGACCTCTCCTTTTTTATTCTCATAAGTTACATGAGCCACCTATGTGTTACAAGGACACAAACTTTGGATCACATACGTATTTTCGTGACCACACAAGGACATGGAAAGCTATCATGGATGAGTTATCAGGTCAATGTGAATGGTCATACAAGTATTCAAGAAAAAACACACCATTCACTAATAAGTTAATAGACAGACTTATCAACGCTAATATGATGGCCAAATATTCTGTTCGGAGGTAGTTTGGGTCATAAAATTCCTGACTTTTTCTTACAGGTGGTAAAAGAAATCAGCAACAAACAAAGAAATTTGTCACGACCGAGAATCAAACCCGAATTCGCAACGACGTCACCCCGAGACTGCAGAGCTGAAATTAAGTTTATTAATACCGTAATTTACTTTTTAGTATTATAGTTAAAAGTTTGTGTTACCAAATTGTCTTCTGCTTAAACCTTGCTAATTGCAGTCTGTTGATTTGAAATTTAGATACAATACTTGTGACCTTTGAAACAATTAATGGCAGAATATAAACGTTCACTTCATTGAAACAAAGTAGATCTCTATATCCGATGGCTGGAGAATTGTTTATAAACGTTAATGACTCATTGAGAAACTTAGCGGAAAATTAATCGCTCTTAGGAATACGTTCCCGTTTCGTCGATGGCCGGATTTAAATTTCAAAATTAGCAGACGTTAAACTAACAAAAAATAGATCATGGCGCCATTTTGTCCTAGATAAGTTTAGAAGATAAGAGCATTACTTAAAATTAAATTTCATTCTTTACTCCAGGAATAGTATAAAATTGTTTTAAGTGCGAAGTTTCACGCATAAAATTTAAGATTCTTGACAAATATTTGTAAATATTAAAGACATGCGGTTTCTAATAAAATTAATAAATACTTTAAATATTTTATTCTCCTTCTTCAACTTCAAGGTTACGCTGTAAGCCTATGCCGACTCAAATCATATCCCTCCATCTGGTCATGCGGAGTCCAACGGAATGTTTACCTTTTTGAATATATTGTAAAGCCAGCTTTGATACATGAGATGTCTCCAATCGATTTACATGTTTAATTTGTTGTCTGTCAATTTATTTGCTAATTCATATATTTGTAATTGTTCTCTAATGTCGTTCCATAATAATTCTGCCCGAAGGCAGGCCCTTCACTGCAATCATAGCATTTTCATGCTATGCTTGCAGCTTTACTAGGGAATTGTAGGTGTGGTAGCTTCCTGTTGCTTTCCACACCGGTGAAGGATGATGATGATGATGATGATAATGATAAGGATGATAATGATGAAGATGGCCATATGATTTTGGGGACAGTTTGGGCCTTAAAGTTTTCCTGACATTTGTCTTACAGGTAAAGAAAAACCCCGATAGAAACCTCACCCAGAAAACTGCCCCGACCGGGGATCGAACCCGGGCCCGCTGCGTGAGAAGGCAGCACGCTACCTCGAGACCACAGCGGTGGACACTTTAAATATATGCATATATAATTCTCATAAACTTAGATTAAGCCATATGTGCCTCTTACGATCACTGTTAGGAGTAAATAGATAGGATCATCAAAGGAACACTAATATCGGAGAAAAACTTGGAGTACTAAGTTTAAATGAAGATATAGAAAGATACCAACAAGAGTGGAAAAACCATCTGAGAAGAATGGGAAGAAACAGACCTCCAAAATTGGCATTCTAATATACTCCAACTGGACATAGTAACCATGGAAGACCAAAACATCGGTAGAAACATCAAAACAATATTCGTTAGGTTTACCGCCACAGGCCACAAGGCCTAAAACGGATTTGTACATTATGATGATGATGATGATGATCATGATAAAATATATGCATAATTTAAGACCTCCCTCAAATAAGGTTGTAATCAATAAGTGACTTCTTTAGACGAGACAATGCCTTACAGTAAAGTAATCCCACTACAGTCCTCAGGAGGCCCTTGGGGTAGTAGGAGGTTAAGGCTCTCACTTTTTCTGGACAATCGGCACTTCATGTCAGCCGGGTTGTCAGCCCTGCGTGACGGCCGCCTTAACCCCCATAACAAGTGACTGGTACTCATTTCAGTTAGAGGCTGAGTCGACCCCAATACCATAGAGCCTCCAGAAGGTTTTGGTTTAGTTTAAAAATCCTGACCCCACCGGGACTTGAACCCTCGACCTCCCGGCTTGTAGCGCAGTGCCTTAACAACTTCGCTACGGCGCGGCGTGCTCCCGACAATGCCTTATAGCCAAGCTAAATCGTATGATAAACTATGCCAACATATTAATGAGAAAGATGGAAAAGATTAGATAAATAATAATGAATACAACATCAATTTTAACATCTTAAACTTACTTTCACAGAAATTAATGGTTGCAACCTATTTCGAAGGAACTCTTCAATTGTTGAATGCAGGCTTTCACGGCCGGTAATCGTAATGTTGAGTGATTCCGGGTTATGTGGCCGTGGTCCATAGTTGGTGTTGATACCAGACGTTTCGCCCTCAACTGCGGAGGGCATCTTCAGTGGCGAGTGCTTCTATGCGTGTTTCCTGGTCGGAAGATCTACTTGGAATGAGCGCTGTGGACGTAGAGGACGTTGTATTAGTGGGGGGTGCAGGGTGAGTGGGCGTGGCTCTTGCTGATTGGCTAATAGTCGTCTCCTTGTTGTCACTGGTGTTAATGCATTTATTTTCTAGTGTATGAAACCAGGCCTTAGACAGTTTGATGCCTTCTTCTTTTCTGTTAATATTTCCCTTATGCTTGTGTATTTCTATATAGAAATACACAAGCATAAGGGAAATATTAACAGAAAAGAAGAAGGCATCAAACTGTCTAAGGCCTGGTTTCATACACTAGAAAATAAATGCATTAACACCAGTGACAACAAGGAGACGACTATTAGCCAATCAGCAAGAGCCACGCCCACTCACCCTGCACCCCCCACTAATACAACGTCCTCTACGTCCACAGCGCTCATTCCAAGTAGATCTTCCGACCAGGAAACACGCATAGAAGCACTCGCCACTGAAGATGCCCTCCGCAGTTGAGGGCGAAACGTCTGGTATCAACACCAACTATGGACCACGGCCACATAACCCGGAATCACTCAACATTAAGAGCTCTTCAATTAATCAGCAAATTCTGTGACTTGATAATAGGATTCGTAGGTATTCCATGCGTATTCGGAGTCATTGATTAAAGTTAATTGGTCCTGCATTGAAGATAATCCATTTCAAAATAAATAGTTAAGTATGCATGACCATTCACCTCATTATTGATAGTATATTGTACTCGTATGAAATCTGGATGAACGTCGAGTTCCGAAAACTTTCATAAGCAATGCGATCCCCAGCTAATAAATCATCGATTATTGCCTTTTTAAATGTAAATATTCATGTACAATGTATATATTTTTTTTTTCGGACTGAGCGGACAGACTGCCCTGAGCATCGAAACCTGAAAGATATATTGTACTATCCCAGTTTACTGCGGATGAATGGAATGAAAGTTCACCCCATGATGTTACGTGAGTTGAAGAAAGTCTTCCGGGTCCGGCACACCAGTTCCTTCTCTCATGACCAATACCGCTGTTTATGGATTGTGCCCTTGGCCGCGAGGAGGGACTACAACTGTCCCGTTAGCATCCTCTACCCTTCTTAATTGCTCAGGCTTGGAGTCATGAGCCAGCATCTAGGTGCCCTCCACTACATCCAGCAATTAAATATTTTTAACACTTGAGGGTGCTACCCAAACTATTTTGTCTAACATGAAATGAGTTGAATGGTGATAAGAAGTGAAGGAATCAGAAATTAAATGAAATGATGGAGAGAGAAGGGACAGTGCAGAGTGTTGGTGAGATCATATTCGGAAAACGGTAGAACCCCTCCAAAAACCCGAAAAATGCCGGTAATGGCCCACCATCAATATCCATCCGGAAACGTCAGGATCCAAACCCTAGTAGGGGTAGCCGCGTGTGCTAGCCAAGCATATACCAAGACGAAACTGTATAATTTATTGTATTTTCTTGTAATAATAATAATAACAATAATAATAATAATAATAAGCTCCATTGTTTATATTTGAACCAAGACATTTTTGAAAGCGTGCAGTTATTATATATAATTCAAAAGGGGAACACATTATGAAAAATCCACATATATACAATTAATACGTTTATTTCAAATTCAATAGTAATAATAATAATAATAATAATAATAATAATAATAATAATAATAATAATAATAATAATACTTACTTACTGACTGGCACTATCGAACCCGTAGGTTCATGGCCGCACGGACATAAGCTCTCCATACATCCCTATCCTGAGCTAATGTTTTCTAATCATTCCCTGTATAATCTACTTCCCTCAAATCATAGTTAATGTTATTCTCCCACCTCATTCTTGGTCTACCAACTGGGTGTTTTCCCTCTGGTTTTCCTACAAGAAGTTTCCATGCAAGTCTTTCATTCCCCATACGTGCAACATGTCCTGCCCATCGCAGTCTACGAGACTTAACTGTTCTTATTATATCTGGCTTCCTATAAAGACCATGTAGTTCATTGTTATGTAGTCTTCTCCATTCACCTGTCTGTTCATCTCTCCTTGGTCCAAAAATTTTCCTAAGTACTTTATTCTCAAATACTTGTAATCTCCTTTCCTCTCTTAAAGTAAGAGTCCATGTTTCGCATCCATATAATATAACTGGTAGAATAATAGTTTTATATATTTTCAGTTTAACGTTTTTTGAAAGGAGTTGGGACATCAAGAGTCTCTGCAATGCATAATAGCACGCATTTCCAGAATTGAGCCTATGTTTAATTTCTTTGTGCATCTCATTCCTATTTGTGATTATTGTTCCTAGGTATTTGAATTCAGCCACTTCCTCAAAATTTCCCTCATTTGTCATTAGCTGTCCATTTACATTATTTAATGAATTTCTACGTGTGACCATATATTTAGTTTTATTGATATTTACTTCCAGTCCTAATTCCTTAGTGTTACTCAATAGTGTGTGCGTGTTGTCCTTTAGTATCTCCTCGCTATCGGCCAATAATACTACATCATCAGCATAAACTAACAGCTTATTAATACCATTGAGTTGTAAGCCTTCCTCATTCTCTAAAGATTTAATGGCATGCTCTAGTACAAAATTAAATAGTAGAGGAGATAGTGCATCTCCTTGCTTCAACCCATTCTGGATTTCAAAAGTGTCCGAAAACTGTTTGCCTACACGCACCCTACTCTTTGTGCCAATTAGACACATTCGTATAAGTCTAACCAACTTTTTAGGAATTCCGAACTCCAGCAGGATACTATATAACTTCTCCCTCTTAATTGAATCATATGCTTTTTTGAAGTCTACATACAGTTGATGTACAGTACCATTATATTCCCATTTCTTTTCTAAAATCTGTCTTACACTAAAAATCTGATCTGTTGTAGACCTGTTTCTTCTAAATGCACATTGATGATCTCCTAGAATGTCATCAATATAGGGAGTAAGTCTGCTTACTAATATATTTGTTAGAATTTTGTACGAAGTTGAAAGTAATGAGATGCCCCTGTATTTGTTGCAATCAGTTTTATCTCCTTTCTTATAAATTGGTACGATAATTGAATCCTTCCATTCATCTGGAAGAGCTTCATTTTCCCAAATCATACTAAGCAACCAGCGTATCCTGTCCATCAATTTTTCTCCCCCTAATTTTATCAGTTCTGTTGGGATCTCATCTGAACCTGATGCTTTATACATCTTCAATTTTTCAATCGCCATTTCGACCTCTAATGCACTTGGCTCTGCTACTAGCATTTCTGCAGTCTGCAAATTATCCTCCTCAAAGTCCTGTTCTGTATGTACATTTAATAGCTGATTAAAGTAACTTTTCCATCTATTTAATATACTCCTGGAATCTGCAATCTTATCCCCATTATCATTCCGAATTATGTTTGTTCTAGCCTGAAACCCTTTCTTCTCTATACTGATTCCCTGATATAATTCTCTAATATTCCTGTTTTTTTGCATTCATTTCAAGATCATTAATCTTCTCTCTCAAATATTCCCTCTTTTTACTCTTTAGTAGCTTGGTGGTTTCCCGTCTAATACTACCCAATGGCTCTAAATTTACCTCATTTGGCTCGTGTAACCATTTCATTTTTGCTAGCTTTCTTTTCTTTACAATGTCGGCACATTCCTCATCAAACCAATTCTTGTTTTGCCTCTTTTTTAAAACAACCAATGCTTGTTTTGCCTCTTTTTTAAACAACCAATGCTTTCTGATGCAGACAATTTAATAGTATCTCTTATAGCCTCCCATTCTTTATCTATATCAGTTTTTCTTCTTCGTTTGCCATATTGTCATCGGAAGATTCCAGTGCTTCAAATCTATTAGCAATTTTGATTTGCTATTCTTGCCGCATTTCATCATTTTTCAAGTTTTTTCATTCAAATTTTACAGAATCATCTTTAGCGTTTGTTCCTCTCATAAGCGATAGCCGTTGTCTGATTTTCACTCTGACCAGATTATGATCCGAATTGCAGTCTGTCCCCTTAACTGATTTAACATCGATGATGCTAGTGTGCCAGCGTTTATCCACTAATACATGATCTATCTGGTTTCGAATTTCTCCATCTGGGGACGTCCAGGTGTATTTATGAATATCCTTATGCTGAAATGTTGTGCTCTTAACAATGAGATTCTTTGATGTGGCAAATGTGACTAATCTAACCCCGTTGTCGTTACTATCTTCATGAAGACTGAATTTGCCTATTGTTGGTTTGAATATATCTTCCCGTCCCACTTTTGCATTAAAAACTCCTAAGACAATTTTCATATGATATCGTGAAAGGCTATCAAATAAGCATTCTAATTCTTCATAGACCTCATCCTTGATCTTGTCATCTTTATCTTCTGTGGGAGCATGTACATTTACAATTATAAAATCATGTTGTTTACCACTTAGAATTATATATGATATTCTATCACTAACAAACTTAATATCTCGGATAGCGGATAGGACCCTCCTTCTGACTAAAAAACCCCGTTCCAAATGCAGGTCTTTCTGCACCCCCGTAGTATAATGCAAAGCTTTCCTGATTCCTGCTACTACCTTCTGCTGGCCACCTAACTTCCTGTAAAGCGACTATATCCAAGGGCGATTTATCTAGTTCCCGCGTTAATATCTCTAGTGCCCCGCTATTGTATAAAGTCCTAATATTCCATGTTCCTAGGAACATGTCCCTGTGTTTGAGCCTTTGGCATGGGTTCCCTGAAGTAGTCCCCGCCCGGAGAACCGAATGGGGGACTATTTGACCTCCGGAAAATTTTACCCCAGTGAAAGATCGTCACTCTTTCGACCAGGGTACATTTTTCGTCTGGCTTATCACCTTCGACCAGTCCGGCATTGGTAACCCTATCGGCAGCAATGCTACCGCCGGCATAGCTCTCAGGATCATTTAAGCACGCAAGCCACTCCACCACGACAACGTAAAGATACCATGGAGGGAATAATAATAATATTAATAATAATAATAGTAATAATAATATAATTATTATAATCCATGGCGCGACAGGCGTAAACGGCCCTTTTTCTACCACACGGCTACTGGCTTCACATCCACATGTTTTAAATCCAGATATAGACGACCAACTAGCCAGTATACGGGGGACATGGGGTTAGTATGTCGGGTCCCCTAGCCGTTATAAGTGGGTTTCTCAATTTCGGTCCGCTACTTGTACTAGCTAACCAAATTCCTCTCGATCCTTACTGCTCGAATTTCCATTTGAAAATGTATTTCCTTCGTGGTGACTTGAATCAACGCACGTCCCGTAGTTTTGTACCAAGGCATGATGTCTAGACCACTCGACAACGGCGCAAGAACAAAAATATTAGCAATAAATTAAATAAGAAATGGAAACTTTATATATTTTACACTTCTAATTTTTTTAATATTTCATCTTTATCATCATCATCATAGTACATTCACGAATTTAGGCCATTTGTTGACCTGTTTCGGCCTCAAGAGAAACACCATCCAGAAGCCTTTTGAGTGGACGTCCTGGTCTTCTTCTTCCTGCAGATTGATATCTTAACATTTGTTTGGGTATTCTGTGATCTTCCATTCGATGAACATGTTGCATCCATCTTGACTTATAATCAGAAATTTTGTTTTCTAAAGATTCCACGTGTAATTCTTCTAAGATGTCTTCATTTTTTTTTGTATTTCATCATAATTATTATAAAAAACTATTTTTATAAATGTCTATATAAAAATCTCTACACCCGTTCTTAATTATAAAAGAACATAGTGTTGGAGAATTTATCCAATTTATCCATTAAATATATTAGTAGACTTAGACATTTCAAACGAATTAGGTCATCTATAGACCAAGCTGCTTATGTTGTAAATTGCGGTAAGCAAAAATTCTTTTACACACCACCACAATAATACAATAATATAATTGGAGTAATTTGAATTATTTTCATTAGCGTTGCAAATTAAATTGTGTAGTGAAAGAGGCGACAAATTATCCTCACAGGAGAGATATCTTAATCTAGGATAAATTAGACCTACTTGCTGTAAATCTACGACATAATACAAATGGTTTTACTCCCCTATCAAAGGAAGACATTCACTGGATTTTTACGTTCTTACAATTACATCGACGAGAGCCGGATTTGAACCCGCGAATACCGGAAATAAATCCAAGTATTCTAACAACCAGAACAGCGAGACCGTCTAATGCAGATGGAGTTAATAGATCGAAGATATTTAGTTACATGCAGGACACACATTAATTCTCACCAAACGTAGAGTAAAATATTAAGGTGATCCCACTATAGGCCTTGTGAGGCCCATGTATTAGTAGGGAATTAAGAGTCTCATCTCTCAGAACATTCGGTACGGGTTTTCAGACATCCGTGACGGCCGCCTGTAACCCCAGAACATCCATCTGGTACTCATTCAAGTTAGAGACTAACTTGATCCCAGGATTATGGTGCCGATTATGGTTTAGGCCAGTTTAAAAATTCTGACTCCATCATAAATCGAACCCCTGACTTTCCGGCTTGTAGCGTATTCCCTCAATCAATTACTCTAAGGCGTACCTCACAAAACTTACAGCATCCAATAAATAAATAAATAAACAAATAATAGTTTATATTGACTATTTGTCATATAGACCGAGCGTTTTGCCTCTTCCTGTTGATAAATTTGCCTCTTCCTGTTCGTAATAACAGATATCTACACAAATTAGCTTCTTTGACAATGACATCGATTCTAAAATATAAGATCGATATGGTACAGCAAGAAATGCCAAAATTATTTCCAATAAAAAAAAAGGTTTGTTAATGGTTGTTTCTCATACAATCATCTGTTATTAATATTCCCCAAGCCCAAAGAGATTTAATAGTAAATGTATGCTATTTATAACTATACAGCCGAAAGTAAGATCGGAATACATAACCTAACATTTGGCAAATATTAAACATTATAAACATTTTTAGCTTCTGATGTTGTATTATTCGCTAAATATTCACTTCAAATCAAACGCGAGGTTGCGTTTTTCATTAGACAAGATCACATCGCGACTTTGTCGCTCGTGATTTTTTCAGGAAAACACAACCTCTTGTTAGATTACTGTTGATAATCTTTATTTATTTTCCTTAGTTTAATCTCTCTCGTTGTAGGTACCTTTACGTCCCCAATACCTTTCGGGCCTTGGAGGGACACGTTCAGCAGGTTAGAAATTTTAAACTCTGGATCAAACAGATATTTTTTGTGTTTACATAGAATGACGTGGAGACCTTCTCCGGTTAAGATATCAGCTCAATTCCAAGCCCACCCCCTAAATTACACGAACATTTAAGACACGTCTTATACATTCATACTAAACGAGGCAAATATGTTAGATAATAATGCCCAAATAGTGATGGGGACTATCTGGACTTTAAATGTATCTAATATTTGCCTTATAGGCTAGGAAAAATCCCAAAACATCCTCACCAAAGAAATCTGTACTGAAAGTGGACGCAACCCTGATTCGCAGCGTTCGAGACAATGATGTTATCCCAAGACCACAGGGGTGGGCAGTAATAATAATAATAATAATAATAATAATAATAATAATAATAATAGTAATAATAATAATCACAACAATAATAATTATAATTCGATGGTAATTCTGCCCGAAGGCAGGTCCTTCACTGAAATCATAGTATTTTCATGCTATGCTTGCAGCTTTTCTAGGGAATTGTAGGTGTGGTAGCTTTCCGTTGCTTTCCACACCGGAGAAGGATGATGATGATAATAATGATAAGGATGATGATGATGATGATGATGATGATGATGATGACCATATGATTTCGGGGACCGTTTGGGCCTTAAAGTTTTCCTGACATTTGTCTTACAGGTGAGGAAAAACCACCGATAAAAACCTCACCCAGAAAATCTGCCCCGACTGGGGAACGAACCCGGGCCCGCTGCGTGAAAAGGCAGCACGCTAACTCGAGACCACAGCGGTGGACTTAATAATACCGGTAATAATAATTATAATTACAATAATATTTAAAATAATAATAATAATTATTATTATTATTATTATTATTATTATTATTATTATTATTATTATTATTATTATTTTTATTATTATTATTATTATTATTATTATTATTATTATTATAAGTAATAATAATAATTAATAATTGTATAAAATATGAATTAAGGTAATAAAGTCTTATCTTTCATTTAAGCGGTTAGCATTTAGACTATACAATATAATTAATTCATCATCATAATATTCATGATAGGCCTCTTGGCCCGTTTCGCACTCTATATAGTTCATCTTCCCATCTTCTGAGTCTTCCAACGGAACTCCTAACTTCTGGATGGTATCTCATATTCTGATTTGCACGTCTAACTGAATTCATCTATGTTGTTACATAAACGGACAATTATTTATCATAAGTAATGCCACGAGTGATTTCCAAATTATCAATAAATTCACGACTCACGAAGTGAGGAGTGAATTTATCTAGAGAATTTGGAAATCCAGAGTGACATTTTTTTAGAACTATTTAACGAATAAAATTAAACTGTTTATTCACAAATCATTATTTAACTATAGTTATTATAAAATATTTATATAGTTAATGTAAACGCAAACGGCGATGTTTGAAAACAAATGAGAAACGATTGGTACGCTTAATTAGCTTCTTTTGTACGTCAGTGCAACCAGATCATATTATTTATTGCCAAAGGAACGCAATATTGTAAGAATGCACTCTAGTGGAGAAAAAATGAAACGCATCAAACTGTATATTAATTCATTTCTGATGTCCTATGATGTAAATATGACAATTACATTTTCAGGGGAAAAATAATTTAAGAAGGTGCAAACAGTGGTTTCTTTTTTTGGTGGTATAATAAATTGCTACAAATGTTTTATATTAACTCCCGCATGCGGTATCTGTTGACATTCATGCACTATATATACAATCTGTTAGCCGTATTTTTTAGTGAGTCAGTCACTGCAAAATAAAGCTATGACGTAGTCAGAATGTTAAAAAGGAGGTGCTTTCTTTATTATGATACACTTTAGTTGGTAAATTCTAGGCGAAACACGACTGTGATTGGTTGTAAATAAAAATCATTGAAATGTGATTGGTCATTGACTCCCATTTGGGGCATGAGTTAAATAGTCATAAGTAATGCCACGAGTGATTTCCAATTTATCTAGATAATTTGGAAATTAAGAGTGGCATTTGTTAGTACTAGGCCTATTTAACGGATACAATTCAGCTGTTTACTCACAAATCATTATTTAAATATAGTTATTTTAAAATATGTATATACTCGTATTTAATTTAAACGGCGATGTCTGAAAACAAATGAGAACCGTTTATTATGCTTCATTTCTTTATCACTGCAACCAGATCATTTTATTTATTGCCAAAGGATCGCAATATTGTAAGAATGCACCCTAGTGGAGAAAAAATGAAACATATTAAACTGTATATATCCAACATATTAAGTCATTTCTGATGTCCTATGATGTAAATTATATTTTTCTGGAACGTAAATTCCTGGTAAATAATACGTTTAAGAGAGTGCAAACAGTGGTTTATTTTTATTGTGGTATAATCAATTACTACGAATGTTTTTTCCATTATATCACTGCAAGCAGTATCACTTTACATTCGTGCACTATATATACAATCTGGTAGCCGTATTTCTTGGGGAATCAGTCACTGCAAAATAATGCTCCTGTCGATTCAGAATGTTAAAAAGGAGAAGCTTGATTTTAAAGTGATAAAATTAAACTGATAAAATTGAAGTTGAAAAGGACAGTCATTGGTTGTAAATCAAAATCCATTGAAATGTGATTGGTCATTGACTCCCATTTGGGGCTTGAGTTAAATAGTGAATCTATTTTTAAATGTGCTTAAAATAAATCTAGTACTATAGTAAGCTCTAGTTATAAGTACACACAAATAACTTGATATTAAAGCTATGATTATTTTGCATTTTCTTCAATATTAGTCGCATGATTTTGGAATTAGTATTCATTCCAGCATTATACTCGTTTGTAAATACTAATGTAATTCACATACAACCGAAGTTTACAGCGGCGTTCCCAGTTTCACTTTTATTAATCACCATCAGGATTACCAACTTCAGAATTGATCTTCTCATAAGTGAGTGAGAGAGGGGAGCAGTGTTCCACAATTCACATTAGCCTAATTGCTTAATCACCAAAGAGATTTGTCGGGAGCATCAAAGTTATCAGAACTGTTTCCGTCAGCTAGTGCACCTGACTCCGCAATAATTATCATCGCTATGAAGACTACTAAGTCATTACTCACCGTGACTTCAAGAACCATAATATTCACTAAATGATTCAGTATTCACGATCTGATTGGAAATAAAATTAATTTCATCAGTCTGTTTTGGCTCGATGCAGTCTTTTAATAAAGGTATGACACCATCTCACCTACTGGATGAATCAGTAGTCAGGTTAGAGATGTAGGTAGTAAGATAAAGTTGCCTAAATTCCGCGATTTCACATTTGTGTACAAATGTAACTTTTTAGATCCATCCATCCAAAGTAATTCTGCCTGAGGGCAGATCCTTCACTGCAATCATAGCACTTCCATACTGTGCTTTGCAGCTTTATTAGGGAATTATAGGTGTGGTAGCTTCCCGTTGTTTTCCACACCGCGCACCGGTGAAAGTTTGTGATGATAATGATAATGATAAGGAAGAGGAGGCCGAATAATTTTCGGGGACCGTTGGGCCCTAAGCTTCCTGAAATTTGTCTTACAGTTGAGGAAAACCCCGAAAAAATCCTTACCCGGGAACCTGTCCCGACCGGGAAATCGAACTCGCGCCCGCTGCATGACAAGGCAGCGCGCTACCTCTAGACCACAGCGGTGGACTACTTGTTAGATAATGGTGACAAAATATGAATACCGGAACATAGTATGAACATTCCACGAGATTATATATCAAGTTCACTCCAAACCGACGTACAGTTGTACCCAAATTCCTTTTCTATTCTCCAAGACAAGGATTACTAAATACGTGATATGGCTCGTAAACCCTTGATAGTGGTATCTCAAAAAACTCCATGGCGCGACAGACCTAGAAGGCCTTGGCCTACCAGCCGGCTGCTGGCCTCATATCCACACGTGTTAAATCACAGAGGTACACATCTTCCAGTCAGTTTAGGTGTGATTAGGTCAGCATGTAGGATCCCCAGCCGTTATAATTGATTTTCTCAAACGATAGTGGTATCCTAATTCCGTAATATTAAAACAGAAATTTACAAATTTGAAATATAACTGAATACGCCGTTTATTAAGTTTTATAATAAATATTAGAAGCCATACGAGAGTGAATAAATTTTTTTATATGACATCAAACGACATATGATATTTAGGCTTATTTTCGTCTAAAAATAAATTTAACATTAGATAATAATATAAAAATACACATGGTGATAAAATGTCTAAACAAATATTCTAGTCATACATTTTAGCAAATATATTATAATCTATAAACATAAGCATAGAATAATAATAATAATAATAATAATAATAATAATAATAATAATAATAATAATAACAACAATTTTGAGAAATAACAATGAAAATTAAATATATTAAAAAACTTAATAATTTAACGAACAATAATACAAATATAATTTTAAGAATTTGGTTTCAATAAAATGCCTACTTTGCCGCTAAAGGCTTAGTTATTACAGCCCTGTTACTGAGTAAAATATGTAATTATACTATTACTGATAAATATATAATGTAACTAATATGAAAGCTTATTAATTAATATTCTTAAGAATTTTCTTGTTGCTGTCTACATTCACATGGTTAAATACGATAGATAGAGCCTTATCATAAGGAAAACAATAAAAAAATATCGTATATGCGGAAGCTGCTCTGCCATTTTTAACCTTTTATATTTTTAGGATCCATGTATCAGTTGGTTTTATTAATATTAAAATACAATATTAGAGAATGTTATATAATTATTAAATAAACACTCAAAATTTAGAACATTTATTCAAAGACATTAACGAGAAAAAAATTACTTCCTCAACCACTATCAACATAACGATGGCTTTTGAGGTTTTGTATTGGTTTTCAATAGGCGGGAAACGCAATAAAATGAAAAGACGAAAGCTTATGTCATGCCTGGAGTAACCTAGGAGCTATTTTTTAAAAATATCCAATTCCATGACAACGAATTGAAATTTAATCACGGAGTTAAGGATATCACGAAAATAGACATCCTTACCGTATATATGATTCAAGCTATATAAAATGGACACGTCAAACAAACAGTAAAAACGTATATTCTTCTTCTTCTTCGTCGTACATTAAACGCTCCCTTTATAGGTACCATGTATAGTCCACAGACGAGAAGAATAAAAGCAAGGGTAAAAGGGGGCACGGGAAATTGCAAGCGATACAATGGCTTACTACCTGAGAATATAGAAACAGTCATGATGTCATTCACATCTGTAGTTTATATCAGGCGTCTTCAATTTTATGTTTTATATTTTGAGTTTTACGGCAATTAAATTTGCTCTTCTTATTCAGTTTAGTTACTTTATATTTTAATGCTTCGTATTTCACTGGGTTATGATTAAAATTTTGAAGCGTGCCCACCAGATACGGAATAACACGCCCGCTCAGCGTCTAAATGAAGGTAAGTTATTTTACAATCCTTCATGATATAATGTGCTGAGTATGAAATACCTACTGCTTTCAGTCACTTCGCCTGTGGACAATACATGTCCAACGTCGCCCGGGCCTTTCAGCGGCACGACTTTTCGGGAGATCATTTTAAACTCTACATTTTATATTATATTTTTGACCACACAAAAACATGAGTGAACGGCTCAATGTTAGGACCACCTATGAAACTGCACAAACATTTATGACAAGAAAAACCATTCACTCACACCTTAATAGGTAGACCTACATAAAAAGTTAATTTCATAGTAAGATTAAAATAAAAAGTAAATACTCTCAACTCGTGTCAGGTCGAGGATTATATTAGATGAACACCCTATATTTTAGAACAAGTGTACCGCCACAAAGGTAGATGAACGAAATGGAATGAATAGTTGAATGCAGGCTTTCACGGCCGGTAATCATGATGTTGAGTGATTCCGGGTTCTGTGGCCGTGGTCCATAGTTGGTGTTGATACCAGACGTTTCGCCCTCAACTGCGGAGGGCATCTTCAGTGGCGAGTGCTTCTAGGCGTGTTTCCTGGTCGGAAGCTCTACTTAGAGTGAACGCTGCGGGTGTTGTATTGATACTAGTGGTGGGAGCAGGGTGAGCGGGCGTGGCTCTTGCTGATTGGCTAATGGTCGTCTCCTTGTTGTCCCTAGGGACAACAAGGAGACGACCATTAGCCAATCAGCAAGAGCCACGCCCGCTCACCCTGCTCCCACCACTAGTATCAATACAACACCCGCAGCGTTCACTCTAAGTAGAGCTTCCGACCAGGAAACACGCCTAGAAGCACTCGCCACTGAAGATGCCCTCCGCAGTTGAGGGCGAAACGTCTGGTATCAACACCAACTATGGACCACGGCCACAGAACCCGGAATCACTCAACATCAGAAATGGAATGAAATTAATGAGTATGGAAAAATGGTGGACTGAAACTTGTGGTAAAGTAAAACGGGAGAAACCCAAGAATACTCCGCTCAAGTTTCGTTTTGCCCACCACGACCGAACCACATGGAATGACCGAGACTCGATCTCGAGACCCCAACGATGAGAGGCGAGCTTCTAACCACTTGCGCCACGGAGCCGCCCATAGTAAGATTGTGACGAGGAAATTCTGTACGAGGACTATTCACGCCTTAAAGATTCCACATATTTTTATTTCAGGCGAGGAGGAAACCCGAAAATAACATCACCAGGAACTTGTTCCGACCAGGGATCGAATCCGCTGCATAGAGGAAGCGACGCTATCACCAGACCATAGTGGTGGACAATAATAAAACGTCAATTTAAAAATCCATGTTTAACAAATGTGGCATTTACATCTATTAATTAAGGGAAAAATATTTTAATTATACTAGTCAAACAAATATGGAATTTGATGTGTGTAGATTATTTTATATTACTAGCTAATACGGAGGGTTGTTTCCGATCTCTGATAACGATTTGCCAAATAGATTCTGACGTTGGAGTGTGAGTCATCAGACAGAAGTGTGCGAGGTGATCAAACCAGTCAATGTGATGCTGCTGTTACACTCGCATGCGTGTTGCTCTCATAATGCCTAAGAAGATAGACCCATTTTGGGTAGGGTATATTACTGCCCTTTCCGACGCTAATTATAGTTATTCCGCGATTATTGAGGCTTGCAAAAACGTAATTTTATGTTGTCAAAGTGTGGAATTAGCTCAGTGCTTAATAAAAAGGGAAAGGGTCGCTTGGGATTAATTCCAAAAGGAAAACAACGGGCAAATCCACGACCTACTACTATGTAATCAGAAAGGTCAAGGTCCTTATCTCTGATGGTAACCCTGCCACACAAAGGGTGATTGCGAACAGATTGGGAATATCCCTTAAAACTGTAAACACCATAATAAACAAAGATTTTAGCATGGAGAAGCGCCACAAAAGCAGGGTTCATAAATTGTTGTCACGTCACATTGCCGGAATGCCGCACCAACAGCAGGAAACTATGAAAAGCACCTGGCAGGAGAAAAATGGAAATTTTGGTCACACTTCATGAAGCATATGTTTATCTAGGAGACTGCAACAAACCCCGGGCAATTTACTATAGAGAAAGGGGTGAAAAAAAAAATTCAAAAGTGGTTTGCCGAATGCAGAGAAATTTCTCCAATGGATTTATGGTCATCGCGGGATATTGCTACAATGAAAAACTGGCCATTCGTAGAGTAGCTAAAAATGCCACACTCAACTCCCAGTACTACCAGGAAGATGTTCTCACCCCAATTTATCCGACTGAAATCCCAGCTCTCTATGGTACAGACAAAAACCAAGTCTGGGTGCACCAAGACAAGGCCTCCAGTCACACTTCGTGTTCAACCCTGACATTCCTGGAGAAATCGAAAAGGAAACTGGAATTCATGCTATTCCATTCAGCAATATCCCAGTGAAGTCTCCTGATGAATCACCGATGGACATTGTGTCTTTGGACTCTTCAAAAGGGCACTGAGAAAGAGGCGTCTTCGAACAATAGACGGTCTCTGGAAAGCATATAAAGAGGAGTGGGAACTTCTAGACATGGCTGTGCTGCGTAAGAGTCTTTTGCAGCCGAAACTCCGATGCCGAACCATAGCTCGGGTGAAGAGCCATCAATTAGATCATGCTCGATGGTGGAGACACGGCCTTTCTTAAGGTAAAACTTAAAAATCATTTGTTATCAGAGATCAGAAACAACCCTCCGTACCCGGCGCGCGCTGATATTAAATGTGTTTTCATGTTTAGTTGAATAAGTAAAAGAAAAAATATTATAAATTTATATCGTAATTATTTTTAAATATACCATTACGATTACTTGTCGTTGACCGGGAATCTGCTTATCCCGATCTTCTTGGCATTAATGAGCTGAATGACAAAAATGGTTATTGTGAGTTTTCCCTAAAGATAGATATATCCTGTCGCGGACTTTTGTAGAATTTTTTGAGATATTCAATTCCGTGTACATTAATTTGGTGTATTGGTAATGGTTTAGGCAGCGTAAGCCAATTAGTCGTCCAAAAACTACGTTTTTAGTGCACCGATGCATTTTTTATCTCCGGCCATATAGTATAACGGTAACATGTTATACACGTTAAATGTCCCAAAAAAAATATCTAAATGATGGTAAAACCACCATTCAAATCGTTCAAGCAGTTTTTGAGTCCATGAAGGACAGACAGATTCACATAAGTTACATTCATATTTATATAGGCTATAAAAATGTACTTGTCCACCGCAGTGGTTTTCGGGGCCATTTGCCTCGTACGCAGCGGACACGGATTCGGTCCCCAGATGAGACACATTTCTCGGTGAAGTTTATTCGGGGTTTTTGGTCATCTGTAAGACGAATGTCCGGAAAATTTAATGTCCCAATGATCCCCGAACATCATTTAGCCATAATAATCATCATCCATATCGTATTCGCCTTTTTAGTATGAATACAGATGTGTATGTGAGGCCAGTAGCCGGCTGATAGGCCAAGGACCTTCTAGAACCTTCGCGCCATGATTTGTATTTTGTATGAACGGCCGAGTGGATGGTGTATCTATTCTTAAATGTTCGTGATATCTCGGAGGTAGCCTTGGCACTGAGTTGATTACTGATCAGGGAAGGCTCTCCATGTCCTTGTGTGGTCAAATAAAATATGTGTGTAACCCAAAGTAACTAATGTTCTCCCGACAAGGTGTGTCCCTGTCAGACTCGGGTGACGTGTTCATCTAACCGTACGTATAAAGGGAGAAGTTAAACTAATGTAAAAGAGAGAGGGAGGTACTTGTATGAAAAGTAATTCATATTTCTCGTTGTGTAAATATATTACTAATTGCAATATACCGCACAACAAGGTACTGGGAAAAAAAAAGACGGAATGATAATAACGCTGAGACTCTCAAAAGCAAGAGCAGAATTCTTTATTTCTGCTTACTAGCCACGATAATGTATTTTAAAAACATTGATCCACTGATATGATTGCTATATTTGCTCCTGGAAACGATTGGAGCTGTCTACCTGAGATTAAAAAAGTCAATTTATATGACTTAATTTCGTCAACTGTATTTGTCTGCACGATATCAGATGAGTGAAAAGTATGTGGTATTCATTCATTTTTAAGTTGATTTCAGAATTGTTCTTCGTTTTCATCTATCACGTACAGTTTATTCACAATTTGGCTACCACCGTTTTGTATTTCCGTGTATTATTCATATGTGCCATTAAATGTTGAATATTGGTTTCTGGATATTTCTCAATACAGACATGCAATCAGTTAGGTTGGTACAACTAATGTCGTATGACCTTGGAAATTATGTTAATCTCACACTTACATTACCAGTCCGGTTCCCATTTTATTTATCTCATGTGATTGCATATATTACAATGCCTACGCGAAAGTGTGTGACCAAAGCTCATAATCTTTTGTTACATTTGTAGAAAGTATACAGCGCTTAAGCAAGGAACGAATGACAGACTTCGTGGAAGAACTTCCTATGCTTATTTTAAAGCGAAACTACACTGCTCAAAAAAATTAGGGGATATTGTAGAATAACCTATTAAGACTATGTTTTTGGAATAGTATTAGATGCAATCACTTTCTATTACTCCAAGATAATGTAAATAACAGTTTGAAGTTGTTACGTAACCTCAGTACCACACCAGAGGTCAGTGTCTGTACTGTTGATGTGAAAGGGCGGTGTGGGGGTGAATGTTTTGTTGCTGTTTTTAAATCCAGTCTAGTTTTCAGTTAGGGAATGACTTGCCTTAGGGACAGTGATGCCTCGACAACGTGATTTACCTGAACCAATGGCTTGGAGGGCCATAGGAAGGATGGAAGCTGGACAGACACAACAAGAGGTGGCACAAGCCATTGGGGTGTCTCAAAGCGTGATTTCCAGACTTTGGAATCATTTTCAAAGAACATACTGTTCACAGATGAGCCGGACAAGGTCGACCAAGGGCAACAACAGCAAGGGATGACCGTTACCCTCTTGTTAACAGCCCGTCGGAATAGACAGCAGAATGCAACTCAACTGCGAAATACACTTCAAACAGCACAGGACGCAGGGTGTCAACTCAAACTGTCCCTAATCGACTGAATGGAAGTGGTCTCTATGCCCGTAGGCCCATGGTGTGTACCAGGTTAACTCCACAACACCGTAGAGATCGCAGAAACTGGGCGCAGGAACATCGTGGGTGGAGGCATGCTGAATGGAGATCAGTTCTTTTTTCTGATGAGTCGCGATTCAACGTGGAATGTGATAGTCGGCGTGTATTCATCTGCAGAAAAAAAGGGACACGAAACAATCCAGCTTCTGTACGTGAAAGATCCCCATATGGTGGCGGTGGATTGATGGACAGGAGTCAGTAGTGGTGTTCGTACGGACCTCTACGTCATCCAAGGTGGTACTTTGACTGCGGTAAGGTATAGAGATGAGATTCTCCGACCTTTTGTCGTGCCTTATGCTGGTGCCATAGGTGATTCTTTTCTTTTTATGGACGATAATGCACGACGCCACAGAGCTGGCTTGGTGGACGACATGCTGGAAGTGGAGGGTATCGAGCGTATGCAATGGCCAGCTTCCTCCCCGGACTTAAATCCGATTGAGCATGTGTGGGTTGCATTAGGCAGGCGCATTGCAGGCAGACCAGCACCTCCCACAACTGTTCCAGAGCTCCACATTGCTCTTATGGAAGATTGGCCACGTATCCCCCAAGAACTCATTGCTAACCTCGTTGCATCAAAGCCACACAGGTGTGAGGCAGTGCTGGCTGTTCGAGGAGACCATACACCATACTAAAGAAACATTTTCACCTATGTTAATGTTGCTTTGTTTGTTTGCCATATTCCTAATCAGGATCTCTTTGACATCTGGTGTGGTACAGAGGTTACGTAATGACTTCTATCTCTTGTTTACATTCTTTTGGAGTAACAGAAAGTGATTGCATCTGATACTGTTCCTAAAAATATAGTCTTAATAAGTTATTCTACAATATCCCCTAATTTTTTTGAGCAGTGTAGATTACCAGGTAAATCTTGGGCATCGAACAAGTTTACCTCTATTGTGTCGAGAGGTTAAGATTGTGGACACAATGGAAGGGAAACATATAGGCCTATGCCATTTATAATCTATATGGTGTGGGGGAAAGGTAAAGACCACATTAAGGATGGTTACTTCTGTTTAGTTTAAAGTCTGGTATTGCAACGTACACCCTTCGACAAAAAAATGAGTCATCTCTTGAACGCACATTTCTTCTAAGTCATGCTCGGCACAGCACTGGGATCAAACTAGGAAACTAGTCATAATTGTGCAGTCCCTGAGCTACTGTGTTATATGGCATGAACGGAAGTCTGTTCTACGTGTTCCAATAGCTCAGCAGTAAAGCACGCGGTTACTGGTTCTGTTGATGAAGATCGTAGGTTCGCGTCTTCAATTACGCAGTTTTTTCGTGATATTTGTATTAAAACGTTTTATGAATTAAATACATTTTATTTCGACATTTTAATTAATCTATACTTTTTAAGTTCATAATGTTTTTATACCGTTGGGGTTATAACAATTTTAAATTATATATTTTTACACGCTTTACAATAGCTTGACCTGTAACTGTCTATGTAACGAACCTGTATCTATGTAACGGAATTTTTGAACACGATTTTCATCCACATAAAAACATTGGATCGATCTGAAACTCTGTATACTTGTAAAGGACCCATAACAATACAATAATATCATTTTTTTCTAAAATCCTGGCCAGAATCGCCGGAAAATCAAACAAATAAAAACCTGTGTAATAGCTTGCGGACTTATCGACTTTTTAGTCCATCGTTGTAAGAGCTCAGTTAGTAGAGCGATGGACTGTAGTGGTATATAAGTTCAGCAATCAATAGGTCGCTGGTTCAAATCCGGGCCGGAGGTTTTTTTTAGAAAAATATGAAGCAATTAAATTTTCATGGGATTCCGGTTTATGACAATCAATTAAACTAAAAATTAAAAAATAAATAGTAGTTTAAAAAACTGAAACAACACGCTTTATTAGATAACCAAACTAAAAAATAAAAAATTAATAGTTTAAAAAACTAAAACAACACGCTTTATTAGAAAACCGAACTAAAAAATAAAAAGTAACTTATATTTTCAACACGCTTTGGGGGAAAAAAATAAAGTGGTCTACAAAAAAAATAATCTCTAACACATCTAGAATAAAACACAGTTATCTACAAAAAAAAATTTACCATCAAAAGCGTTGGGTGATTTTTATGTTTTTTATGTTTTCTTATTAGAGACTTTACTTTTACCAATATCTGTTTATTATCAAATATAAGTATTAATTGATATAGAGCACCCCACGCTTTTGATATTAAAATTATTGTTTTTGTAGATAACTATAGTTTTATTCTAGATGTATTGGAGATTATTTTTTTGTTGACCACTTTAATGTTATCCCAAGCGTTTTGGAAAATAAAATTATTTTTCGTTTTTAGTTCGGTTTTCTAATAAAGCGTGCTGTTTTAGTTTGTTTAACTACTATTGATTTTTACCTTGTATACTACCGTCTTCCTCAACTATCTAAAATTTTCGTTGATTTCACTCTAGGCCTTCCATGCATGCTTCATCTTCTGGAGTTGTTGTAGTAGTATTGAATGAACTGTATGTCTAATAGGGATTTTTGCTTATTAGGCACATTTTCGTTGAGAATGTTTGTATTCTTGGCCTTCTTGGTAATTTCGATTTCTTGTAAAATGTTAATTTTGTGTCTGTTGTTTTCTCTGTGTATAATTTACATTGTATTATCGATATTGTTGAAACTGTGGCCGCTTTCTAAAATATGTTTAGGGAAATTTGTTTCATTGTGAAAGGAGAAGGCAATTCAAATTTCGCTGTTCACCAGGTTGAATCCAATCGAAAATGTATGGGCTAAGATGAAAATAGAGATGAACTCTAATTGGCCTGCAGATGCACGAAAAACGAAATATGGCTTATGGGCACAAATTCAAGACGCCAGGGATGCTCTAGCCGATCTTCCACGTGCCTGTAGAAATGCTTAGCATCAATTCCCGCAGATTGAGGGCGGCAATAGATGCTGAGGATTCATACACCAGATATTGATTTTGTTTTTGTTAAAGTTTTTCATTTTAGAAGATATTATTTCCTTTCTTCATTTAATTATTAAAAGGTTTTCATTTGTGTTTTGTGTGTGCAGTAAAGCCATAAAACTCGAATATAAAATTAAATATGAAACAATATTACAGGCGAAATGCTATCCTAACAATTATTAAAAAAGAAAATAGAACGGGAATCGAACCCGTCAGTTTACGAACGCAGATGTTGTGAGTTAAACCGCTCGACCACGGAAACACACAAAGGCAAGCTCTCTCTTTTATGTTACTTGAGTGTGCACTATGTTAACTAGCAAACACCACAGTACAATTACTGAAAACGTGTTAATGTGAATAAGGCGAGTAAGCGAGTGCTCACGAAGTTCCCCGATCGGTTGAGAGAAACAAGAGATGACTCCTTTTTTTTGTCTAAGGGTGTACATACCGTATAACCTTCTCATTATCACCTTCTCGTGGTACAACTCGTTTTCAAAAACAAGTCTCTGAGGACCGTTCCATTGGGTATTGAGTAAATGCAGTATCCTAGTGTCTGTCCAGAGACTAAAAGGTAGCAGCTCTATCACTGAAATACTTAGCATCGGGCCAGTAACTCGTCCTAAGGAATATCAACTATACAGTACTTGCTAGTCTCATCACGAATAAGTATTTTAGATGGTATTTCTATTGAGGCCGAAACAAGTCAACATATGGCCTAAATTCGTGAAATGGACTACGATGATGATGATGATGGTGATAGTTAAAATTCACGGATGCAATTCGAAACATAATAACACAATTGTGCATCCAAACATTACTGCATCCATTAAACCATTCCCACATAGAGAAGACCTGCCTGCCACTTATCCTCCTGCTGTGTCATAGAATCTGACAGAAGCTTATGTTGAGAATGAAATAGATACAAACACAGAAGACGATACTCATGTCTACCAGCCTTAAAATTACTTTACTCCACAACGGTTCTCTCAAAATGGTTGCAATGGATTTTTTCAGATCCTTCGGAAGGAATGTCAAACAGTGTGTCCCGTGTTTGGCATAAAATAACCGCGAGGTTGAAATATAAGGCACGTGAGCTAAATTCGACGCACTTTCACGCCCAGCTTTTAATGGCGACACTCCTGAGTTCTTAATAAAATACTATGCCTGAACTAATATAGGGTTTCCAGTATAAAACCGGACACTCTGCGGCTGGCAGAGTGAAATGCGGACGAGGAGAGAGCGCAGCCTGACGGGTGAAACCCCGTGAGGCGTGTCCGGTTTTATATTGGAAGCCCTGTATAATACTGGTACTAAAAACACGCATTCACACAAAGACAGGATAATTGCGTTTCGTTTATCTAATATATAAAAATAAACGTTTGTTTTTTGTAGGTTTGTTTGTTCGTATTTTATGCGCGGCCATACCGTTTATCCGATTGTGATTTTTTTTTTTGCAAAATGTTCGGGAGATTCCCAGGATGAACATAGGCTATAAGAGAGTTGGGATACTCAACTCCTATACCCTTAAAAAACACCTTTTGTAGTCAAAAACGTTAAAAAGTCATTTTTTACCCTTAAATGGTTTACGCTGCCTAAACCATAACAAATACACAAAATTAATGTTCACAGAATTGAATATCTAAAAACAAAAACTCTACAAAAAAGTCCGCGACAGCATATGTTTAACTTTTACAGATAACACACAATAGCCATTCTTGTCTTTGATTGATGCCAAGGAGATCGGGATAAGTAGATTCCCGGGCAACCATAGCAGCGCACGGTGGGCATTCTTTTATGGTTAACTCAAAATAACGAATTTTGTCTTTCAACTCATTTTTGCCAAGTATATCTGGATGCGTAGATTCCCGGGCAACGTCGGGTAATCAGCGCGGGGTATCTATAAATAATAACAATATAAATTTATATTTATTTTTCCTTTTACTTATTCAACTAAATGCAAAATTGCATGATCATTTATTTAGGTGTAGTAGCGCACGCCGTGTAGTAGCTAGTTCAATATAAAATACACGAGCATTAAATCCAATCGCTTACGATATGCCTATATCCATAGATGTTTAATAAATGCTCGTCATTCAGTTGTAGATAATTTAATTGTGTGCACATTAATATTATTCAGAGAAATAAGTATTACGATTATTCCGAACATCTGTTCACGGTTTGTGACATCATTTATTTAAATCACATAATTCTCCCATGTCGATAAGGTTACGATTGATATGATTCTGATCACTTTCAGTCGCCCATATCGACATACAGATATAGTTTGATTTGAATGTATTATGGGATTTATCTTATCAGCAATTGAAGACTCAAAAATGTTATATCATCTTTTCTGTTTGATTGACTTTCAGTGTTGTTTGTAGGCCTAAAGCTGTACATAAATAAAAGTATATTTAGGCCTACACACAAAACCAATAAGGAAAATTCTTACGGTTGCGCATTCCCCTTTACGTTTTAGTTTTCTTTATCACTGCAGTTAAGGTTTTTATTCAGGGTGTTGAGGTGATTGTAACAAAAGCGTTGTATTGGACGATGTCAAAAGAACAACTTATGCACATTGGTTGACAAATGGTTACTCGTATCACATCCCCATAGAGCCTCATTGCCTGTTAAATATGATATTCCTACCTAATAAATTTATTTATATTTTGGATTAAGTACGTATAAAAATTAAATTAAATTAAATTGGCATAGCGTAGTGGTTAAGCCGGTAGGTCGAGATTTCGAGACCCAGTGATGTCAGGATTTTTAAACTAACCCAAAACGTCTGGCGGCACTATGGCCCTGGGGTCGACTTCCTCTAACTGAAATGAGTACCAGACGCTTGTTCTGTGGATAAAGGCGGCCGTCACGCAGGGCTGACAACCCGGCTGACATCAAGTGCCTATTGTCCAGAAAAAGTTGGAGCCTTATCCTCCTACTACCCCAAGGGCTTTCTGAGGCCTGTAGTGGGATCACTTTACTTTACCTTATAAGGAATCTTAGATATATATTAACTTCCAACTGAGAAAGCAATGAATTGCGCTTATTTTTCTCTCTTTTCAGTTTTTTATTAGTAATAAAAATCACATATTTTTCCTATGATACTAAATGAATTTATTCCCCTATGGTATTATGGTTATTTTCCTAGCTTCTAGTCCCGAGGGTCACGGGATAAATGAATTTTTAGGATCGAAAAATCCAAGTGACAAGTCCTCCAGGAGGAACTTTAAACCCTGTGTCCCGTTTTCAAAGATTTTCTGTCTCGAAAAAGAACCTCAATCCTGTATAATAAGGCCTACGGGCAAAATTTAATCGACCTTCTTCTATCCAATTAATACTTCAGTTATCTACTAGATTTCTCCTGGAGACGATATTATAACCACACACCTCTTGCAATAACTGTAGGGAAATAAGAATAATAAAATTAGTCTGATTAAGAAACTCCTCTATAGGGTAGCTTCCATATCCCGTGTGAGACAAACGGGGATCAAACAAACAACCATACCATATGAATGCGAAATGTGGTCTCTTAATGTAAGAGTGGAAAAGAATATTACGAGTATTTGAGAATATAATCCTTAGAAAAATATTTGTACCTAAGAGAGACTGAAGAAAACTACATACTGTGAACTGCTTCATCTTTGTGAGAAACCAGAGATTATAAGAACAGTTAAATTTCCTAGTTCAAGACTATTACAGGCAGTTCATGTGGCACAAATGAGGAGGAATGTAGAATAGGCCTATATGGCTTCTGAGTTTAAAAATAAATTTTTAAAATGAATCAACTAATTATAGCCTATTTTAAGTCATGATTAGGGGAAGTGAAGAAGATGTTTTTTTTTCTTTATAATCTATCAGAACCCTTGATGATTAGTTGAATATATTTAATTTTTCTTTGTAGTTTATGAAAACCCATCTAAACATGATCGAATGGTCATGCTACGCATCTAACACATGAACAACGCGCTACTCCCTAATAGGAGATCAAAATACTCAGTAATCATCCTTAAACAGCCTGTGAAAGCTTGTAGGTAGAATTCCGTTCTACTCTGTATCGTCACAAAAAATAAGTGGCTACTTTCTCTACGGTTTATTGATTATCAGCATGACATTCAACTGGCTCGTTGTAGCCTATACGTCCCATAATCTTGTCATTGACTGACGAATAGAACTTGAAAATCTTTCAGTTGTAAATAATGGTTAAATTAAAATAGTGATTCTAAACAATGCTCTGATTGTTACCCTCTTTCAACACGTCGTAACCAACATACAGGAAAATCTAATAAATTGAATAATGATAATGGGTGAAGATATTTTCAAGAATATATGCATAAAAAAGGTCTAGGTTAGAGTCGGTCAACTACACATTCACTCCAGCTCGAATCTCGCTCGCTTCAGTTTCGCAGTGTAGTCGCTTCTAGGAGGTATTTGGTGTATTCAGGGCAGTGGGGAGGGAATTCAAAAAACATTCGCGGGAGTTTAATGCAAGCGATAGCGACCGGGAGTAGCGTAGGATCAGATTTCCCGTGAGCAATGAACCGTCTTCATTAGCAAAGTATTTTATGCAATTATTGCGAAGACTAAAGACAATATATAAAATAAATCATACGATGGAACTTGCAATCTACAAGCCTCACGCTTTCAATATGAACATACATATTACATCTGAAAAATTTAATTAAATATGTACTTATATTAGTGGTGTAAATAAAATGTATTCCGACAGCACTAAATGTTTCTTTAGAATTTACATAGATTTATTTCCATGCTAAATTGTCAATTAAATTTATAATTATGAGAGTTCCTTCCATCTACAATTATTAATTAAAAATATCAGATAATTGTTCGACAGCACCTAATAACTTTTAATACGATTTTATTCGTAAAAAAAGGACTATCTTTCGGTTATTGAAGAACATACGGCTTCTTATTATACATGCAGTAAATATGCTTATGTGTCACGAACACTGAATGACTTCACCCTCAATACTGCCATAATCACAGGACTTCTCATTAACGAGCTCTCATTACCGGTACAGGAGACTCTCGTGGCCGCACTCCCTTCCAGCCGCTCTTGTAAGCGATAGCGTGCGGGTGTAAGACAGAGTTTGGCCGCATTTAGTCCAAGTTTATTTAACAAGACAACATTATTATGGTCCACATTTCGGCCCAACCTTCAAAATTAACGGGGCAAAAAGGCGAAAGCTATGGCTTCGCCCATCCTAAAGGGATGTCTGTAGCCGTTCAGTAGGCAGTATTGCTGTTGCCGCATTCAGCAAATCCCACGATATCAAGTTTATAGTCCACAGACGAGAAGAATGAAAGCAAGGGACGAAGGGGGCACGGGGAATTGCAAGCAAAACAATGGCTTACTACCTGAGAATATAGGAACAGTTATGATGTCATTCACATCTGTAGTTTATTTCAGGCGTATTCAATTTTATGTTTTATATTTTGTGTTTTACGGTAATTAAATTTGCTCTTCTTATTCAGTTTAGTTACTTTATATTTTAATGTTTCGTAGTTCACTGTGAGTTAAGGGTGATGATTAAAATTTTGATGTGTGTCCGTCAGGCCCGGAACTAACACGCCCGCTAAGCGTCTAAATGAAGGTAAGTTACTGTACAATCCTTCATGATATAATGTGCTGAGTATGAAATACCTACTGCTTTCATTAAATTCGTCTGTGGACTATACATCCGAAAACAATTATTACATCTGACATCACCTATACAATACAATGATGCACAAACTCACACGAACAACGAACAAACTGTGTATTCAATCTAATGGTAAGAAAATAATTAAATTTTAAAACTGGCTGGTACTCACCTCAGAATATGTTTTGAAAGTTCTTATTCCTATCATCAGCTAATGTCAACTGATTCGACACTAATGTCGTGTTCCTCAGTTTTTAATGAAATCTCAAGGAATGTAGTTACTAAAGTTGTTACCAAAAATATATTTGAAAAAAAAAATCATACAGATCTTCACCAATCCTACAAGTAGACACCGAAACTTGTATGTATGTATGTGTGTGTGTGTGTGTGTCTTTTAACGCTCTAGCGGTCACATTTTTTTTTCGGAATCAAACTTGACATATAACAATCAATTAAGAAAATAAGTTAGAGTTAAATACACATATAATTCGGTCCAATACGAGTTGGAGAAAACCTGAGCTAACATTTCAAAATCGCTCTAGTGGCCGATCATTCTTTTAATGTTTCACAAAGAAACTCGGTATATTGTATTGAAATATTACGAGAAAGGCATTCTCCAATATCATTCTCCATTAGGAGAGGAGGTTAACCTGAAAGTCGATAAATAGGCCTATAAAAGTCGCTATAGTTACCACTATGTTTACGTTTTCACAAATAAACTGGATAAATACGATTTGATTAACAAAGGAAGCTATAGTCCGTAAACCGTTGACATCGAAAAATAAATTCAACTTGTGATGAATTCGCTTACTTTAAGCAGTTCTTGCGTGACAGAATTTTTATTGAATCAAATTCTACATTTCTGTGTAATGCAGAATCTGAATAAAAATACATACGTACAACATGCATTGTACTTAGGTTACAATTGTCCCCATTCTCACTCTCCATCATAATTCATTTGTTCCTGAGAATCATGACTTCGTTTAAAAAGTTAGAGTGAGTCGTCATTAATTACATCGGAATGGACTATTCGATATCTTGCTTCGTAGAACTCATGCAAATATATGAGTTTGCCATATATTGAAAATCGTGCAACAAGACAAATTATTCAACGTACTAGTAAATGTGAATCAGTGGACGATTGTTAATTTATCAAATATTCCCTACAGAAATGTCTAGTATTAATGTTCTTAAAAGAAAATAATACAAACGATTAAATTTTTCTTAACTAAATTATTGTATATATATATATATATATATATATATATATATAGCTGATGTCCACCCACTTCTGCTACTTCTGAAATATGTATACATCTTTCGTAACTCGAGAGGAAACTTGTGTTTTCTTTTCGGCATCTTGTTCCGTACAAAAACTAAAAATAAAAGAAGCATTCCTTAACACAGACGTCCGTAAGGGAGGGCAATGAAAAACTATTAATTCAACAATTCGTGAACATAAACCAGAATTTACCATCTATTATACAATCTATTAGTTATTTAAAATAGGTTGTAGCTGGGCGCAAATAAAAAAAAGTAACATTTTAAAACATCAACGACTCGCGACACATATTGTTCATGTAAATAAATCTGACCAGTGAGGGGTCGAGAAATTAGCATAGTTGTTGTGTGATAAAATTTTATAAAAAATGAAGTAGTAGTAGTAGTAGCGTATTTCAGAATAAAATTCTTAAGAACATTTTTGATCAAAGAGAGATGAACAGACAGGCGAATGGAGAAGTCTTCATAACAATGAAATACATGGTCATTGTCGGAAGCTAGATATAACAAGAAATGTTAAGTCTCGTAGACTGCGATGGGCAGGACATGTGGCACCAATGGGGAATGATAGACGTACATGGAAGCTTCTTGTAGGAAAACCAGAGGGAAAACTCCCAGTTGGTAGGCCAATAACGAGGTGGGAGAATAGCATTAACCATGAGTTGAGGGAAGTAGATTATACATGGAATGATTGGAAAACATTAGCTCAGGATAGGGATATGTAGAGAGCTTATATCCGCGCAGCCATGAACCTACGGGTACGATAGTTCCAGGAGGATAGTTGGTTAGTAGTAATGCAAGGTGCGCAGGGCTGGCACGACTGGGGTATGAATCCTGGCGGTTCCGAAGCGGTATCGAAATTTTCAGATATTTCTCAGGATTCTCCCGTTTCCCGAATTCCTTCCTAACCAACACTCTCCTTCCCCCCTTCCCTCCCTTTTATTTCATTTAATTTCTCATTCATTCATTTCATATCTCCCTTCACCTCTTCTCATGCAAGATAAAAATAGTTTGGTTGGCAATACATAGGTATTGAAAATATGTGGTTGCGGGATCTAGTGGTGTACTACCAAGGTGCTACCTGTAGAGTCCGATCCTGAGTAATAAAAAAGAGCAGAAGGGACCGACGGAAGAGTTTAGGTCCCCCCTCGCGACTTCTAGCCCAATCCAGAAACGGCGGTATGGTTGGTGGAAGTAGAAGCTGTTGTATTGGACCTTGAAGAAGACCACTACTACTTACCTAACACCAAAGAGTACAATTTAATTATTTCTCCACAATACAGGGATAGCGCAATCGATCTTTCAGGTCGCGATGCTCGGACAGTCTGCCCTACCAATCTGAATATAGAACATATAGCATAGAACATAGTAGTACAGTAGTATATTCTGTCTTTCCATTGACAAACCAAAGATATTTGTGAAATACGTCCATCCGACCGTGTGCCTTGTCAACGTACAAGGATAATAGGGGACACAAAATATATATAATAAGGAATAAAGAATCGAGGAGGGATTAAAGTAGACATTGATTGAAGAGAAATTAAAAATGAGATATCTGAGCTGGTTTAGACATATAGAGAGAATGGAAGAATAGAGGAAATGAAGCCAGATAATGGAAACACGGTCAGACGGCAGAAGAAAAGACGAAGGTTGAGAAAGGATATATGAATTGTATCAAATATATAGCAATAAAAAACAAGAAAATATTTGGTATATCCAACAGAATTACAAAAGACAGAGTAGAGTGGAGGAAGTGGAGATGATGGCAAAATATAAGATGAAGAATAATAAGAATCGATAACCATGAAACCACGAGCGAGCAACGGCTTAAACACTGTATTTTTTCACGAATTCTAAAAATCTTCCCAAACGGAAATTTTAATCCTAGGAAAAAAATCAGGGAAAACACAGTAGTGTAGCAACCCTTAGACGAAAGTTCATAGTATGTAAAATATTACTTTTATTAATATACTCGTATATAATTCGACCTAATTGTTAAATATCGCATCTCTCGTAATGTTAGTCTCGGTCGAATATCAGTTACCACACTTTCATCTACTAATCACATGCCCCATACTCACATATGTGGGAATATAACCGTACCGGTAATTTCCTTGTTTCAGCCACCCGACCCTGGAATTCCCTCCCCTCGTACATCAAGGACTGCCCGACTAAAAAAAAACAGTTCAAAACAAAACACACTTCATATTTCCTTAAGCAATATAATATATAACAGTGTTCCATGTATTCTTTTGTTATTCTTCTATATTTTAAACTTTTCTTACCAAGTCAATTACTTAAACTAATTATAGGTTATTATTATTGTTGTTGTAATTATTGATGTTGTAATTATTGTTATTATAGTTGTTATTATAGTTATTATTGTTATTGTTGTTATTATTGTTGTTATTATTGTTGTTATTGTTGTTACTATTGTTGTTGTTATTATTGTTTTTATTATTGTTGTTGTTATTATTGTTATTATTATTATTATTATTATTAATATTATTATTATTATTTTATTTCTTTCCCTCGTCAACTTTATATTGTGTAGCCTATATAATTTATGTATCATTAATCAACATGTAGACATAATTGATATTATATGTATAATTTGACCCTGGTGAAGTAGAAGAAAAGACCTTAGGGTCTTAACTCCATCAGATAAAATAAATAAATACATAAATAAATTAGTCTGTTTCCCAATGGGGGGTGCATCCATGTCCCGAACAGGACGAAGGGGGATAAAATCATCATCATATTTGCATCTGGCCACGTGGTCGTGGTTTCAAAACAAACTGTGGAGGATGAATTTTCTTAAGCGTAAAAAAACCTGAGCATGATTTCTTTCGGAAGGAAATTAGAGCAGTGAATCCTATGTCATATTTACGACATGTAAAAGAACTTCAGCAAGAAACAAGAGACTGGCTGACTAACAGACTAACTCACTGGCACATTCAAAATCGGAGGTTCATGACAGTAGAGACATAAGCTCTCCGTGCATCCTTATACAGAGCTAATCTTTTCCATCCGTTTCCTCTATAATTTATCTCTTCAAATCATGGTTAATTTTATTCTCCCACCGCATTCTTGGCCTACATCTGGCTTTCCTTAAAATAGTTTCCATCACACACTTTCATCTCCTTCAGTAGCACATATCCTGTCCATTGCAGTCAACGAGACTTTTTTTATTGTCTGACTGCCCATAAAGATCATGTAGTTTACTTTTACTTTGTTTTATCCATTCGAAATATGAGACCTATGAGTAAAATATTTCGATTCTTTCATCTCCAGAATAATATTGCGACGCCGATTACCTCAACTGTTAAAAAGCGTTATTAAAAATCTCCAATATCCTCTCATTGAAGTAAACATCAATAAAATTAAGAGGGCTATATTATACTCACACACGTACAAATACATATTATAAAGGAAATAGACAGTTACTACCGACTGAGGTAAATATTGAAGAAGTGGTTGAATCACAAATACTTAAGAATAATATTTACAAACAAGAATAAAATAATATCCTCAACTCGTGTCCAACTCAGGATCGGGTCGAGGGATGAGATGAGATGAAGACCATATTTTATAGAGGTTTGTGAATAACAAAGCTGCCGGCCGATCACATCTGACGCACCAACACAGAGGCAGATGAACGAAATGAAACGAAATGGATGAGGTGAGTATGGAGAAATGGTGAAATGAATTTGTGGCAGGGCAAAACGTGAGAAAAACCTGTCCAAGTTCCTTTCGTCCATCACGAAATCCACATGGAGGACCGAGACTCGATCTCGAGACCCGGGGTGAGAGGCGAGCATCTAACCGCTTGCGCCACGAACTCGCCTGACAATTAAGTTCAGAAGAAGTAAACATACGCTCAATTCTAGAAACGCATGCTATTATACATTACACCTTCTTTCAAAAATCGTTAATATAAAAATATAGAAAATATATATTCTTCCAGTTGTATTATATGGATTCGAAACATGGTCTCCTATTTTAAGAGGAGATAAGATTACGAGTATTTGAGAATAATATTCTTAGCGACATTTTTGGACCAAAACGAAACTACACAATATGTCCACGACTGATATGACGGGTTCTCACAGTTCATAATTTTAGAATAACACCTTCTCGCGATAAGTAGTTGGCTTTTTTTTTGTAATTGATCAGAACCAATTTTAAGACTGTCGAAGGGGCATGCTACATGTATAATATATAATATAATAAAATAACATATAACACGTTATTCTGGAGTATGTCACCGGAGGTAATGGGTTCCTTATAACAAAACACACAACATCCCAGAAAAACCTTTGGAAATTGGTCGGTATAGTTCTGTTCCACCCTGTATAAATCTAATTTTTATTCATGTTTGTATGTTATTTCGCTTACCTCAAAAGCCACATGACACAACACAAATGTAGATAACAACTTAGAGCGTTAAACAGCGTTTACCATTTTGTTCCTGTTTTATATTAAATAAATTTATTTCACATATTCCCGTTTATAATATTATCAACTTACTTTCTCTCTGCTTAATTATTCTCTACATCCCTGACATAGCCAGAGACAACTATCAAATATAAATTAAACAGACAACAAAACAAACCAACAAGTATTTATATTAATAATTAGAATAATACGGGTAATTAATCTTCAATAGCAATTACGTATTAGAATACCGTAGTATAATTATTTGGCTATAACATCCCTTGCAATAATTTGATTTAAACAAGTTTTGAAGACAATTTATTGAGAAAATTTAAGTTGAAGATGATACAGATATTGTAGAATGTCAATATTATAAGGAAATGAAGTGTGTTCATTCCTGAACATGACGCAGAAATAAAAAAAATCAGGTCCGCTGGGGACCAAAATGTTCAGTCCATCACAACATCCAGCCTGGTGGACCATACTGTTCAATCAAGTTCAGTCTGCGAGAAATCAAAATGTTCATTATTCTAAACTCCTGACACAGCAGTGTTTCAGATGAGGCCGGTAATATTAAATGTTCATTTCATAGGTCGTTAATACATATCCTACGATACAGTAACAAAATATTCAATAGCTTTCTTCCTTGTTGAAAATTCTATTACTTAGGTAGTCCAAAATATTCGTATCATACAAGATACAAACTCACGAATCTTCGTATTTTAATGGTCTAAAACAAAGTATTCAAATTAATTCTCTGATCACTAGATACACTAGAAACATCCATAAATAAATGATTTATTTTTTTTTAATACTTGAATTACCGGAGTATTTATCATTTAAATATGAAGATAAATTGGACTGCATTAATCTGAATAAAGACAATTATTATCTAATATATGTTTAATTAGATGAGAACATTTTATCATGTGTCTTCTTACACAAATAAACTTCTATGTTTTTATATAAACTATTATATTTGATTGCATATTTTCACATTTGCCTTCTTATATTGAGAATTAGTCACTTGATTAAACTCCAAATATATTTTTCGGCTTACTTTCTTCATATAGTAACCCAATAAATAGAAACGATCTTACCATTTCCACTAATAAATGCAATTAAAGACAAGCTTAGTCTTTATTCAAGATGTATTCTTGGAATCTCTTTTCGAAGTATAGAAAAATGTAAACTTACAAGAATGTAAGACATAATAGCCAATCCCGAATCAAAATGTGTATTGGCTAAACATAGAAATTGTAACTTGAGAGCCAAAACAAATGAAAAGTTAACATCAAATAAAAATATTTTAAATTAAATAGTTATCACAAACTATTTCTCCAAGTAGGAAGAGCATATAGATTTGCCTAAAATATTAAACTTTCCCCAACAAATGGAGTAATTGCTGGCATTTACAAAATGGTTAGCTGAAAGAAGGGAACAATGGCTTCACTGTCAAGGCATATTCTTTATGAGAAGAGGAATATAATAATAATGATGTCTTACAATAGCACTAGCAGTACGAATAATGTAACAACATATTTTTCATTGGATTAACTAAAATCCGGACTATTAACATTTTTTTTCCTGATGCTCTTCTGCTATTCACATAACACAAATCCAATTAAACTTCTTTTGATATGCCTATTCTCTTGTTAAAATTTTATTCTGGTTAATATGAAAACTGTAACAGGATACCGGTAAAGGCACAAGTCAAAATTTGCCTGAACGTTTATCAACACTTTTAAACATTTTTTCACATTATTGCTGTGGTTGAAATTCATGTATCTTTTCACTTAAATTTTCTCTCACGATTTTCTCTTCCTTCTCAGATTTTAAAACTTTTGTTAAACAAACTTCAAGCCTCTTTTATCTATGTGAATGCGATTATGTTGATTTATCTTATCCCAGACACAGCATTCAAGTCAAACTTTTGAATACATACAAAACTTCTTATACATAACCGTTGAAAAGGAATTTCTCTCCAATATGTAAACTAATAACGCACGAACATGTAACGTATTCTTAGAATATGGCCGGATATTAGTAAGAGACGCTTCTAAAATTGATTTTTAATGTTGCAGAGAACTGTAACTCAATATAATATGCAATGCTAGATATGAAGCTAGGTTATCATAACTTTACGACAAACATGCCGCTTTGAAGAGTTAGACGAATTACTAAATCCCCAGCTCTCTGGATGTCCCATGACATTCGACTACTGTTGGCTGAGAGGGATGCTGTTTTTTCGAAAATATAGACGAGACAAAAGTGACGCTAATTGAATGCCAATCCGAAGATAAAGATGACAAGATCAAGGATGAGTTCTATGAAGAATTAGAATGCTTATTTGATAGCCTTTCACGATATCATATGAAAATTGTCTTTGGAGATTTTAATGCAAAAGTGGGGCGGGAAGATATATTCAAACCAACAATAGGCAAATTCAGTCTTCATGAAGATAGTAACGACAATGGCGTTAGATTAGTCACATTTGCCACATCGAAGAATCTCATTGTTAAGAGCACAACATTTCAGCATAAGGATATTCATAAATACACCTGGACCTCCCCAGATGGAGAAACTTGGAACCAGATAGATCATGTATTAGTGGATAAACGCTGGCACAGTAGCATCATTGATGTTAGATCAGTTAGAGGGACAGACTGCAATTCGGATCATCATCTGGTCAGAGTGAAAATCAGACAACGGCTATCGCTTATGAGAGGAAAGAACGCTAATGATGATTCTGTAAAATATGAATTAAAAAACTTGAAAAAATGATGAAATGCGACAAGAATACCAAATCAAAATTGCTAATAGATTGAAGTACTGGAATCTTCAGATGACAATGTGGCAAACGAAGAAGAAACTGATATAAATAAAGAATGGGAGGCTATAAGAGATACTATTAAATTGTCAGCATCAGAAAGCATTGGTTGTTTAAAAAAGAGGCAAAACAAGAAATGGTTTGATGAGGAATGTGCCGACATTGTAAAGAAAAGAAAGCTAGCAAAAATTAAATGGTTACACTAGCCAAATGAGGTAAATTTAGAGCAATTGGGTAGTGTTAGACGGGAACCACCAAGTTACTAAAGAGTAAAAAGAGGGAATATTTGAGAGAGAAGATTAATGATCTTGAAATGAATGCAAAAAATAGGAACATTAGAGAATTATATCAGGGAATTAGTATAGAGAAGAAAGGGTTTCAGGCTAGAACAAACATAATTCGGAATGAAAATGGGGATATGATTGCAGATTCTAGAGTATATTAAATAGATGGAAAGGTTACTTTAATCAGCTATTAAATGTACATACAGAACAGGACATTGAGGAGGATAATTTACAGACAGCAGAAATGCTAGTCGCAGAGCCAAGTGCATTAGAGGTTGAAATGGCGATTGAAAAATTGAAGATGTATAAAGCATCAGGTTCAGATGAGATCCCAGCAGAACTGATAAAATCAGGGGGAGAAAAATTGGTGGACAAGATACGCTGGTTGCTTAGTAAGATTTGGAAAAAAAGAGCTCTTCCAGATGAATGGAAGGAATCAATTATCATACCAATTTATAAGAAAGGAGATAAAACAGATTGCAACAACTACAGGGGCATCTCATTACTTTCAACTTCGTACAAAATTCTAACAAATATATTAGTAAGCAGACTTACTCCCTATATTGATGACATTCTAGGAGATCATCAATGTGCATTTAGAAGAAACAGGTCTACAACAGATCAGATTTTCAGTTTAAGACAGATTTTAGAGAAGAAATGGGAATATAATGGTACTGTACATCAACTATATGTAGACTTCAAAAAAGCATATGATTCAATTAAGAGGGAGAAGTTATATAGTATCCTGCTGGAGTTCGGAATTCCTAAAAAGTTAGTTAGACTTATACGAATGTGTCTAAATGGCTCAAAGAGTAGGGTGCGTGTAGGCAAACAGTTTTCAGACACTTTTGAAATCCAGAATGGGTTGAAGCAAGGAGATGCACTATCTCCTTTACTATTTAATTTTGTACTAGAGCATGCCATTAAATCTTTAGAGAATGAGGAAGGCTTACAACTCAATGGTATTAATAAGCTGTTAGTTTATGCTGATGATGTAGTACTACTGGCCGATAGCGAGGAGATACTAAAGGCCAACACGCACACACTATTGAGTAACACTAAGAAATTAGAACTGGAAATAAATATCAGTAAAACTAAATATATGGTCACACGTAGAAATTCAGTATATAATGGAAGTGGACAGCTAATGACAAATGAGGGAAATTTTGAGGAAGTGGCTGAATTCAAATACCTAGGAACAATAATCACAAATAGGAATGAGATGCAAAAAGAAATTAAACATAGGCTCAATTCTGGAAATGCATGCTATTATGCATTGCAGAGACTTTTGATGTCCCAACTCCTTTCAAAAAACGTTAAGCTGAAAATATATAAAACTATTATTCTACCAGTTATATTATATGCATGCGAAACCTGGACTCTTAATTTAAGGGAGGAAAGGAGATTACGAGTATTTGAGAATAAAGTTCTTAGGAAAATTTTTGGATCAAAGAGAGATGAACAGACAGGTGAATGGAGAAGACTACATAACAATGAACTACATTGTCTTTATAGGAAGCCAGATATAATAAGAACAGTTAAGTCTCGTAGACTGCGATGGGCAGGACATGTTGCACGTATGGGGAATGAAAGACGTGCATGGAAGCTTCTTGTAGGAAAGCCAGAGGGAAAACGTCCAGTTGGTAGACCAAGAATGAGGTGGGAGAACAACATTAACTATGATTTGAGGGAAGTAGATTATACAGGGAATGATTGGAAAGCATTAGCTCAGGATAGGGATGTATGGAGAGCTTATGTCCGCACGGCCATGAACCTTCGGGTTCGATAGTGCCAGTGAGTTAGTTAATTGAATGCCAATATAAGACATTAAGAAACAAAACTAATCAAATCATTAGGAACGCTAAGTTGCGGTATGCTCATAGTCTCATTGATCTAAACACAGATGCATGTGATATGTGGAAACGTATTAGATCAATGGGTCTACGGCAGCCGACAACCAAAGGAAAGAGAATTAACATATCACTGGACGATCTAAACCAACATTTCACACCCTACGCTTCACTTAACGTAAACGCTTCGACCAAACAACAAACTACCATACCTACTCCTTTCCGTGAGATATTCTTATTTTCCTATATAATGCCAATTGATGTTAAACGCTCACTGGATCTCATTAGAACTAAGGCACAAGGCATAGGGGACATTCCATACGAAATCGGCAAAAAAATTGTGAAAATTGAACTCACATCTTTAAAAGTTTACAATTGTTTTTTTACAGTGAAACTTTATGATATACTGAATATCTGAACCGAATTTCAAGTCTTCGCTTGGTGTAATTAAAGAGTAATAGAGCTGTCAATTTACCGTATTGTTTTAAATAGTCTCTTTTATAAAATATATTTCTCGAAGTATGGCTATTCCCTCAAATTGAAAAGATAGTCACATTATAGATGATTTCATGCTCTATCGCTTGAAAATTAGTATGTTAATATTTACGTTTTTCTGAAGGGCGTAAATGCAATTAATATGCAATTGACCTTCCTCACCAAAAATTTTATAAAATCAAAAAATGCCACATTATTACCTGAACACCATTTAATTGCTTGTAATTAGCATTAAAGTGGAGTCTTGAAAGGAAACTACCAAAAATAATGATTTTTCCTAATATCTTCTATGTGTAACTGCCCGCAATACCTATCGCGTGAGTGGAGATCGCTCACTCGTACAATGACGGAGCTACTTGGTAATAGTCCTTTGCGCATTTACAAACATTTTTTATTGTTATTATCATCATTACATTATTTTTATTATCATTATTACAATTATTACATTATCATTATCATCATCATCGTGGACAAGTGGTTATTCTGCACGCCTCCGATTCCGAGGTTCGCGGGTTCAAACTGGATAGGAATCAATGACATTTTAAAGGCGTAACAATTCTGAATGTAGCTTTCTCCAGAAGGAAGGAAATCCGTGAGTCCCGTGTCGTAAATTTATGGTACGTAGGAGAAACTCGCGCTTGAAATAATTGCTACATAATAAACGTCATTAAATATAACAATCTGTATTGATATATTCAGTAGGCGGTTAATTTTGTGCCGATTTTGGCTAATGTATAGTTTAATTTAAATTACTGAGCACCTACGAATTCAAGCTGGTAGGCCTATTAAAAATATTTTCTACAGAGTAGTTTTGTAACGTGTTGTAATGTTTTGTACTTTTACCCTACACCAATGTCTGATGTTGAATATTGTAAGTAATGTTAAGCTATCGATAATAATTTATAACAATTTTCATGCTGTTACAAGTAAAATTTAAGAGGTATATATATATTTTATTGGCTTGGCATCACTTACTGATCTTGCATCCCCTACTCATGACATATCTAAGATGATATTATAATGCACGATAATATTAGTTTTATTATAAGCTAAATTATTATAGTATTTAATTTAATGTCTAAACTTCCCATTATTCTCCTTTTATAACACAAAATGTATACCTCTACGATTATTCTCTCATTCCAGAAACATTTAAGAAATTGTAAAATTATATATGAACACATAATATTGTTAATAACTATTGTATACTAATATATGCATAATTAAAAATTATATATAACTTCTAACTCACCATTCAGTCTTTGTAGATCTGCAAACTTTTGAGTTAAAAACAATAAGATATTATTTTTAATTTGACTGTGGCACTTAAAATGACGAGATGCACTAAACATACTGATTGATGTAAATCAACTGTCTGAACTTGAGAATTGTTGATGTAAAACAGATGTTTAAAGAAGACTTGCTGATGATGCAGTATTATCGTTTGGTAGGAAGTAGTACGAGTATTAAAACATGCGGTTTTATTTGAAAGTGATATCTTAAAACAATACTATTTCGTCAAAGTTTTCAGGGTACAATAAAATACACTGAATAAAAGTTATTTTAAGACTGAAATTAGTAATTATAACATAATAAAAATTTATACCAGTTTATTCAATTAATGATGAAAGAGTTTTTATTATATAATATTACATTTAAATTGTAATAAAAAATTTGTAACAAAATAAATAATTTGTTTTAAAAAAGGGCAGAAGGTTACGAGTATTTGAGAATAAAGTTTTTAGGAAAATTTTTGGATAAAAAAGAGATGAACAGACGGTGAATGGAGAAAACTACATAGTAGTGAGCTACATGGTCTGTATAGGAAGCCAGATATAATAAAAACAGTTAAGTCTCGTAGGCTCCGATGGCAGGAAATGATTAGATTAGATTAGATTAGATTAGATTAGATTAGATTTATTTAGCCTGGTGGAGTTAAGGCCATGTGGCCTTCTCTTCCACTCACCAGGACAAACATATATTACATAAGAATATAACAATCTGAATTAACTCTTGGTACGTATGGAGGATGAAAGAGGTGCTTAGAAATTTCTGGTAGGAAAACCGGAGGGAAAAACGCCCAGTTGGAAGACTAAGAATGAGGTGGGAGTATAACATTATACATGATTTGAGGGAAGTAGATTATACAGGGGATAATTGAGTGAGTTAGTTATAAATAATTTGTTTAATAATTCACAGTAAACGTAAGTAACAGAGCTCTTTACTTCTCACTTCAGCAATAATTAAAATTTGATAAATAAATATCTACTGTGTAAGAATTAAAATATCGCCACTTTTATACATTTACGGTACTGTTCCATTAAGCAGAACATATAATAATCTATTCGATTTAATGGCAGTTGAAAAAGTCACTGATGAAGCTCTTTCAATAAAGTACGCGCGCGACCTTGGTCGTGAAATGAATCTGCTGCGCCGTGGACCCGCGAGTTTTTTTAGGAAAATATAATAAAAAACATTTATATTTGTCTGAACTATTCAACTCTCCAAAAGGGTAATTGCTGGAAATTAATCCTTATTACGTTAATAGTATCCTGTATTTTTTCCGTTCTCATTTTCTGATATGTACTGCAGTAAACCGACATAAAACAGAAAATTGACACCGAAAATAAAAATATCCTAATTATAAAAAAACACCCTTAAACTACATGATATCACCTATATAAATATGTTTGAAACAAATTTTTGCTGTTTACTGTTTCAGATATATTATTTCGTAAACGTTTTAGTTTATCACATTTACGATAATTTTAGATCATCATAACTACGAACCTATAAATGATAAAAATTAAATTTCTGTATTAATACGTTTATAAATGTATTCACCATATTTAGGGATACATAAAATTAAAAAAAATAAATTGCAAGAGTTTTTGCTGTCCGATTGGATATGGATTGTCCCATAGACAACATAAGTATTGACTTTTTAAAGAACGTAATTCATATCATACTCTCAAATGTGACCCATATATTCACAGCCTCAATCATGACTTCATCTTACCCTGAACTTTGGAAAAAAATCTGTAGCCAGACCAATCCCTAAAATTAAATTACCTGTAACACCAAACGACTTTAGACCTATCAGCATCTAAGGCCTTGGAGCGCACTGTTCATGGATAATTGACTGATTACCTTAACTCACATGACATATTCGACGCACACCAATCAGGTTCTAGGACAGGCCATAATAGAGCAACCACTCCTCTTAAAGTTACCGAAGATGCGCGGGAAGAGATAGAAAATGGTAACATGACAATACTAACACGCTTGGACTTCAGTAAAGCTTTCGACACTAGTGACACTGGCATAATAATAGCAAAATTACGCGCTCTGAATCTTTCGAATAATGCTGTTAACTCGCTTTGATCCTACCTTCATGATTGCCGGCAAGGTGAATACAATGCAGAACATTCCTCATCCTGGCTACCTCTGAAGGGTGGCGTCCAACAAGGTTCAGTGTTAGGACCACTACTGTTCTCTACCTATATTAACGACATATCCACTAGTGTTACTTAGTGTCGACATTACCTATACACTGACGATTCGCAAATTTACATTCACTCCCATCCCGATGATGTACATGACACTCTTGACAAACTAAATAGTAACCTAGACTAAATTTTCCAATGGTCGACGAAATATGAATTTATTAATGCCTCTAAGACACATATCATCATTATAGGACAGCGACGAATCCAAATCATTAAAAATTACGCAAATATCCTTACCATTCTCCTAAATGACAAAAAATCCCCTACAGTTCAGTAGTAAAAAATCTGGGTATCTATGTGGACCTACACCTGGACTGGAAAATGTAGGTGAAAAATACCTGCAAGAAAGTGTTCTCAATGCTTCACTCCCTATATAGGTATAAAAAGTTCCTTCCCAAGAAATTAAAACAAATACTTGTACAGACTATCGTAATGCCACACTTCGATTACTGCGACATAATACTGACTAGTCTGACAACTGATATATCTGACAGACTACGTCGTGCTCATAATGCGTGCATTCGATTTGTATTCGATCTCCGTCGTTATGACCATGTGTCTCCTATATTTCCGGCCTTATCACGGCTACGTTTAAATGACAAAAAAAAATGTCCTTTCTCATGCTTTAATATTCCAAATTCTGCACATATATTTACCAAATTATTTATCAACGCGTTTTCAAAATTGTATCGGCTCATCACAATTTATGAACAAGATCACAAAACTCTTCTTTACTTTTGATACGACAGCACACAATATGTCTATACTCTAAATCTTACACAATATTAATGACTAGAGCATGGAACTCACTTCCCGGTCATGCCAGGGATTGTCAATCACAATCATTATTTAAATCCAAATTAACTGATATCTTACGTTCGACACAATGAAAACATTAACTGCATAACAACTATTTTCAGTATTTTGTAAATATTCATGTAGGAAGCTTTACATACTCATTTCTATTTTATATTATTTTAATTTTATTATATTCCATGTTTTGTTAGTATTGGCTAGTATTAACCACATCACCATTGTCTTTTGTTTAGTCTATATTTAGATTTTTTAATGTAATTTTTTGTATAAATTTACTATTCGCTGGTTGAGTGGAAAAGAAGGCCTTATTACTTAACTCTGCCAGCTAAAATAAAGCATAATAATAATAATAATAATAATAATAATAATAATAATAATTATTATTATTATTATTATTATTAATTATGCTTTCTCTTACACAAGAATCTTACAAAATATACCAAATATACCAGTCACGGGGGTGGAAGTTTAAATAACTGCAATCTTATTACGAAGCTGACTTTAAATATTTAAATTACAACGTCGGCGCCTTTTCCATCATAATTGGTATACAAAGTTCCTTTTTGCAGTAGTTCTTTCATGAATGGATTTTCAATTATGTGCAAATGAAGAGAATCGGCCTCGGGTGCCTGAGAGATATATTGCTTACCTCTGGTCCGGATGATCGCGGCTTCAAGTTCAGCCGAGATTGATGGATATTTTAGGATGGAAAAATTCAAGTTACAATTTCTGCGGAGAGATTTTAACCCCTTGGTCTAAGTCTGAAAATTTTTGGACTCGTAAAATAATCCCAAGTCTATATTATAGCTTCTGATTAAAAATTTAATCGGAATTTCCCATCTAAGTTTCCTACGGGATATCCCTTTGAGATGATGAGATAAACACTTTTCATTCGCTGGTATATTTAGTCAACTTTCGCACGGGAGTACGTAGGGATGTACGGGAACAGTCAGAAGGACCAAAATAGGAATCTGTGCCAGGTACCACAGGCAGTAAGGAGTCTAACTACGGCCTGGCAGCTGGTTTCATTCCCAGACAGCGGAGGGGTTGGAATGGATTTTTCTTTTTTCTTTACTCACTAGTGTCCAGAATAGTCCCGGACGCTTTCAGACTCCTATAGGATTTTGAAGGCTAAATTCGGCTGGGGTTTAGGACTAGTGAAAATACCTCATTGTCGCGGTTTTGCCCGTCGGACCCTTGCCCTCATGAACCCATGTTACTTCGTGGTCTTTTAGTGAAGTCGCTTCACAGTAACTTTTTTCTACCACTTCCAAGTTTGGGTAAAAAACAGGCTGAGTCCACTTTCGAATATTTTCCAGAATAACTTTTTAAAGTGTTAAAGCATTAGTGAGTATGTGCATATTTCGTAATTTAAAAACAATACTACAATACAATAATCATTGTTCTTAACTACTTTTAAAAAATCCGTCATGCAGGAAATTCGACTAAATGAATTCCTCAGCAAGTTGAATTTATGGTGAAATGAATGTATCAATTTTACCAAAAAACTTGCCAACTGCTATAATATCAGTAGACTATGGCCCTGATATACCTAAACGTAAGCCAGCTTTAGCAGACTATTTAACTCATGCCCCAAATGGGAGTCAATGACCAATCACGTTTCAATGATTTCTGTATTACAACCAATCAGAGACGTGTTTCACGAAATAATTATCAACGTTAGGATTATCATATATTAAGCAAAGCTCCTCCTTTTAATATTCTGAACAGGTCTGACCGTTATTTTGCAGTGACTGAGCCTATAACAAATACGGCTACCAGATTGTATATATAGTGCTTACATGTCAACATTTGTAGCAATTGATTATACCACCAAAAAAAGAAACCACTGTTTGCACTTTTTAAATGTATACGACATCAAAAATGAATTAATATACAGATTGATGTGTTTCATTTTTTCTCCACTAGAGAGCATTCTTACAATATTGCGTTCCTTTGGCAATAAATAGTATGATCTGGTTGCAGTGATAAACAAAAGAAGCAGTAGAAGCGTAGGCTACCTATCGTTTCTCATTAGTTTTCAAACATCACCGTTTACTTTAAATATAAAAATATTTTTAAATAACTGTAGTTAAATAATGATTTGTGAGTAAACAGCTTTATTTTATTCGTTAAATAGTCCTAACAAATGCCACTCTTGATTTCCAAATTCTCTAGATAAATTCACTCCTCACTTCGTGAGTCGTGAATTTATCGATAATTTGGAAATCACTCGTGGCATTACTTATGATAATTTGATACAGATAAAGTCAGTAACAGTGGATAATCATCGATTGATTCCGACAAGGAGTTCAATCCTATATCATTAAACGAGGCACAACCATTAATATAATAGTAACGAAATTACATAGTATCAGCTTCCAAGGAGCAGCTGAGCTGCTAGATTCCGGACTATTAAAAAAGCTCACTTGCTGCTGGTACATCAGTGATTTTCTACGGGAGCAGTAAACAATATGTTTTTAAAATAATTCCGTGAAGAAGAAAATATGATTAACTGCAATAACAATCCAGAACTAGTAAACAAAATGGAAGCAGTTAAATATAATTCGAATGAATGGAACCATTTATCGATTCCAGTGAAATAAAATGGAATGCCATGCAACTTTATTATGGCAATGATCTTTCATCTGTTCCAGTACCACACACAGTATAACGGAAGGAGAGCCATGAGACTCCGATGCTTGTTTTGGAGAAAATTTAATACGATCATCAGTAGTTGATTTGTGGAGATTTCAAAGTGGTGTTCTCGATATTAAACCAGAAACAGAGATTTATAAAATTGCCATATTATATGTGCGAATAGTAGGGTAAGAGACAAACACAGAACAAAAAATGGCCCAAAAAAAATTTAACACCATGTAGTGAGAAAATAAGTTGTAGCCTACAGGATCGTAAAAAAATCATCACCAAAAAACTCCTGCTCTTTCGGATTCTAGATTGGTATTGATTTGTTTCTGAAAAAAAATAAATTGTTGCAAATATCTGAGAGTTGGTTGTCTTGGAAGGAATCCTACCTACGCTACTGTCTGCAGTGTGTATCTATATATAAACAGACATCTTCTTGGCTGTATGCAGTGTAGGGAATGTCTCAAGGTTCAGTTTTGGGACCTTATATATATATATATATATATATATATATATTTATATATGATGTAGCAAATAATCAATCACACTATTGATACCTTATTTATGCAGACGATTTACAAATGTCTTTACATTTTAAACCAAATGATATAACTGAATCCACCGACAGAATGAACAATGACATGACTGAGGTCATAAATTGGACACACATATTTGATCTTCGACTAAATACAAATAAATCAGAATCTATAATACTTGAATGTACTATTCTCTCACTGATAATTTGCCTCACATTGCATTGGACGGTACCCCAGTTCAATATTGTCCCATAGTGAAAAATTTTGGAATTTACTTCGATGTAAATCTGAGCTAGAGTTATCAAGCAAAAAATCCAAGAAAGTTTTCACAACACTTCACTCTCTTACCGCCTGAAAAATGTTCTGTCCTTACAAATTAGACATTAGTAGAGACAGTCGATGATTGTGTATCCTGTCAACGGCTATAAAACCTTATTCCTGCTGTTTATACTTTAATTCTGTCTGATTTATATTTGTTCTATTTTTGCATCCACATGTTAACATAGGCACTGTCATTTTTTTTATTTCAATTGTGTACATTTTAGAGTCTTATGTATTAACACCTAAAAGCGGATGGCAACCCTGAGTACATTACGTCCGATATTTACATTCTTATTTCTTAATGTTCCTATTGTTTCGCACACGACATACAACCTATTTACATTTAATTTTCGCCATTATTCCTGGCAGATAGATACATTAAACCCTAAGTAATTAATATTATTTAATTGTGTTAATATTCATTCACTTGTTCTATTGGTCAGCTATAAATTACTATTTTTCATCTGATGTGCTTTATTTCTTTGAAGGTCATTTATTTTGTTTTTATTTCAGAAACATTCATATTGCATTTATATACTTATATTATTTACTGAATGAATCATTCAGAAAAATCTTTTGAAATTGGGATTAACTTTATACTCAAATTTAAATTATTTTCCACAATTAGTATTCCTTGACGTTTTACTGCTACAAGTTGGTAAAATAATGAAAGTATGTTCAGTTTTCGATCTCCTCAATTTTTAGGATTACAAAATATATAGATAGTTTTCTCCTTACCTTAGTTTAACCTCTCCCTTTATAGGCACTTTTTTATTCCTACTCCAAACGCACCTTACAGGCACACGGCTTATCGAGAGAGCATTTGTAACTGTGGGTCACAATGTATATTTTACCACATAAGGACATGGAGAGCCTCCCTTGATGAATGAAGACCTAGAAAAAACGAACGTTAATAGAAGATATAGAATTCACTCATACTTTCATACATACTTGACAAGATGAATATAATATGGATGCTTATGATGGTCATATGATAGGGGACAATGGGTCCATAAAGATTCCCGACATATGTGTTATATGAGAAAAAATACCCCAGGAAACTTGCCCCGATCGGAGATCGAACTCGGACCCGCTGCATACGAGACAACCACGTTACCCTGATACAACAGTTGTGGACTAAATACGCCCCCTGTGATTATCAATCAAAAATCTCGAAGGACTTAGAGACATTCGGATCACTGTTTCCGAACTCAAAATAGTTAGGACTCTTCTGATATAATTATATGTTCATTCAATCCTTAGAACATCAATCCAGCTAGTATAGTCTTACGTTTCGTGTTAAATGTCTCTATAAAAATAAATAAGAAAAAATATACCTGTAATCCTGGCGATAAAATATCCACATGTCCTATTGTGGACGGAAAAGAACAGACATAATGTATCTCCCAGTTCTCACAAGGAACCAAATCAATGTAAAAAATAAATAAATAAACTTCTAAACAATTTTCATAACGTCTCAAGGTGACCATGAATTTGGTGCAACACGTCAATCATGAGTACCACATGATTTTTGAGATTTGGGTTTATTTTATTTATTTAAAAAATTGGATACAAATGCACGTAATGTTAAAATTTTCGCTTCTGATAACTCACTCTCAAATTCACAGGTATGGATGTAAAATTAGGAGTTTTAATACGACCCAGAAATCCATCCCATTAACTCAGTTTAACCTCTCACTTTACAAGTACATTTAACATGTAATATGTCATCCGGGCTTAACAGTGGCACGACCTGACAGGAGAGGGATGTTAAACAATTTATCGCATACTTACTTTTTTGACCACACAAGGGCATGGAGGGCTTCCCCAAATGAGTGTCCAGAATTTTAGTTATAAATATAATATATACATTGTTTAGTTCTTTTTGTGAATTCCAAAGGAATATATATATATATATATATATATATACATATGACAGTTAACATCTGGCGGCTACATCTTCTTTAGAAGCAACCTCAGAATATCCATCCATCCATAGTAATTCTGCCCGAGAGCAGGTCCTTCACTGCAATCATAGCATTTTCGTGCTATTCTTGCAGCTTTACTAGGGAATTGTAGTTGTGGTAGCTTCCCGTTGCTTTCGACATCGGTGAAGGATGATAATGATAAGGATGATGACGATGGCCGGGGACCGTTTGGGCCTTAAAGTTTTCCTGGCAATTGTCTTAGAGAAAAACTGCCCCGACCGGGGATCGAACCCGGGCCCGCTGCGTAACAAGGCAGCACGCTACCTCGAGACCACGGCGGTGGACCCTCAGAATATAGCAACCATTAATAATTGTAAGGACAAGTTCGTCAACAGGAAAATTGGACTATTAAGGGTATGCGATCACTAGAAGTGAAAATTATAAAATCACTTTAGCGGCCCTGCACTTTTCAGTTTTGAGCAAAAAAACGCGGTAGCGGTTATGTGCCACTGAATACTAAAACGTGAAATGTACGCCTATTCTCCAATCATCTGCATAATCCGACCATTAGTAGTGGGAGATTTTCTGAAAGCCGTAATTTAAAAATCTCTGTAGCAGCCGCCATGTTTGGTTTCTCGAAACATGGCTGGATACATGATTTAATTACTAAAAAATAATACTTCACGTAAATAAACAAAATTATACAATAAATTGGATTACCTGAAGTATTCGCTTAGTTTACGCAGTTCCTGAACGAGGGGCATTTCATAAAATAGAGTTGCGTTTAATGGTTATGTATTTTAAAAATGATTTATCATCTCATTTCTACGTTTTGAAAATGCATTGGATGTCGTCGCCCCCCCCCTCCTTCTTGATGCAGAAAGTATCACAGTATCATATCACTGTATTCGCGTAGAATGATGAAGTTCTTCCACCGCCGTCTGGTATAATTCTCTCAATCTCGTACATCCCCCCAGAAGGTAAATCTGCTTCGACGTAGTGATGGTGTTCGTTTGGCCAGAAGAACCTGGGAGTTATCTCGGCCCTTGCGTAGCTACTGATAGGGCTTTTCATGCCGGATAGTTCTGTAGTGGGGCTCAGACGAGATCAGATACCCTGTTCTTCAAGTTTGGGGGTTGGAGTGTAGGGTTGAAAACTCACTACCGTAAAAATATTACATGTTGAGATTAATATAAATATAATAGCTGGACAGATAAACAGGAACCAACCCCGCGAGTAAAGGACTATAAGTTCAGCAACACGGAATAGAAGAAAAGAAAGTTTGTACAAGTCATGCAGCTCGCGCGAAATAGGAATTATGACCGAAAATGTTTGGTAAACCACGCCGAGAGGCATAATGGATGGATAAAAGAAGATGAACATCGTACATATGTGCGGGGCATGATGTAGTATTATAGTCTATCTGGTTTAATTTTACGAGAAATTTGTAGAATGAGGCAACTTTACTCATCTCTCTCACTCGCACCAGTGTTGTAAAATTTTCTTCACCAGATATTAATAGGGGAAAGGGGAAAGAGGAAAACTGACAACAGGGTGGGTTCTTTCTTTTGTATCTAGACTAAAGTGGTCAACGATCTACCCTTGTATCTCCGTCTCTCTCTCTGCCAAGTTAAGCCAGCTATACAATAAAATATTCGACATATCTCAGGATTCTACATAATAAACAAACTAACTAACTCACTGGCACTATCGAATCCGTAGGTTCATGGCCAAGCGGACATAAGCTCTCCATATATATGTTATCCTGAGCCAATGCTTTCCAATCATCCCCTGTATAATCTACTTCCCTCAAATTATAGTTAATATTATTCTCCCACATCATTCATGGTCTATCAACTGGGCGTTTTTCCTCTGGTTTTCCAAAAACAAATTTCCATGCACGTCTTTCATTCTCCATTCGTGCCACATGTCCTGCCCATCGCAGTCTACGAGACTTCACTGTTCTCATTATATCTGGCTTCCTATAAAGCCCATGTAATTCACTGTCATGCAGTCTTCTCCATTCACCTGTCTGTTCATTTCTCTTTGGTCCAAAAAATTTTCCTAAGTACATTATTCTCAAATACTCATAATCTCCTTTCCTCTCTTAAAGTAAGAGTCCATGTTTCGCATCCATATAATATAACTGGTAGAATAATGGATTTATATATTTTCAGTTTAACATTTTTTGAAAGCAGTTAGGAAGTCAATTGTCTCTGCAATCCATAATAACACGCATTTACAAAATTGAGACTATGTTTAATTTCCTTGGGCATCTCATTCCTGTTTGTGATTATTGTTCCTAGGTGTTTGAATTCAGCCACTTCCTCAAAATTTTCCTCATTTTTCATTAGCTGTTCATTTCCATTATTTAATATGTTTTATGTGTCACCATATATTTAGTTTTATGGATATTTACTTTCAGTCCCAATTTCTTAGTGTTACTCTTTAGTTGGCCTTTAGTATCTCCTCGCTATCGGCCAATAGTACTACATCTATTTAATATTAATTATAATTTTTTTAGGTTTCTTTAACAATGAGCGATGGTCCTCCTTCAGTTCAAGTATTCCTATCATCTGTATTGCTTTTGACTCAACAGGACTGAGACAATCGCGTTATTATTGTATACAGTTTCGGAGAGCAAATGTAAGCCACTTCTATACTTTCTGATATTGAAGATAATTAATGATCGATGACAAGTTATATTACAGATAAGATACAAGATGTCAGTGTTATGTATTTAATTCAACAATATCACTGTTAGTACACTTTTTGTGTCTTCCCACGTGAATCTGGAGTTAAATGTATTGGTGAGAATAATCTAGTAAATCTAAATGCACGTGCAATGGTTTTTCGTTCAGCTAAACGCTGTTACGTATTTGAAATGTTTTCTTAGTAATTGTTCTTTCATTAAGACTGGTTTTAAGTACATTTCGAAGTTACAGGAAATTCAAATTGACACTCTAGTTATTTATCACAACAAAGTGTCAAAATACATTGAAAAATATCGAATATTGCAGAAATAAGATATTGAATTTTCTATTTATAATTCTATCTGAATTTATATTGACACATTGGTAACTTTAGCCATGAAATGTTCAAAAACGAATATTGTGTAGTGAAAAATTTCTATAATGATTTCCTTGATGGACAAAAATGAGGAAAATAAACTTTTGCCCTGGGATATACATATATGTAATGTGGTGAGTACATTTTGTAACATACAATTATTTACATTTTTTAAATTGCAATTCAATATGATGGGAATGACAAAAAACGTACCCTTACATGAAAGATGAATTCTGGGATAAAATCGAAGTCCAATTAAGAATATCACATAAAATATAATTTCACTGTTAGAAGAAAATTTGGAAATATTTGAAAAAACAATGGATGATAATGTTGAATTGCAGCGGTCAAATATTTTCATGGAGATCAGGAATTATCTGTAATATAAATATTAGAATACTGCTAATAAATTGCGTATCTGCTCAGAACTTTTTCTCGCACTAAGGTAAAATGTTTATCGATTATTTATTAAATATTCGTCTCTATCTTAACACATACTTTTTTCATATTTTTCGTTACGTAAATACGAGTATTTATAGCATCATACATTCATGTTGAACTTTAAGCGAAATTTTACTTTCAAATCCAATACATAATCAATTCTAAGGAAAAACATTTCGTTAAATTGTGCACAAGGATTTTTAATTCAGTGTTTGCTGTGTAATGATTATTAGTTTCAAAAACTGAGTGTTATATTACCAAGCAAGTTTAAAAAATAAAGAGCTATTTGGAGGAAACACTTTTTCACAAAAGTACAACTTAGAACTGAAAACATTTTACGCAATAAATACACAAACAGTCCTTGAAGTTTTGAAGAAAATCTATTCAGCACTTCATAAGAGATCATCCACCTTGCAAGCAAGGTCTATCACTAGAGGCATAAGACATTCCAGACAAACGTGGTCAATTAAATTTAGAATATATAATATATTATATAATATAATAAATGTGATATAGTTCAATATAAGTAGGCCTATAATTGTCGTTATATTAATTAATGAACACACATCAAATGTTTAGGATAATAATGAACCAACATCTGAAATAATAATAATAATAATAATAATAATAATAATCATAATAATAATAATAATGATAATAACAATAATATTTATTATTATAATTATAATAATAAGTATTAATATTGTTATTATTATTATTATTATTATTATTATTATTATTAATATTATGTAACAGACTGCGTCGAATAATCTATAAATTCATAACTTAAAGATCAATTGTCCCAGCCAAGGTACACCCTTCGACAAAAAAATTAGTCATCTCATGAACGCACATTTCTTCCAAGTCATATTCGGCACAGCGCTGGGTTCAAACTAGGAAACTAGTCATAATTGTGCAGTCCCTGAGCTACTGTGTTATGTGGCATGAACTGAAGACTCTTCCACGTGTCCCGTTAGCTCCCCTGGGGGTCTGTTTATCGGGCCCCAGCTGTGCTCACAACAGCAACAGGGCGCGTCCCCGGGCGGCGGATAGGGGAACGGTCGGTGGTTTGCTTGCACTCCTCCCGGCTAGGTCCAGACCGGACCCGCGGGCCAGTTGTGAGGTCGTCAGGACTCGAGCGACCTGATGCACTACATAGCTCGTGCTGTGCCCACTTCAGCAGCAAATCGCGTCCCCTCGGTGGCGTAGTGGGGAAAAGGTCGGTGGATCTGCTAGTCAGTCCTCCCTTCCAAGTCCGATGGACTCGCGGACCATAAGTGGGGTCAACAGGAGACGAGCGCCCTGTTGTACTAAAGCTCAATTGCCCCGGCCCACAACGGGATCAGCGGCCGTCGTGGCGAGGCGGTGGGAGATTGTGGAGTTCAGCCCGCTCCCTTCTCTTGGTTTATCCCGAGGACCTTTGTGGGGGCACCATGGGCGATGAGCTCCCTGGATGCCTACATTGCTCAGTGGGCTGACTCACAGCAGCGGCACGACTAGGCTTAGTCTTGCGAACGGGCTGGTTGGGACAATACGGGGCGTAATGCTGGGAATTACCACCAGGTCGATAAGCTCGGGAAAGGAGGAAGCGCGGTCTTTGGAGGAGGGCTTAGCGCCGACTCTGGAACCGAGTGACCCAAGGACAATCTGTGAGGTCGTCAGGAGTTGAGCGACCCTGACGTACTATAGCTCAGGCTGGACCCACTTCAGCAACCAAACACGTCCCCAGCTGGTGCACTGGGGGAAAGATCGGTGGATCTGCTAGACAGTCCTCCCGGTTAAGTCCAAGGGACTCGTGAACCATTAGTGGGGTAGGCAAGAGTTGAGCGCCTTGTCGTACTATTTGCTCATCTGTTGGAGCTTGCGAGCTCCGTGCTGGCCCACAACAGCTGCAGAAGGCGTCCCTGGGGGCACACCAGGGCTCGGCTCGGACCAGTCCAGCGGGGAGCTGCTGTACTGGTTCCTGGCTTGGCCTACGGGCCCGTCGACAAACTGTGGGGTCGCCAGGAGATGAGCACCTGGATGTACTAAAAGTCTCATACTGTTGGGCTTGTAGCCCTAGCCGGTCTCACAACGGCTGCAGGACACGTCCCTGGAGGCAGAACAGGGGAATGGTCGGTGGATCTGCGACAGCAGTCCTCCCGGCTAGGCTCATGGAGCCCGTGGACCAACTGTGGGGTCATCAGGATTGAGTGACCTGATGTACTATGTAGCTCATCAATTGCCCAGAAGTGCAAACTCCAACACTCTCTCCCTGGAGTGTTGGTTAAAGGACCGAGAACTTGAACGTGGACGCGAGATTAGATTAGGGAGGACTAGAACTAGGACTTGGGAGTATGGTCATGACGACCGAGGTATCCCAAGGGGTGGATGGCAGGGCCTAGATGTCCCGTTAGCTCAGCGGTAAAGCACGCGGTCACTGGTCCTGTTAATGAAGAACGCAGGTTCGCGTCTTCAATTACGCAGTTTTTTTCGTGATATTTGTATTAAAACGTTTTATGAATTAAATACATTTTATCTCGACATTTGGATTAATCTGTACTTTTTAAGTTCATAATTTTTTTATACTGTTGGGGTTATAACAATTTTAAATTATATATTTTTACACGCTTTACAATAGCTTGACCTGTATCTGTCTATGTAACGAACCTGTATCTATGTAACGGAATCTTTGAACACGATTTTCATCCACATAAAAACATTGGATCGACTTGAAACTTTGTATACTTGTAAAGGACCAATGACAGTACAATAATTTCATATTTTTTTCTAAAATCCTGGCCAGAATTATCGGAAATCAAAAAAGTAAAAACCTGTGTAATAGGTTGCGGACTTATCGACTTTTTAGTCAATCAATGTAAGAGCTCAGTTAGTAGAGCGGTGGACTGTAGTGGCATATAATTTCAGGAATCAATAGGTCGCTGGTTCAAATCCGGGCCGGAGGTTTTTTTTTAGAAAAATATTAAGCAATTAAATTTTCATGGGATTCCGGTTTATGACAATCAATTAAACTAAAAATTAAAAAAAAATAGTTTAAAAAACTGAAAGAACGCGCTTTATTAGATAACCTAACTAAAACATAAAAAAAATAAGAGTTTAAAAACTAAAACAACACGCTTTATTAGAAAACCGAACTAAAAAATAAAAAAATAATTTTAATTTCCAACACGCTTCGGGAAAAAAATTAAAGTGGTCAACAAAAAAATCATCTCTAACACATCTAGAATAAAACTAGAGTTATCTACATAAAATAATTTTACCATCAAAAGCGTTGGGTGATTTTTATGGTTTTTACGTTTTCTTCTTAGAGACTTTACTTTTACCAATATCTGTTTATTATCAAATATAAGTATTAATTGATATAGAGCACCCCACGCTTTTGATATTAAAATTATTGTTTTTGTAGATAACTCTAGTTTTATTCTAGATGTGTTGGAGATTATTTTTTTGTTGACCACATTAATTTTATTACAAACGTGTTGGAAATTAATTTTTTTTTTCATTTTTTAGTTCGGTTTTCTAATAAAGCGTGTTGTTTTAGTTTGTTTAAACTATTATTAATTTTTACCTTGTATACTACCGTCTTCTTCAACTATTTAAAATTTTCGTTAATTTCACTCTAGGCCTTTCGATGCATTCTTCATCTTCTGAAGTTGTTGTAGTAGTATTGAATTAACTATATGTCTAATAGAGGGTTTTGTTCATTAGGTATATTTTCGTTGAGAATGTTTGTATTCTTGGCCTTCTTGATAATTTAAATTTCTTCTAAAATGTTAATTTTGTGTCTGTTGTTTTCTCTGTATATAATTGAAATTTTATTATCAATATTGTTGAAACTGTGGCCGCTTTCTGAAATGTGTTTAGCGAAATTTGATTTGATTGTTAAAGGAGAAGGCAAATCAAATTTCGCTGTTCACCAGATTTGAATCCAATAGAAATTGTGTGGGCTAAAATGAAAATAGATATGAACTCTAACTGGCCTGCAGATGCACGAAAAACGAAATATCGCTTATGGGCACAAATTCAAGACGCCTGGGAATGCTCTAGCCGATCGTCCACGTGTCTGTAGAAATTTGATTGCATCAATGCCTCGCAGATTGAGGGCGGTAGTAGATGCTGAGGATTCATACACCCGATATTGATTTTGTTTTTGTTAAAGTTTTACTTTTAGAACATATTATTTCCTTTCTTCATTTACGTATTAGAAGAAGGTTTTAATTTATATTTTTGTGTGTTTGTGTGTGCATTAAAAAGCCACAAAACTCAAATATAAAATTAAATATGGAACTATATTACAGGCGAAATGCTATTATAACATTCAGTAAAAAAAAACGTAGAATGGGAATCGAACCCGTGAGGTTACGAACGCAGACGATGTCTATTAAACCTCTCGACCACGGAAACACACAAAGACAAGCTCTCTCTTTTATGTTACTTTAGTGTGCACTACGTTAACTAGCAAACACCACAGTACAATTACTGAAAACGTGTTAATTTGAATAAGGCTTCTGCGAGTGCTCACGAAGTTCCCCGATCGGTTGATAGAATCAAGAGATGACTCAATTTTTTTGTCTAAGTGTGTACGTCATTACAAATCAGATCAGCACAATCACAACAGAAAAAAATATATACATGACTTTAATTGAAACCAGATATCACGCAACTCAAATCTTAAGATCCAGTAGTAATTTTGGCCCAACGTTTTATAACTCCTTCATGAAAATTAAGCCAGTGCTCAATAATCAGAATATTAGTAAATTCAGAACTTAAATTACAATACATGTATCTAATATTCACAGTATAAGTAATATAATTAATTCGCACATTTATATCTAAAAACTCAAACACTAATTGATCTAAAACATATGAAATTTATGTTAACAATATTGTAGTAGTTTTTTTTATTTTGCTCCCACATTTTGCACATAACAATGAAAGCCAATTATGACATTAAAATAAAGATAATGCCTGAGCCGGGATTTGAAACCGAGACCTCTGACTCTATACGTTAGCTGTCTAACCAATTCAGCCACTCAGGAATCATGTCATAATTGACCTTCATTGCTAAATGTCAATTCAGTTATAACATCTAAATACACAATCGTTACTGCAATATTCTCTTTAAAATGCTTATTTGTTACACTATCCACTAGATGGCAGTTGGACCGATATCCCGTTCTCTCCTGAATTGTGTATATATATATATATATATATATACAAGAAAATATCTGTCTTAGGATTCCTGAGTGGCTCAATTGGTTAGGGCGCTAACGTATAGTTAGAGGTCTCGGGTTCAAATCCCGACTCAAGGATTTATTTTTCTTTATATATCATATAGGCCTATATCCATTCATTCATAGTAATTCTGCCCGAGGGCAGGTCTTTCACTGCAATCATAGCATTTTCATGCTATGCTTTGCAGCTTTACTAGGGAATTATAGGTGTGGTAGCTTCCCGTTGCTTTCCACACCGGTGAAGGATGATGACGATAATGGTAGCTAGATGATTTTCGGGGACCATTGGGCCCTACGCTTCCTAACATTTGTCTTACAGGTGACTAAAAACCCCGAAAATACCCTTACCCAGGAGCCTGCCCGACCGGGAACCGAACCCAATGATACCAATGTCCGGAAATTATGCATTTTCGCATTATGACCAGATAATTATGCTTCAAGATCAGTGTTAGTTCGAAGGATTTGAAGATTGATTACTCGACAACACCTCATATGTACGGAACATGTGATACGTGGCATCGCAACGGAACGTGGCTGCAACACGACGGAGCTCCAGCTCACTTAAATGCAAATATGACGAGACATTTGGATACCACGTATCCAGGTCGACGGATTGGTAGAGGGGGACCAGTCCCATGGCCTCCGAGATCACCTGATATTAACCCTCTCGCTGCTTTCTTTGCCGCGTAATGAAACAGTATGTTTATCAGACTCCAGCAGCGTCAATTATGGATCTTATTGCCCGAATCCACGCGGCTACAGAAATAATTTAAACGATGCCAGGCGTGTTTGGACGTGTGCGCCTATTACTACACCGCCGATGTACGCTCTGCAATGGGATGGGAGGTGGATATTTTGAAAATTTATGTGAGTGGGAGAGTATTGTCGAGTACTGAGTCTTGAAATCCTACTAATTGAACTCTTGAGAAATTAGTTATTCGTAGTGTGAAAACGCATATTTTCCGGACATTGGTACTTTATTTAAAAACGATCAACATATCTCAATATACTCCCTCACCTCAGTCGTCGATGATTTTTTGTAACGGCCATATCCATATATATATATACACACAAAATACAATATTGAAATGAACTGTATAAATGTTTATATTTCGAACTATAATGTGTTTTTATTGTTGTTTGGACTGTGTTCGAACACAAGCTATTGCTCATTTGTGCATATTAAAAATGTATGTATTGAGTGTACTTACACATTCAATAAACAAGTAAATAAATAAATAAATAAATAAATAAATAAATAAATAAATAAATGCACTGTAAATGTCTAATTCTGACGGATGTACAAATCTTTCTAATGATATGAAGTTGTTTTAATGAGGGAGGTGTCTCTTCTCAAGAACCTAATTTTAATTATAATTAGAAATATGCCCAATTTAGGATCGGTAGCATAAATGGTGATAGCCTCTCGTTTTGAAAATATATGGTTTTGGAGAGAAAAATGAGTTAAGATAGGAGTCATGTGCCTCTTTTGTTGTCAAATCCTCATGACGATAATTCTTGCCAACTTAAGGGAAGACTTGACGTAGGAGTAGTTAAAAAACAAAGTGCCGTATTTACAGTATTGGCATTTCGTTTATATGTGATAATGGGGACTGGTAACAATATGTTCTGGACAAAGTTTTATTGAACAGCATAAACAACTAATTAAAGCTGCATCATCACAACCTTAAGTATCACAGTCACTGTGCCCAAATCTTAGCATTTTATCTAGGACATTTCTGCAAATAGTGTTCTTTACTTTCTGTGTATCCACATTTTTGCCAGGCGTAAATGATCATATCTTGAAACACAGGAAAGCATAGCTGATGGTAAAATCATAATGCAGTTTATTTATAAATATCCTCTCATTATTGTGATGATGAAGATTGTGATGATACAGCTTTAGTTAGTTCATTATACTGTTCAACGAAACTCTGATCACAACATTTTATCACTCCCCTTTACCACATAATCAGGTTAATAGTAAACAAACTGACAATAATGTGACAATTATACCTTGTTCGTGAACTTCTGTCCTATGTCAAATCTTTACTTAAGTGGGGAAATGTTGTTGGCAGGAGTATTTGATGGAAATAGCGGTATTCACCTCCTATTAGAGAACTTTTTTCTCCTCGAAAACCGCAATTTTACGAATTGAGTGGCTATCAACACTGTTTTTACCGATCTCAAATTGGCCATATGTTCAAATGTCATTAACATTGGAATCTTAAGGGAGATGTAGTTCCCTTATAATATTACTATTTCGTGCTAATAAATTAAAATATAAAATTAATGCCTGAGAAAACAGTCGATCTCAATATAAGGGTAACTCAGCTCTCTTATATTAGAATTAGGCATATGTATGAATTGTTATTTTGAGTTTACTAGAGGGGGGTGTACATTTAAGAGCGCACGAGGTATTAAACCTTGTTTATTGTTGCAGTCTTTCATAAATAACATTATTACGAGAACTTGTATGAGAAATCAATACAAACATGAGAAGTTATTGCTAGGTCGTATATTGTTGCTTGATAGTTACAGCAAAATATTATGGATCCGTGAACAGCATTTCTTTAGACTAGCCTTGGACACAGCAAAAATTGCAATTGATATCATTCCTGTAAAGATATACAAAATTAAAGCAGCGTTCGATTTTTTTACTTACTCGTTCAGTACATATTGTTTTCTGAAATGTGTTTCCGTGTCAGTAATCACTTCACTTAAAATTATGAACTTTAACATTTATATTATTTGACTGTAATAACCTTGTACATGGTGTCTATTACCTACAGGGTCAGAACTGTACAGATGGCAAAGGATTTGTAAACTTCCCATTTCAAGACAAACAGTTGTCGGTAGTAGATCCACATATTTTCACAGGTGTCGCTGTTTTGATCTCTGAAAAACACGCATCATCCTGAACTCGTGGACATTAAAATGTTTGGATCTGAAATCGATGTTTACTCGCAAACACGGAAGAGTCATGTAAAGCACGTTGCTTCTGTCCGTCGCCGTGGAGTAGTCGGTAGAGTCCCTAGCTTCCACTCCGGCGACATCAAACAGACACACAAATAAACAAACATACATTGAATTTTATATATTAGATTAATAGTAGTACTAGTAATAGTAGTAGTAGTAGTAGTAGTAGTAGTAGTAGTAGTAGTAGTAGAAGTATTTTATGCTCACGTTTAGAGAGTAAAGTATTTTTGCTAGAAAGTAGAGCAAGTATATTTGTTTGCACACTTTTTATTACCATGTGTATATTATAATATTAATATTTCATGTTAAGTTTATATTTAGAGATTAATAGGCAAAATACTAAATGTCTTTTGGTATCACTTATACATTTTATTTTATTTGCCTTCAAATAGCTTCTTGAATTGGACGGCGTTATGCAACAACCGGCTATGCACCATTATATAATTTCCGAGAAATATGCGATTGATTTTTTTTTTCACATTTTAAAATCTACTTAATTATATCTGACTTGATAATCACTTATATGATAGTATTGTATATACTGATTCGTACTGTATGAGTAAAAACAATTTATATTTATTTTAAGGGTCGGTATTCTAGTATTGCACTTAGATGTAATGAGAATGATGTCATAATCGTTCTGCATCAACGAGTTATCCGCAGCAAGAGAATGTTTACACTGTTGATGTGTATTCGTATGGGATATTTTATTATGTATCAATCTGCCAAGCGTCAAGGTAATACGTATACACTGTTGATGTAAAATATTGTATCATAATATTAGTACCGTCTATTTGGACAATACACTTATTATTGATATGTGTTTATATATTGTATTGCAATACTTCATACATATTACATTATGAAATATGCGTGTTAAATGAATAATCTTTTATAAATAAATCTATTTTTTCATACAAATACAGTACATATAAAAAAAAACACCAAATTCAAAAAATAAAACAGGTATGCTGTAACAGTTTTGTAATTTTTTTTATTTCTAAGAGTAAAACATAACGATATATATCCACCAACTTGCACGCTCAACTTTTATTTTGAACTAAATTGCGTTTTTAAAAGGCATATGTAACTGTAAATAATAATGCTGGACTGGTCGCCAGACGAAAAAAATTACCTTGGTCGAAAGAGTGACGATATTTCACCGTAAAAATTCAACCGTCAAGAAATGCGGACATGGGTTCAACTGGGGTAAAAGTTTCCGGAGGTCAAATAGTCCTCATTCGGTTCTCTGGGCGGGGACTACTTCAGGGAACACATGCCAAAGCCTCAAACACAGGTACATGTTCCTAGGAACATGGAATATTGGGACTTTATACAATAGCGGGGCACTAGAGATATTAACGCGGGAACTAGATAAATCACCTTTGGATATAGTCGCTTTACAGGAAGTTAGGTGGCCAGGAGAAGGTAGTTAGGAATCAGGAAGCTTTGCATTATACAATGGGGGTGCAGAAAGACCTGCATTTCGAACGGGGTTTTTAGTCACAGGGAGGATCCTATCCGCTATCCGAGATATTAAGTTTGTTAGTGATAGGATTTCATACAAAATTCTAAAGGGTAAACGACATGATTTTATAATTGTAAATGTACATGCTCCCACAGAAGATAAAGATGACAAGATCAAGGATGAGTTCTATGAAGAATTAGAATGCTTATTTGATAGCTTTCACGATATCATATGAAAATTGTCTTAGGAGATTTTAATGCAAAAGTGGGGCGGGAAGATATATTCAAACCAACAATAGGCAAATTCAGTCTTCATGAAGATAGTAACGACAACGGGGTTAGATTAGTCACATTTGCCACATCGAAGAATCGCATTGTTAAGAGCACAACATTTCAGCATAAGGATATTCATAAATACACCTGGACGTCTCCAGATGGAGAAAATCGGAAACAGATAGATCATGTATTAGTGGATCAACGCTGGCACAGTAGCATCATCGATGTTAGATCAGTTAGAGGGACAGACTGCAATTCGGATCATAATCTGGTCAGAGTGAAAAACCCACAAGAGCTAACGCTTATGAGAGGAACAAACGCTAAAAATGAATCTGTAAAATTTGAAATAAAAAACTTGAAAAATGATAAAATGCGGCAAGAATACCAAATCAAAATTGCTAATAGATTTGAAATAGTGGAATCTTCCCATGACCATGTGACAAACGAAGAAGAAACTGATATAAATGTAGAATGGGAGGCTATAAGAGATACTATTAAATTGCCAGATTCAGAAAGTATTGGTTGTTTAAAAAAGAGGCAGAACAAGAAATGGTTTGATGAGTGATGTGCCGATATCCTAAGGAAAGAAAAGAAAGCTAGCAAAAATAAAATGATTACACGAGCCAAATGAGGTAAATTTAGAGCAAATGTGTAGTATTAGACGGGAAACAACCAAGTTACTAAAGAGTAAAAATGAGGGAATATTTCAGTAGGAAGATTAATGATCTTGAAATTAACGCAAAAAATAGGAACATTAGAGAATTATATCAGGGAATTAGTATAGAGAAGAAAGGGCTTCTGGCAAGAACAAACATAATTCGGAATGAAAATGGGGATATGATTGCAGATTCCAGGAGTATATTAAATAGATGGAAAAGTTACTTTAATCAGCTATTAAATGTACAACACAGATCAGGACATTGAGGAGGATAATTTACAGACAGCTGAAATACTAGTCGCAGAACCTAATGCATTGGAGGTTGAAATGGCGATTGAAAAATTGAAGATGTATAAAGCATCGGGTTCAGATGAGATCCCAGCAGAAATGATAACATCAGGGGGAGAAAAATTGATGGACAAGATACGCTGGTTGCTTAGTATGATTTGGGAAAAGAAACTCTTCCAGATGAATGGAAGGAATCAAATATCGTACCAATTTATAAGAAAGGAGATAAAACTGATTGCAACAACTACAGGGGTATATTATTACGTTCAACTTTGTACAAAATTCTTACATATATATTACTAAGCAGACTTACTTCCTATGTTGATGACATTCTAGGAGATCATCAATGTGCATTTAAAAGAAACAGGTCTACAACAGATCAGATTTTTAGTATAAGACAGATTTTACAAAAGAAATGGGAAATGGTACTGCACAACAACTATATGTAGACTTCAAAAAAAGTATATGATTCAATTAAGAGGGAGAAGTTACATATTATCTTGCTGGAGTTCGGAATTCCTAAAAAGTTAGTTAGACTTATACGAATGTGTCTAAATGGCACAAAGAGTAGGGTGCGTGTAGGCAAACAGTTTCGGACACTTTTGAAATCCAGAATGGATTGAAGCAAGGAGATGCACTATCTCCTCTACTATTTAATTTTGTGCTAGAGCATGCCATTAAATCTTTAGAGAATAAGGAAGGCTTACAACTCAATGGTATTAATAAGCTGTTAGTGTATGTAGTATTATTGGCCGATAGCGAGGAGATACTAAAGGACAACACGCACTCACTATTGAGTAACACTAAGAAATTAGTACTGGAAGTAAATATCAATAAAACTAAATATATGGTCACACGTAGAAATTCATCATATAATGGAAATGTACACCTAATGCAAATGAGGGAAATTTTGAGGAAATGACTGAATTCAAATACCTACGAACAATAATCACAAATAAGAATGACATGCATACAGAAATTAAACATAGGCTTAATTTTGGAAATACGTGCTATTATTCATTGCAGAGACTCTTAATGTCCCAACTCCTTTCTAAAAACGTTAAACTGAAATTATATAAAACTATTATTCTACCAGTTATATTATATGGGTGCGAAACATGGACTCTTACTTTAAGGGAGGAAAGGAGATTACAAGTATTTGAGAATAAAGTACTTAGGAAAATCTTTGGACCAAAGGGAGATGAACAGACAGGTGAATGGAGAAGACTACATAACAACGAACTGCATGGTCTTTATAGGAAGACAGATATAATAAGAACAGTTAAGTCTCGTAGACTGCGATGGGCAGGACATGTTGCACGTATGAGGAATGAAAGACTTGCATGGAAGTTTCTTGTATGAAAGCCTGAGGGAAAACGCCTAATTGGTAGACCAAGAATGAGGTGGGAGAATAACATTAACTATGATTTGAGGGAAGCAGAGTATACAGGGAATGATTGGAAAGAATTAGTTCAGGATAGGGAAGTATGGAGAGTTTATGTCCGCGCGGCCATGAACCTACGTGTTCGATAGTGCCAGTGAGTAAGTAAGTAAGTAAGTAAGTACCTGTAAATAATATTTAACGTAAGTGGAACAACTGTAAATAATACAAATAATTCATCTCATATTTTTAATATAAAATATTCACATTGGAAAATTATATATATATATATATCTACATTGTAGTATGTACACTTCAATTAGGCTTACAAATTGAATTTTTTTAATGTTTTTACCAAATGTATATCATAAATTAAAAAAAATAATTGTCCGTATCACCTTGTCCTTGTCCCAATCCTCTAATCAGGAATGTTGTATATAATAAAAATTATATATATATATATATATATATATATATATATATACATAAGCCCGCCAAAGCCTGTCCCAAGCCAGGTTAGAAAAGGGTGAGGGGGAGGAGTAACAACCTCGTTAAAAAACCACGGTTCAGTACGACCGGCTGATAGTACCCTGTGAGGGCCCCTTATCTAGGGAACAGATACTGCTGCCTTGCATTTCGTCATTGGCTTGAGAAAGGTTAGAGGAAGAAAACCTTGACCAAAAATTACCTGGTCCTCCAGATTTAAAGCCGGACGGAAATAAAACAAAACGACAAAACCAAAGGAAAAGGACATTTCTTGTTGGAACATGGGATATACGAGGTGTTCAAAATAATATGGTTGACATCATAGAGGAAATGAAAATGCTTAACCAAGTAATAATTGTGCTAACAGAAACAAAAATGAAAGGAAAAGTTTCAGAAGTTAAAGGACCGTATATGCATTTTTTCAGCGGAATAGAGAAACATAAACGAGCGCAGAGAGGAATCTAAATAACAATTAAGAAGAAATACAAGAAATGTTTAACTAGTTGGGAGGCCATAAATGGAAATATGATTAAAATGAATATAAATATATTTGGGAAGAAAGTTACAATTCTAGGAGTGTATGGTATAAGCCAAAATGAATCGCCTACGAAGAAATATGAGTTCTATGGAAACTTGAATAACGTAATAAACGAAATTGGGAACTCAAGAGAAATTATTATGATGGGAGATTTTAATGGTAGAACTGGCACCAGCATTGGAAGTGAAGTTGTCGGTCCTTTTGGAGAGGAGAAAATTAATGATAACGGCGAAAAACTTATAGAAATATGTTGGAAGTACTCGTTAAAAATTACAAATGGATTTTATCAACACAAAGACATTCATAAATACACAAGATATCAAGATACTTTACAGCAGAGATCAATAATATATTATATAATTTTTGGATAAAATACCGATTTGAAAATACAAGATATTAGAGTGTATAGAGGCCCAAACTGTGACAGTGATCATTATTTGGTAAATGCAAAAATATGTTTTTCCATATTTTAATAAGAGTGACGATACGAAAGAGAAATTGGAGACATCAGAAATTGCGCACACACCTCTATATAATACTGAGTTGTTAGAGGACGTTAGTATTTTATACCTTTTCCGCAAGAGGCTGGACGAAAAGTTAATTGAAAGTACATTTGATACTCCTGAAAAGCAATATCGGTATACTGTCGAAAATATACATATGGCTGCTAGGGAAGCTTTGGGACAAAAGGAAATGGAGAATAAGAAAACTTATTTTTGGAACAAGGAGATTAAGAATGATGTAGATGATAAAAAAGTAAATATCTTAAATGGTTAAGTACAAAAATTTGACGGACAAAATGGAGTATAAAAAAGCACAAGCAACGTTAAGAAAGAAGGTCACAGCAGTAAAGAACAAATATTGGGAAAGAACCTGTCAAAGGATTTGGACTTATATTGGAGGAAAAAGATGTTCAGAGGCATGGAGAACTTTGAAAAATTTAAGAAAGTCAGGACACAATAAAATCAATATTCAGGGAATTTATTTAAATGAATGTAAATTATATTTTAGCAAGCTATCGACTGAAGATCGTTTGGAATTTTTAAGTGGAATAGCAGAGGAAACTGATGATCAAAACAGAACGAGTATACATTTAGATATACAGCCAGAATTAATTAAATATGGTAGAAGGAATATCGTAAATATCAGTAAAACTAAATATGTGGCCACAGGTAGAAATTCAGTATATAATGGAAATGGACAGCTAATGACAAATGAGGGAAATTTTGAGGAAGTGGCTGAATTCAAATACCTAGGAACAATAATCACAAATAGGAATGAGACGCACAAAGAAATTAAACATAGGCTCAATTCTGGAAATGCATGCTATTATGCATTGCAGAGACTTTTGATCTCCCAACTCCTTTCAAAAAACGTTAAGCTGAAAATATATAAAACTATTAATCTACCAGTTATATTATATGGGTGCGAAACATGGACTCTTACTTTAAGGGAGGAAAGGAGATTACGAGTATTTGAGAATAAAGTTCTTAGAAAAATTTTTGGACCAAAGAGAGATGAACAGACAGGTGAATGGAGAAGACTACATAACAATGAACTACATGGTCTTTATAGGAAGCCAGATATAATAATAACAGTTAAGTCTCGTAGACTGCGATGGGCAGGACATGTTGCACGTATGGGGAATGAAAGACGTGCATGGAAACTTCTTGTAGGAAAGCCAGAGGGAAAGCGCCCAGTTGGTAGACCAAGAATGAGGTGGGAAAACAACATTAACTATGATTTGAGGGAAGTAGATTATACAGGGAATGATTGGAAAGCATTAGCTCAGGATAGGGATGTATGGAGAGCTTATGTCCGTGCGGCCATGAACCTACGGGTTCGATAGTGCCAGTGAGTAAGTAAGTAAGTAAGAAGGAAATTATTTGAATTGTTAAGGAGCCTTTTTGAGTGATGCCTAAACGGAGAAGATATACAAGTAAAGTGGAAAATTGGGTTGATATCAGTCATTCATAAGAAAGTGCAACAATAGAGGAATCACCGCAATTAATGTTTTTAGCCGTATATGTGGAAAAATAATCAAATACTATTTGGAAGAAAATTATAAACACTTATGGATGAAGTACAAGCAGGCTTTAGGTATGCGAGATTTACAATTGATCACATGTTTGTGGTAAACAATTGATTGAAAAGACGAATAATAACAACCAACAAGTTCATTTCACATTTATGGATTTAGAAAAGGCATATGACACTGTACCTTTACAAACGTTGTGAGAAGCATTAAAATATATGGCCATAAACGATACAATTATTAATGCAATAAAAAATTTGTATAAATTACAGTATCTAAAATTAAAATTGGAAAATATGTATCAGAAGAAATTAAAGTAACAAAAGGCCTTCGTCAATGTTGTAGCATATCACCAACATTATTTAAGATAAAGCACTGTCAAACTGGAGCAAAAAATGTTCAGGAATGGGAATACTAATTGGAGATGGATCAACAGATACAATATATACACTGTTATTTGCGTATGACCAGATAATAATTGCTCAAGAATATGAAGGCATGGAGTTTATGGCCAGAAATTAATTGGACAAATACGATAACTGGGGTTTGAAAATAAATTTAGAAAAACATTTTATATGGGATGTGGAGCCGAAACCGAAGATTTGATATTAGAAGATGAAAAGGAGTATATTAGAGGATGTGAAGAATTTGAGTATCTGGAAGTAAAATTAGATAAAGAGGATAAACAAGAAAGTGATATTAAGAACAGAATAAATAAAGGTAGAGCAATAACAGCAATGATGAATGGAGTCTTATGGAACAGACATATAACCAGGAAAAATAAGTTACAAATGTATAATTCAATAGTGAGAAGTAGTGTCACATATGGAGCTGAAGTTTGGAAATTCAACAATAACTTAGAACAAAAACTTATGTCGATGGAAATGGATTTCTTGGGAGAGCAGCAAGATGTTCAAAATTAGACAAAATAAGTAATACTGTCATAAGAAAAAAATTAATATTGATTATTCAATAGCAGATTATATACAGTATAAGCAATTAAATTGGTATGGGCAAGTACGACGCATGCAAGAAGAAAGATTACCCAGGAAAGCATCGGAATGGTGTCCACCTGGAAGAAGGAGGAGAAGAAGACCTCGAAACTCGTGGATGCAGGAAATAAGAACTAGAATGAAAGCAAAGGGACTGGAGGAAATGGATTGGAAGGAAAGAGACGAGTGGAGAAGAAAAATAAAACTTTAGGCACAGAAAGTTATGTAAACATTAAAATTCTGTATATAAATCAAATAAATATATATATAAATTATGATAGAACAAATTTAGAAAAAAATGTAATTTTCTTTTCACAAAAAAATACAAACTGATCGAACAGTAAATCTCCTAACTCCGTTGCCTATAACAATGACGTCTGAATTTACAAGCGCCTGATTTTTTATCTTTATGTTTATTTAAAATAGGAGTATATAGACTTCATGTACGAAAAATATAAAATTCACATAAAAAGTAAAACTCTTACATACCTGCAGTAAGACAGAAAATGTCTTTCCATTTTGAGGGCAGTTCTTATAAACCATATCTAAAATTTTCTGAGCTCTGGATGTCATTAACATTAAAAAATCACACTGAGTTTACAATTTTCACTATTTATTGTAGCGCAAATCCAACAATACTCAGTTATGCATCAACAAAATAAAGAGCGGGAATATTTGGTGCTATGCTGCGTGATGCAAAATTTATAATAGTATTTATGATGATCTAGTTTCATAGCCGTTTGTTGCAAAACACAGAATCTCTCGTAGGACTGCTGGCGTTTATATTTTCATTTAATAATAAGGCTATGTTTAAAGATTTGGCGCTGAAAGTGTGCGTACACATACATCATGAGCCAGTGCAACAGATGCCATCAAAATCTCTATTTTAAATGGCGCTTAGTCTGATGATGCATAACACCGTCCAATTATTTATTAGCCTTAATTAAGAGCAAATTCGATTTTAGTTATAATTTATAAGCTTCCCCTTTTAATATCACAGAAATATAAACTCACTTAAGGCATTAGGATACCACTATCTCAAATTTAGGAGTCATACATCGTAGTTAGGAATCTTTGTCTTTCAGAAAATAGTGAGGCTTCTGGGGACACCTCTATATCGGTTTTTAGAGTTAATTCGATAAATAATTTCGTGGAAGGTTCATACTATAATCCTGTATTCATATTTTGTCACAATTTTCTAAAATGTAACATTTTCACACTCATCCAAAAATAACAGCCATTCAATTAGGTAATCTTACCATATATTCGCCAGGTGGCATTTTTCCATTTTTGTTTCCAAAGTTTAAAGTAAACACAAAGCAGAAACTACGTTGAGACTAGTGCTTGGTCAAAACAAACAGCGTTGCCAAAGCATAGATCACCCATTTGTATTTGCATTTTCAATTTTTTTAATGTCCCCCAGACGTAGGAAGTTCAGTAATGTAGCACAGCTATAAATACTTCCGAATATACATTTCATTGTCAAGTTTACATATGCCACATGGTCCAATATCATCTCCTCAAAGTCTAATTTGCGAAAAGTTCCCTGCCCAGATCTCTCTGGCATAAAGAATCCAGGTTTAAGATCTCACAAAATCCGACATATGCATTTCTAACCATTGGTTATCTAATTCATTATACTCAGTTTATAGTTACTTGTTATCCGTACAATTTTGAATGTAAAAATTAGAAATCTATATCTACCATAACCTGTACGTATATTTATTACTTCATCATGCTATGAAATCAGAAAGGTTCCACTCATAGGTTTAAATCATCTGTAGATACTTATTGATGCTATATAGGGCAAGAAGTGCTATACCAGAATTCTTAGCCAAATTTTTGAATACCTTAGATTTGGAGAGGTTTTTCTTTCTAAAATTGCCATCGCTGTCATTAGAGCATCAATTTCAATTTTAAGAAATCATATTTACAAAATATCTACTTTATAGTATGTATACTTCAATTAGGCCTACAATTAGAATTATTTTAATGTATTTACAAAATGTATTTCATCAATTCCAAAAATTAATTGTCTGTATCACTTTGTCCTTGAGGCAATCCTCTAATGAGGAAAGCTGTATATAATAATAAAAAGATCTCAATTTAATAATGGCATTTATAAATATTAAATGACACTTGGCAAGAATGGAAGACTCATTGCCAAAAAAATAGTTATTTTTACAACCCTAGAGGTGATTGACCTAGAAGGAGGTCGAAAATTATATGGGAGGATAATGTGAAAATGAAACTGGAGTATTTAAAGCACTTGACTGGATATCTATGGCCAGGAGTAGAGAAGTTCGACGAAAAATTTTCGCGACAGTCAAAATTATTCATGGAATATCGAGATGTTGACGATTATGAGGGATTAAATGCTTATAATTCCTCAACACATTAATGTTATTTAATCGTTTGCCACTGTGGTCTGGCGATAAGGTCCATCACTCAGACACAGCGGGTCCAGGTTCGATGCCCAGTCGGAACAAGATTCCTGGGAGAGGTTTTTTCGGATTTCTCCCTCACCTCTTCGACAAATATGAGGAACCCTCAAGGTCCAAATGTACCCAAATACTATCTTGCCACAACAATCTTCCATATCATCGCCTTGTATAATTCAATGACGTTTCTTGTCTAAGACGTTCGTATTTTCTCGAAGGTGGTCATTGTATCGAAATTATCACTCGTCCAGTTCAGACCCATGTCCTCATGTGTTAAAAAAGGTATGTTTGAGATGTAGAGTTTAAAATCCCCTCTCGACAGATCGCATCCTTGTACAGCCTGGGCGACATGGACCATGTAAGTGTGCCTACAAGCGGTTAAGCTAGGTAACGAAAGAAAGATCAGTCTAAAAATATCCGTTGTAATATATTTTTTTATTAAAGAATGTTTCTGTTATTTACACAGGTATTCTCAACCTAAATATACAATTTAATTTTTTTCACACTTCCCGACCTTGTGTAATATCCATCCATAGTAAATCTGCCCAAGGCAGGTCCTTCACTGTAATCATAGCATTTTCATGCTATGCTTGCAACGTTACTAGGGAATTGTAAGTGGTAGCTTCCCGTTGCTTTCCACACCGGTGAAGGATGATGGCCATATGATTTCGGGGACCGTTTAGACCTTAACGTTTTTCTGACACTTGTCTTACAAGTAAGGAAAAACCCCGATAAAAACCTCCCCCGACCGGGGATCGAACCCGGACCCGCTGCGTGACAAGGCAGCACGCTGCCTCGAGACCACAGCGGTGGACATGTGTAATATAATTAATTAATTACGTAAAATGTCATATTAAGATTGGCAGGATAAAAACTTCATTAATTAGGAAACTTTTCATAAAGTCATAATGGACAGAAATTCAAATATGCACCTAGAATTGCATCTTACATATCTGTTATGCAATTCAAAATTAAAATTAAAGACTCTTGCTAATGTATTTCATCGACTGCATATCTAAAACACGAAATCGTGAGGCAACTCGTAAATAAAGATCATACGCATCTCTGATTTGTAGGATATTTAGTTGCCACAAATCTTAAATATCTTTCAAATTACACCTCATTGTTGATAAAAAATGTCCGACTGCACAGGAAATACGTGAAGTAAACCGTGTCCTATGCAGTGCTGCTTGATGTTTTTCGTTTCAGTAAGTCAAACCAGAGAGATATATGACTAAGAAGGAGTTTACATTTGGTTTGCTCGTGTTTATTATTTTATTCGGTTTAGAAATGCATTACGATGTTTAGATTGTAGAAATTGGTGGTGAAATGAAACAAAAATCTCAAGAGAGATACAGGGAAAGATTATTTGCTAAAATATTCTCATTTATTGCTATGGCCATGCATATACACCGGTGCCCAAAGTTAAAGCAACAAACAAAATATCAGTATTTATATCTATAATTAGAACGAATTTTTGCATGCAACGAAAATAAAACTCACTTATGGAACTCGTATGTTCAATGCCGCATTCACTCCACTGGTAGTTATCCTCAGCAAAAAAAATACAACTGCCATCTACAGCGAGTGAAAAAGTAATCATACAGTGTGTAATCCGGTCTGTTTATTTCTTATTTTTTAATTCGGACTGCTCTTCCACCGTAACTATTCTCATTTGGGAAATTAAGAAACTTTGGAATCACTTTCTCTATTCTGCAATTTTTGATTTGCATATATAATGCAACAGAATAATAATTTTATGTTCTTTTTCTGTTGTTCCTTTTCTTTTCGGAGCCGTTTAACTGTTTTGTGTATTCGGCAAAACTGTACTGATTATTTTAGGTGTGTCTTATTATTTTCTTTTCGGAGCGATTTAATCGTTTTATGTATTCTGCACAACTGTACTGGTTACACTATTGGGATTCTTACTATGTACTGTTATATGCTGAGATGAACAATCCTCTGTAGGGGAGGGAACGAACAAAATCAAACCTAATGGGGAGCTAGTACAACTTCAGGGAGTAATTCTCGTATATTAATCCATAAACGTTGATCTTCAAGCTGGCACCTCCAGTCTTACTGTTTTTTTCTTAATCTTCGGTATCTATTGAAAATGTATAGTATTACTTTATGAACAAGTTCGCCCCACCCCTCACGTCACTGCAACAACATTCCCTCTACAGCGAGTTCTTCAGCTCAGTATATAACACTAAGTAGTAAAGACTTCATAAAGAAAAGGGGAGGGCATTGTACTCTCACTCGTCACTCTTGGATAATGGCTATACTTTTATATATTTATTTATTTTCGTGGCTTATATAGCATGGAATTGCAACTATTTTTGCAAATTAATATAACACATACCACAAAACGTATGAAAACATATTTTATACAATTTATGTTTGTCGATTGGAAACATTTTGGCCTTCTAATAGAAATAGTTTAACTGTACAGTCACTTCATATATTCACTGTATGTCCTGTTACACGGAGTAAGATCCATCTGAATATTATCTATGTTACACCCCTAGATATTTTAATGTTCTTTTGCCCAACAGATGCCTAATAAAAATGTTGAAAGCATTTCAATGTCACCCCATTTGAGCTACATGACGTAGCCACCTCAATCTCCTAGACTTGATAACGATAAGGACAGTAAACTTCGTACCTACACTTCCTTCCTCATCTTGCGTTCATCTAATTCAGGCCTGCGGTACTGTAGCGCGGAGAGAATTGACGCGCTCCTGCTTCACATAAGTGACTTTCCTACTATAGTCCACAGACGAGAAGAATGAAAGCAATGGACGAAGGGAGGGCATATGGAATTGCAAGCGATACAATGGCTTACTACCTGAGAATATAGGAATAGTCATGTCACTCACATCTGTAGTTTATTTCAGGCGTCTTCAATTTTATGTTTTATATTTTGTGTTTTACGGTAATTAAATATGCTCTTCTTATTGAGATTAGTTACATTATATTTTAATGTTTCTTATTTCACTATGAGGTAAGGGTGATTATTACAATTTTGAAGTGTGTCTGTCAGACTCAGAACTGACACGCTCGCTCAGCGTCTAAATGAAGGTAAGTTGCAATAAAATTCTTCATCATAAAACGTGCTGAGTATGAAATGCGTACTCCATTCAAACACTTCGTCTGTGGACTATAGTGTTCAACGTGATGAACGTAAAGAATATACAGTCAGTGGCGTAGCTTATCAAGAGGAGTGCGATGAGTCAATATTAATAAATTAATGGTAAAACTCCAAGAGTTGTAGGTCACAATTCTGAAATTGTATTGTAAAATTACAGGATTCAATGCCATCGTGCCACCTATATGAATTCAATTAAAACATCGGAAAAGCACACAATTTATTGTTGCAGGAAAAGAAATGGGAATATAATGGTACTGCACATCAAAAAGACTTCAAAAAGATAATATTAAGAGGGAGAGGATATATAGTATCCTGCAAGAGTTCGGAATTCCTAAAAAGTTAGTTAGATTTATACAAATGTGTCTAAATGGCACAAAGAGTAGGGTGCGCGTAGGCAAACAGTTTTCGGATACTTTTGAAATCCACAATGGGTTGAAGCAAGGAGATGCACTATATCCTCTACTATTTAATTTGGTATTAGAGCATGCCATCAAAACTTTATAGGATGAAGACGGCCTACAACTCAAGGTGTTAATAAGCTGTTATTTTATGCTGATGATGTAGTACTATTGGGCGGTAGCGAAGAGATACTAATTGCACACACTATTGAGTAACACTAATAAATTGGGACTGGAAGTAAATATCAATAAAACTGAATATATGGTCACACATATATAATACATTATATAATGGAAATGGACAGCTAGTGACAAATGAGGGAAATTTTGAGGAAGTGGCTGAATTCAAATACCTGTGAACAACAATCACAACTAGAAATGACATACACAAAGAAATTAAACATAGACTCAATTCTGGAAATGCGTACTATTTTGTATTACAGGAACTCTTGACGTCCCAACTCCTTTCAAAAAACGTTAAACTGAAAATATATGTAAAACTATTATTTTACCAGTTATATTATACGGATGCGAAACATGGATTCTTACTTTAAGGGAGGAAAGGAGATTACGAGAATTTGAGAATAAAGTTCATAGGAAATTTTTTGGACCAAAGAGAGATGAACAGACCAGTGAATGGAGAAAACTACGTAACAGTGAACTACATGATCTATATATGAAGCCAGATATAATGAGAAGAGTTAAGTCTCGTAGACTGCGATGGGCAGGTCATGTGGCACGAATGGGTAATGAAAGACGCGCGTGGATACTTCTTGTACGAAATCCAGAGGGAAAACGCCCAGTTGGTAGATCTAGAATGAGGTGGGAGAATAATATTAACTATGATTTGAGGGACGTAGATTATACAGGGAATGATTGGAAAACGTTAGCTCAGGATAGGGGTGTATGGAGAGCTTATGTCCGTGCGGCCATGAACCTACGAGTTCGATAGTGCCAATGAGTTAGTTAGTATATACCTGATAGAAATATGTATGTTTATTTTTACTTAAAAAGCAATATGAGAAATGCCTTAAAATGAAGTGAGAAGTTGAGCTTAATTTTGCTAAAATCACCATATTTACAACAGTTGCTGCCGGAGAGATTCTCAGGTCGCATCGTAAGAGAGTGGCGTGCTGGGATATTTTAGGACGGATCGAGAGTGAAGTGAAAGCATACAATTTTTTGGGTACAATAAGGAAACTGAGGTATATGAAAATTGGAGATCAATAAGGACATATGTATTATCAATAATAAGAATCTTAATTTGGTATTTGTTTTCGATCTTCAATTATATTATATTATATAATAAGTAGTCTTGAGAAGTTCAATAGCCTGAGAGTTCATTTGATGTCTGCAGGGTGAGGGGGATATAAGCTCGCGCGCGCGTGTGAGTGTGGGGGGGTTGTATGTATATGTGTGTGTCTTTCTCTCTCTTTTTTATTTGTTTGGTAGCAATTTTGTTTTAATTATTCATTTACAAAACAAGACTTTTTATATCTATACACATGGTCTTTTATAGATGAGTGTAGAAGTGTATTATTGGGTATTTAGTGTAGACATTTATTATACACACACACACACACACACATACATATATATATATGTGTGTGTGTGTGCATTGTTTTGATACATTTTTATGTAGGTGTGTAGCCTTGTAGGTATTTGTTTATGTAATGATTATTTTTATTTTTTTTATTCATGGAAAAATAAAGCACTTACGGCTAAGCAGGCCCGTGAATAATGTAAATGCAAAAAACAAAATGTGAAACATGTATTAGTTATTGCTCAGATAGTGTAGCCGACGTAATCACAAAAAAACCGCAAAAAAAACAAATGAACACTAAACTAATCTGGTGTGCACTAAGTCGCCCATTTTCTCACCCTAACTTGACCAAACAAAAACTAATTTACAATTATCACACTCTAACATGCTCACTAAAGTAGTTGGGCTCCTGAGATAGAATCCCAGGGAACGCTAGCAGTACCTTTTCTCCGATCGAATATTCACAGGTGTTACAATGGCATAGAACAGTCTAAAATTATGTTCTTTGTTGGTCCGTCCCAACTTCTAAATATATTTATTAACTGTAGGCATTTTGGTACTAATCAAACATTTACAGTGATCATTTAGTTAATTTTGATTCAACATAAGGCCCCAAATTTATGACATTGTAGAACGAAAGAAACGTCAAGTGTCGACAAGTGCTTATAACGCATAGAATAAGTAAACAAAAAGAAAAAAGAAAAAATATATTTTTGGAATTATGACTTTGATATTACGGCCGACATCTATCGAGATGGATTAATTTGCATTATTATCTGATTATAATTTTGATATGGTTGTAAAAGGGAAGATGCTAAGAGGAAGGAGAGCTTCTAATTGCTTTAAATCCTAAGACTTAGAGGAACCGACCTGTACATCTTCCTAGTGTCCAATCCCACCTTCACGTGGTGCAGCTGTTAGTAACCATATAACTTATACGTATAACTTACGTGATGAACGGACGGTGGGCTACTCACCAATTGCACTGGTCAGCATGGTGAGATATTGACCGATATGGTATTACTTCCACTTCCATACCATATCTCTTTTTTATTTTTCCTATCCAGTCTCTCTGGAATGAACACTTGTTGTTTTGCGACCCCGATGGTATTAGAGTATTCGAGGCCGAGGGGATCATTTCATCTTATCTTTTCTGTCAAATTCTTCCTATAGGGCAGATCAGGCTCTTAGCTGTAGTGAAAGCAAATGATCTAAGGATGGACACCTGAAAAAAATCACTGGTCCTCCAGGTTGGGGGTTGATGCGGTAGGCCAGCTCCCTCCCATCAGAAAAAAATTGCAATGCTAAAAACCTAACAGAGATAAGCCGGTCAGATTAAAAGGAAGACGAATCAAGCTACGGAAACGAACTCTGTTTATTGGAACATGGAACGTACAAGGCATAAGGAATAAAATGAAGGAGGTCCTTAAACAGATGGAGGATTTGAAGCAGGACATTATCGTACTGACAGAAACAAAGAAGAAATAGAGAAGGAATTGTAAATTTAGGAACGTATGTTCACATTTACAGTGGTGTTAAAAAGGATGAAAGGGCTAAAAGAGGGGTTTCAATACTTATCAAGAAGAAATATAAGAGATATATCACAAACTGGGAAGCAACAAATGAAAACGTAATTAAAATTAATATATCTCTTTTTGGTATAAAATGCTCTATATTAGGAATATATGGAATTAGTGAGGATGGAAATTATTTAATAAAAGGTAAATTTTATAGCACATTAAATTATATTATGGATGAGATCGGGAACTCAAGAGAAATTATATTAGCTGGCGATTTTAACAGCAGAATCGGCAAAGAGATAGATAATGATGTAGTCGGACCATATGGAGAACTGGAGAAAAATGACAATGGTAGAATATTGATAGGATTTTGTGAACAATATTCACTTAAAATCCAAAATGGATTTTACCAACATAGAGATATTCATAAGTATACTTGGCACCAAGATACTCTTCATCTACCATCGATAATAGATGTTGTAATAATTAGTAGTAGTAGTAGTAGTAGTAGTAGTAGGACTTTATTAGACAAAAAGTAAGATATTTACAATATTATTTATAAATATGGGTCGCACGGGTAGTAAGCCGTACGTGCTGTTGACAGTCCGTTACAATAGAGTAATAATTTATACTAGTGTAAAGAAAAAAAAACAACATAAAAAAGCTATAACAATACAACTACATAAAGAAAACACAATAATATTACAATTAAATAATAACACAATAGCATTATACACTAAAAAAACAATAACATTACAATTACATAAAGAAAACACAATAATATTACAATTAAATAATAACACAATAGCATTATACACTAATTAATTTATGTATAATAATTAAGAATTAATGGTATTGCATTTTGATAACATATATTTATTCATGAATGGGTGTTGTTCTTATTTTCCGCGTTTTGTCCAGAAATTTACCCAGGTTTATCCAATTTTCTGGATTTACCAATAACTCGTAGCATGCCAATCTTTCCCGATTTGAATTTAGAAATCTTTCCGGTAATAACTGACATCTCCAATATTCTAAATCATTACATTTTCCTAATATATGTATCCCATCTTCAAAGTTCCCGCACATTGGACATATTAGGCATACCGTGATCGTCGCTAATTTTTAGAAACTTCCATGCCCCTAGCCTAAACCAAGCAAGGCCTGATCTCTCTTTAAATCCTAGGTTGAGTATATTCGATTCTTTTCCCCAGACGTGTTTTAGGTATCTTTGTAAACACAGTGAGCGTTTTCCTGTACATTCGGCGAAAATATCTTCTTGGTTTAAATCCAAGTATCTCCTCCTTATTTTTCTCCACACGTTCTTGCGATTTTCAGTCACTTTTCCCATATCCAGCCCATCCCAATTTTATGGAGTTCTCTCCTAACCTCGTCTGCCCCATAATTTAACATCTATGTTTTTAATTTGGTGGTCGTAACAAATTTCTCTAAGCATTGTTTGTTCACCTTGGATTACTCGCAACCAGTATTTGAGTACACGAATTTTACAGTTTATGTCGTCCTGGAATGACCCAAATTCATATAAAACTCCACAGTTAGAAACGGCCTTACTAAGTCCTGTAATATATTTTGGAAAATGCGTATATACCTTATTTAGTATTTCCGTTCTTTGGAAACCCCAAATCTCGCTACCATAGTGCATTATTGGCCTGACCATCGCTCCATAAATTTTTTCTAACGTGCTGACTGGAATATCAGGCACTCGACCCAGAATACCGAGTACACTGTCCCCTCCCTTTAAATAATGCTATATCAATATGTTTTTTCCACTTCCCGTCCATTTTCAACGTCGTACCAAGATATTCAAAATGTTTCACGTTTTGAAGTACTTAATCTTTGTATTTCCATTCCTCTGCTCTACAATAACCATTCCCATTTTTAAAGGTCATTGTTTTTGTCTTACTAACATTTACAGTCAATCCCCCAATTCCTACAGTATATTTCCAGTAGGTCAAGACCTCTTTGCAGTCCCTTGATTGTCTTGGAACAGATAATTAAATCATCTGCATACAAGAGGACTGGGACTTTAACATTTCTTATCTCCGGAGCTTCAATTTCTCCTTCTAGCATTACGTCTACAATATCATCAACGAATAGATTAAATAGCATTGGTGATAAAATGCAACCTTGTCTCACTCCTCGATTGGCTTCACTGCTCTCTGTGATGTGCCCTTGGTCTACCTTTATACAAAATTTAACATATTTATAAATTGACATTAAAGCATGTATCATTTTATGAGACAATCTTTCCGATTTAATTTTTCCCAAAGTGCGATTCGGTCCACAGTATCAAATGCCATCTTAAAATCAATGAATGCACAAAATAATTTACCCCCCCCCTTCATTTTCAGATTGTCATCAATTAATGTTCTCAGAACAAATACGTTGTCCACCGTGGAGTATCCTTCTCTAAAACCTGCCTGATATTTTCAGAGCCTATTGTTCTCTTTAGCCCATTGTCTCATTCGTTCCTAAAGTACTTTACAATATATTTTTAATTAAGAAACATTCAATTTTAAAGACCCAGGATGTAAGGACATCCAGAGGATTAACATGCGGAAGTGATCACTATTTATTGAATGCAAAAATAATATTTCCATTGCAAAGTAAAAATGACAGGCTAAATAAAACTAAAAATGAAGAGGGCAGTTTCCATGACTTGTCAACAATTCTATACAACTTGGATAGTTTGGAGAATGAGAGCACATCATATCTGTATAATAAAAGGTTAGATGATCAGTTAGTAATCTCTGTGTTTGACAATGCTCAGGAAGTATACAACTACATAGTAAAAAGTGTTCATCAGGCGGCAAAAGAAGCTTTAGAAAAAGCAAAATAAATAGCAAACAAAAGAAAAATATTTAATGTAGTTGAATACCAAAGATCTGAAAGACAAAATACAATATAAAGAAGCTCAAGGAAGAGTTAGAAAGAAAATTACGGAAGCTAAAAATCAGACCTGGGAACAAAATTGTTTAAAAATTCAAACATGCATTGGAGGGAAACGAAGTTCTGAATCTTGGAGAATTTTAAAAAAAATTGAAAAATAAAAGAAGTGGACAAACAAATGTACAAACAATACCTGTGACTGAATGGGAAAATTATTTTAAAACGTTACTATCAGAAAACAGATTATTTAATTTAGATAACGTTCAAAATATTCCAGAAATAAATGAAGATGAACATATACAATTGGACATAGAGGATATTAAAATGAATATTCAATCATTAAAAAATAAAAGAGCTAGTGTTCCAGGAGGAATACCGGCGGAACTATTAAAGCATGGATCCGACCATTTATTTGAACGACTGAGAAAATTATTTATAAAATTTATGAATGGTGAAAAAGTTCTTGAAGAATGGAAACTAGGATACATTTCGACAATCCATAAAAAGGAATAAAAAGACCAATGTGAAAATTATAGAGGTATAACAGTAACAAGTGCTATGAGTAGACTCTATGGACGTATACTAAAATATTATTTGAAAAAAAACTATAGTGATATGGAATTAGAGGAACAGTCAGGATTTAGAGCATGTCGTTCCACAACCGACAATTTATTTTTGCAATCCTCAGATAACAGAAAATAAAATGCAATATGGACAACCTTTGCACCTACTATTTGTTGATCTAGAGAAAGCATATAACAATGTCCCTATAGAGAAACTGTGGATTGCTTTAAGACGTATGGGAATTAAGACTATAATAATTGAAGCTACACAAAATTCATATGACAATTGCATGTCTAAAATTAAAATTGGCAGTAAATTGTTTCATGGTTTTTCGATAAATAAAGGTCTCCGTCAAGGTTGTTGTCTAACACCGACTCTGTTTAAAATATATGTATATGAAATATTAAAGAATTGGAGGAGAAAATGTTCAAGCATGGAAATTCCTATTTCAAACAACAAAACTTTATACAACTTACATTTTGCAGATGATCAATTGTTAATTGCACAAGATTATGAAGATTTAGAATATATGACTAGAAAATTAATAGAAGAATATGAAAAATGGGGATTATATTTGAACATGAAAAAAACTAAATATTTATCAATTGGTGAACCAGAACAAAATTTAATTTTTGAGACTGGAGAATCAATAAAATCTTGTAGTGATATTAAAATAAATAAAAATGGGAGTTATGAAGAGGAAATAAGAAATAGAAATAATAAAGGAAAATTTGCAATTGCTTGCCTCAATGGAATATTGTGGGATAAAAATATAAGTAATAAAAATAAAATGAATATATATCATACAATTGTTAAAAGCATCATTACTTATGGAGCAGAACTTTGGCCATTAACAACAAAAACAAATAAGTACCTTTTGGCAACGGAAATGGATTTTATACAAAGGACCCCAAGAATTTCAAAAAAAAAAATTAGGAACTCAGTTATAAGGGAGAAAATAAAGATTGAAGACACTATTTTATATGATATTAAAACTCAGCAATTAAGATGATACGGAATGTCCAGCGAATGGAAGGGGATCGACTACCAAAATTTGTTTTGGAATAGAAACCTGAGGTAAGACGAAGCAGAGGAAGACCTGAAACCGCCTGGAGTCAGGGAATATGTTTATATATGAAGGAGAAACATCTGCAACCAGGTGATTGGATGGACTGACAAAACTGGCTATTAGGAATCGGACGATGTCAAAGACATTAATCAACCGATTATCTATCTATTTATAATTCTGATATCACACTACGGTTATTTATATATCAATACAAGTAATTAATTCATTCTTGTATATTTACTTGGTAATATAAAATTAATTGACCGGTATTCAGCACTGAATATTTACATTCAGAACACATCACCTGAACAGCCAGGGAGTGAGAGTATACAGCATGCAGTGAACGGCAGTACCCTGATCTACATGTAGGAATATCAATTATATTTGACAGTCTTCTGTCTATCAATTTGGATATGTGTGATACAATCGGGTGAAGTTCAAGTGTATTTACGATTATTAATATTTAGGAATGTAGTGCTCTTAATGATGAGATTTAATGAGGTTAAAAACTTTGCTATCTGAATGTCATTACCGTTGCTTATTCTTCTCTCTCTCTCTCTCTCTCTCTCTCTCTCTCTCTCTCTCTCTATATATATATATATATATATATATATCTCATACACACACAGAAACAAACAAAACTATGCAAACTTTCAGTGCTTCTTGTTGACTTTAAAACGTTCCACATTCCTTTTTTTCGCATTAAATCGCCTAAGAGAAATGTAATGTGGTAATTTGGAATTTTCGAACCTTATCTAGGAAAACAAAGTTTACATGAATAATTCAATAAAAATGCGTTAAAACTAGTAGAATTTGCGATGATTTCAATAACCAGTACACATTTTCAACATAAAAATGTACATAAAGGAATTTGAAGATCGCCTGATGGCAACTCAGTCAATCATATTGATCACGTCTTGATTAAAAAAAGGCATATTTCGGACGTAAAATATTAGGAGATGTTGAGGAGCAGACATGAACACAGATCATTTTATGGTATTAGTATAATATTAACAGCGAATATTTAAAAAAATGGAAAAATAAAATCGAAAACTGCCGAAATTTAATAAAACCCGAATTAAAACATCCTTGAGTTTATACTGGACCTTCAACATAAACTAAATCAAGCAGTAATTAATATAGAGATAGATGAAAATACAAGAGTGTAGGTACATTGGAACAAAGTAAAGATTACTTGAAAACAAGCATTACAGGAAAAACTCGGAAATGAACAGGTAACACAAAATAAGGAATGGTTTGATAGTGAGGGCGAGAGAGTCATAAGAGTAAGAAATCAGGCAAGAATGAAAATGTTATAGAGAGAAACAATTACCGCAACACAATTATACGAGAACAATAGGAAAACTACAAAGAAGGAATGCAGAAAAAATATGAAAAACAGATTGGAAGTACTAAATTACTGTCATAAAGGAAGAGAAGTATAGAAAATGTATAAAGGAATGAAGGAAATAAATAGAGATTGACAACCACAAACCCACCTATGCAAGGAAAAAACAGAGAACCCAATTGGTGATCAAAATACAATTTTAAAGAGATGGGAAAAATATTTTAAGGAACATTTTAATTCAAACTCAAATTTTATTGAACAAGTAGATATGATAATAGACGAATTAAATGGCATAAAGTACATGTGCCGACAGAAAATGGGGTGGAAGAGGTCACTAGGAACATGTGTAGTCATCGATAACCAGGAGAAAAAAGAATCCCGATACATGTTTTCAAAAATGGAGGGTCAGAGATATTAAAGAAAATATATAAACTAATAAAAAAAATCTGGATTAGTGAAGAAATGCCTTCAGAATTGTATACGTCGATAATATCACCGTTACACAAGAAAAACGATAGAACCGTTTGAACAATTTATAGAGGGATTTCGTTACTCAATGTCACTTACAAAATATTAGCTAGAGTAGTAAACACTAAAATGAAAACATATGCTTAAAAAATCCAAGGAAATACGAATTCGGTGTTACAGGAGGAAGATCGACAACAGATCAGATATTTGCTTTAAGACTCATCATGAGTCACGAATGCATCACAATACATGAATTGCATGTCTATTTTAAAGCTGCATATTAAATCATTAATAAGAAACAACTATTTGCTGCAATGTTAGATTTGGGAGTCCCCAAGAAATTAGATAAATTAACCATGATGACTCTTCAAGAAACCAAAAGTAAAATTAAAGTGCAAGGAACTTTTTCAAATAAATGTTCAATACGTCAAGCACTAAAGCAAGGTGATTCTCTGTCGGCACTGTATTTAATCTAGCATTAGAAGGAATAATTAAAAATATTACTAGTAATCCAGGAGGAGCAATTTTCAGCAGAACAACCTAAAATTTAGCTTTTGCTGATGATATTTGTATGTTGGGAATCAGCACCAAATACCTGAGCAAAAATTTGAAAGTATTGGAAGAGGAAGCTGCAAAGACAGGACTCACCAAAAATAAAGAAAAAAGATATGTACGGTTAACACAAGAAATGGAACAAGATGGAGAATTGATACAAATTGTCAAGGATATCAGAGGCTGGAACAATTTAAATATTTAGGTGGAATCATTACTGAAAGTAACGAGATTAAAGAGAAAATGAAGGCAATACTAGAAGAAGGAAACAAATTTTATTATAGCTTCCAATTTTTTAAAGATATTCATTAGTGTCAATTGAGCTTAAGGCAATGCATCTGTCATATACACTAAATTTCTAAGTTTTCTACCTATCTTTCTGAACTTTTTATCATAGTATAACTGTATATAGGTAAGATAATATACACATTTTGGTGAATGTAGCTTCATTGATTTGAGAGCTAAAAATTATTCTCCATGAAAATATTAAATATTTTTTAAACATACATATAATGCTCAACGCGATGATCACTTTGACATATTGCACTGACACTTTAATTTAACACTACGTGCAGTAATTCCCATCAAAGTTTCAAGCTTATTTTCAGACAGTGGTTCCATTTTTTTATTATGCAAAGTAAAATTTTTAATTCTTGTATTAATATTTCTCATATATTAATTTTTTAACACATGGATATCACTGAATATGTGGGGCTATTTGATACATAATTTTACATATCCTCTGAAAATTTGAAAGGAATTGGATTGAAAACTGTATCACATGTATATTCAAAAATGTATTTTTGAGAATAAAAGCTTTAAACATTTAGTGAGTTACCTACAGAACTGTTGAGCAATAACTTCTGTTAAAACTGTCCAGCTGCATACATGGGACTCTCAGCTAGATTCTTCTTTTGTTCTCTCAACAGTTTTCCTAATTATAACTTCTTGCTAGCTGTTTTAGCACCTTTCCGCCCCGATTCTGTACTACGATACAAGCGATCCTTGCCTGTAAAAATAATGATTTTCTTGCCTGAGCTAATTAAACCAATACCAATAACACTTTCTTTCAGTTTTTCAGTTTCTTCTCATCCCATGCTAAAGTGACTTATGGCAGAAGTCACAGCAACTTCTAGTTTTTTGTTCGAATTGAAGGTTTCTTCAGGTTATTTTGACTAGATCACAGAATGTAAACATTTATTAGTATTATGTGTTATGCTTGAAATGCACCTAATTAGCAACTCATTGGAAGCTAAACGATGGTAAACAGGCATGATCTTCTAAATAATGTTCATTATTAGCGTTGTCTTTATGGTCGTGCTGTTGTGGTACGGTTTTGCTTCCCCTTTAACAGTAGCACGGTTGAAAAAAAAACACCAAGAATTCACACCGCCGGGACACTTGAAGTACTGAAGAGTTTCATCAGTAGACATGTAATGGTAGAGAGTTGCATATATTGCACTTTTCATGTTTTCTACATTTGGAGCATTGTCATTTATAGCCTTCCGGTACTATTTTCCTAGTTTCATAATTCTATCTTCATTAGACTGCCAGGTTTTTTTTTCCCCTCCTAGTATGATTCATTTTATTCGCCACTCAGTAATTGTAACAGCCGTTTAGCGTCATGATTAATACATTCTTTTTTCTCTATTGACACCTGGACCGTACACAGACAAATCTTGAAGATGTTTGTAGGGTTTTGCACCTCCATCTGATAGTACATTGTTGTAAAGCATCCTACACCTTTGTCACTGACCTCTTTCATAGAATTTCATCTGCTAACACCTCCATTGCATTGGAAGAACCAGTGAAATTACAGTCGCATTCACCATCTGACTTATGTTTTGTCAACCACCCTTTATATTCATTACTTTTTGTCCAGTGATTTACATTTTTGCATACACAATACTTCGAAAGGATTTCAAATTCTATTATAATAATATCAGTTAGTATATATATTACAATTCCTATACCATAGAGGGAAATATGACCACGTTTATGCCGTGTGCCATCATAGGAGACACTGATGTCAATTATTTTTTGTACAATAAGATCGGAATTTACAGTGATATGTGCTTATCGTACAGCGTCATGTGCCTCCTTCATGACGTTTTCTTTTATTACTTTGCTTCCCTCTGTTAATTTATTTACGTGGCCACTGTAATTGCTAAAACTCAAGATTGGCAATCCCATTAACACTGAAAACTTTCCATAGTAGAATGTCCTTTCCCTATGGCTAAAAACCCATCTATCATTCTCCGATTTACTTGAAAAGGTGGTCGAGAGGAAGAATCACACTGAATTAGAGGGCTTTAAAAAATGAAAATTCCATTTTACAGTTATCACATTTCCTAACATGTTTTTCAGCATAGCACATCCCCTGTCTGGTTTCAATATACAAATTCTCAGTTCCACACTCAGCACTCATTCTTCCTTTGTAAATTTCATTCTGAATACTTATATGAACTAATGTATATTCATTACTAAGCTGTGACTCTTCAGATTGGATGTTGGTGAAAAGGGATAGTTTACGTTTGATAGCTGAATATGTAAGAAGTTGGAGCTCATTTAAAGTTGAAGTAGAGGGCTGGGGTTGATTTCCATTTACAACAAAAGGCTGGTGTTCATCTCTAGTTGAAGTAGAGGACTGGGGTTCTTCTTCTGATACAACAAATCAGAAACGATCTTTCATAGTAATATAAGGAAGCCTGACATTAGTATATTCAACTTTTTAAACTGCTAAGCTAATTTTCTTATGAAAATGTTTCAAAACATTATTTCTAATCGTAGTTATATAGGTTTATATCTTAAAATATGTAACGATAAATTATAAACTCAAAGGAGAGAAAGGTCTAGAAGGCTCTGGGACTACCAGTTGGCATCACAACCGCATGCGTTAATCACAGAGATGGACGATCATCCAGCCCGTCCAATAGTGATATTTGGTCAACATGCCGGATCACCCAGCCATTATAGCTGGATTTCACAACCTATTATGGCTCTTATTTTATCTACTCAAATTCATCAGGATGCTGGTTAGATATCGGTTCCATAATGGGCGAAATTCCTTGAGAAAATTTCTTCTCCCATGGGGATTCGAACCAGTGCAAGTCCCAAAGCATTATTCTATAAAGAAGTTTGTCTCGGCGCAGGACAAGAGAAATTATGGGTTACAGAAAAATATTTGAGCAGTTGAAGTAATAAAAATAAAAAAATGATAAAATAACACGAATGAATTCCAATTTCTTTAAAACAAAGAATCAGGTATAGTACCTAAACAACTATGATATCTTATTTTATATATGTGACATGCAACTGTTTTATAACGTTAGAAAGAATTAGTAAACGCCCATTTATATATTGTTTTTCTTTTTAATCCACTGTACACAGTTTGAGAAATTGGAATTAATATGCCGTCTTGACGGAACTTGCACATTATTATTTTCCGATTCCGATTGAGGGTCTTTCCACTTTTCAGCGGTTGCCCTTTTACCATCCGGCTGCTGGCCCTTCACATCCACATGTGTCAATCACAGAGGTAGATGATCAACAGCCAGTGTAGGGGTGACATGTGGTTAGCATGTCGAGTCCCCCAGCCGTTATAGCTGGTTCCTCAACCTGGAGCCGCTACTTATTGTAGCTACCCAATTGCCTCACGATGCTGGGTGGGCACCGGTCCCATACTGGCCGAAATACCATGAGAAAATTTCTTCCCCCATGGAGACTCGAACCAGCGCAAGTCCCGTAGCTCTGCGCCAAGGCTTCCTACCTTAACCGCTCGGCTACGGCGCGGGACACATTATTATTTTTATGTGACAATTTATCATCATTCCATCTGACATGGCGTTCTAAAGTGGGACGGTTTGGTTATTGTTGTTTATCCTCATGTAGGGCGCCATTATGAACAAGGAAGGATTGTTATTGTTGTTCAGCAAAGTAGTTGGGCGATGTCGTAAAGAAGGATTTATTAGATGTATTGATTTACCAAAGTATCATTTATGATCCGAACTAGGGTTGCAAATTCTTTGGATTCGGTGAGCAAGGAAAATTAATCAGTGGTACAACAAAGGAATTCTATAGGCATAACAAAACCAAAAATGTTCATTTAACGATGCAAAATATTAATTGTAATACATTTTCACTAATTACAATGTAAATGAGATTTTAATGCGGGTTAGATATAATCAAACCGGCAAACAGGCAAATTCAGTCTTCATGAAGATAGTAACGACAACGGGGTTAGATTAGTCACCTTTCCCACATCAAAGAATCTCATTTTTAAGAGCACAACAATTCAGCATAAGGATATTCATAAATACACCTGGACGTCCCCAGATGGAGAAACTCGGAACCAGATTGATCATGTATTAGTGGATAAACGCTGACACAGTAGCATCATCGATGTTAAATCAGTTAGAGGGACAGACTGCAATTCGACCATCATCTGGTCAGAGTGAAAATCAGACATCGGCTATCGCTTATGAGAGGAACAAACGCTAAAGATGATTCTGTAAAATTTGAATTAAAAAACTTGAAAAATGATGAAATGCGGCAAGAATACCAAATCAAAATTGCTAATAGATTTGAAATAGTGGAATCTTCCGATGACAATGTGGCAAGCGATGAAGAATCTGATATAAATAAAGAATGGGAGGCTATAAGAGATATTATTAAATTGTCAGCATCAGGAAGCATTGGTTGTTTAAAAAAGAGGCAAAACAAGAAATGGTTTGATGAGGAATGTGCCTACATTGTAAAGAAAAGAAAGCTAGCAAAAATGAAATGGTTATACGAGCCAAATGAGGTAAATTTAGGCCGGTATTCTTGAAACCAACTCTCCTCTCCCCCACCTCTCTCACTTTCGTAAGTTGAGTCTGACCACGAGAGTGAGAGATGGTTTTCTTGAAACCATCTTATCCGATCTTATCTCTATCTCAGAGATGGAAAAATGCGTATGTTGGCAATGATTTTAAAAATGCATAGAGAAATAATCCATATGATATTGTGAAATATGGCGTCTTTTAAAAATCGTCTGTAATTGTATAGGTTATGGGAATGTGATTGTTTGCCTAAAATAAATTAAACGTATTACAAAAATGAGGAAATAGAATCTGATTGAGGTTAAACATACAATATATGTGTGTAATCAAAACGTATTCATGGCAAAATTAGGATTTCCTACATATAGAAATGTCCAACAATGAAAGAAATAAAATATATATTGCCCAGTTATCCCTTATAAAATTAGTTATCTGAATAGGCTTATATTATTGATAAATATAGTAAGAAAAGTATAAAAGGTCAAATTGTAACATTCCACAGCTTTTATATTTATACATGTGTATTGTGATGGAGAAAAGCGTACGTTATATGTACGTTATGGGATATCAACAAACCAAATTAATATAATATACGTGATCTATTTTATATCAAATTAAAAACAGTATTAGTGATCCATTTGAGATGGTCTATTTTATTTTATTATGTTATCTTTATGGATAATAGGTATACCTTTATGCATAACAGGTAATACTATAGGTTCTAATAATTTTGTAGGCCTAACCTTAAAAGTCGAAATTGTAGCAAAATAATAATTTATTATTATGGTTTATAAAATCATTGATAGGTAACTATGTATTAATTTATTGTTGTAATTGTTAATAGAAAACCATTATCAAAATTACACTATGAAGATAATATTTTAAGAACATGGTAAGAAATTACCATCACCACGTTATGTAAATACATCAAATAAATACAAAGTTATTAATCAATTTTTGATGGTGCATTTTATTTTCCATAACCTCAAGGTTGAGATTATGGTAAAAAATAACATATGGTATAGGGCTCAACTGCACTTCTACTAGCGCTTGATTTTTCATTTATATTGTCGTAAACTCTTCTTCTGTATTAACTAACATTATTTAATGCTTTAAACTTTTTCAAACAATTTTTATAACATTATTAGACAATTTTGAAGTATTTATTTAAATATGCAAATCACAATATTATGACACTGGTAGACAATATTATGATGCTATTTTCTCTTAATATTGCAAATATTAGTAATTTAATTTTCACAGCGACATATAGTAATCGAGGATGATAATCGATATGTGGTTAGATTGTGGGTTATCGCTGGCTATATAAACCTGACATATGCGCACTGTTGTTCTATTGGACTTTGAAAATATTCCACGCTAGTTTAAGTGCAGTTTTCCGTTTATAGAAACACTGTTAAGTAACTGTATTAATTATTGCTGTAATTCACCACAAATCTTTAATCACCATGTTATGTAAATTATTAGTATTGTCTCTTCTCCTTATGGTCATTAATGCTTCTCCTGATACAAGACTATAGTCATAATTTATAAACTTTGATACTCTATCAGTGTTATTCTAAAATTTATATCAAAACAAAAAATGAACATTATATGTATTATATATATGCCCAATTACTTTGCCCTACAGTCCTATAAGGGCATTTATATAAACAACCATCTTTAAAATATGTAGTCATTGCATGAAACATCATTTCAGTTTACTGTTTTACCTCATCCTCACGTCAACATGATTTTTTCAAATATGTCCCCTTGAATAGCTGATTGGTTTTACTACTTATATTGCAAGCTCTAGGGCTTTATGAAATACATAAGATAAATGGCACATTCACTAAAGCCCTCCACTGAACCTTTTCCTCAACGAACTTAATCCAGTAAAAATTTCTTCTACTGTCTATTCAATCTACATGATCAACCCATAACAAACTTATAAAACTTATAGCGACAAATGTATTTATTTTATTGAGAAAATACCATTAGGAAGGTTTAGATGGGAGGATATTTGGATGAATCTTAGGGAACTGCATATTGGAAATAAACATCTTTTTTGGTGGACATGAGTTTTGTATGTCATGATAAAAGAAACAGAAGTGAATTCTAGTACTTGGACAATGCAGGAAAATGAAATTAAAGAACAGTCCATACTTATATTTTATTGTGGAATTAATATGTATGACACCTGAAATAAATACAAAATACCGTATGTTTCATTTGAAAACATTGCTTTTTATTATTATCAGCATTCATAATTACTCATAACAATTATATACAAGAATCAATATGGATTTACATACATGAACATTACACAGCTATCAATGTACATAAACACACAAATTTGTAACACTAATACCTTATATATTATTGTGAAACATTACTATTTACACATTTTTTAGAATATAATACCTCATCGTGTTCACCACTGTGGTCTCGAGGTAGCGTGCTGCCTTGTCATGCAGTGGGTCCAATTCCTGGTCGGGACAAGCTCCTGGGAGAGGTTTTTTGGGGTTTTCCTCACCTGTAAGACAAATGTCAGGAAGCTTAGGGACCAACAGTCCCCAAATATCATCCGGTCATCATCATCATCCTTCACCGATGTGGAAAGAAAGCAACGGGAAGCTACCACACCTATAATTACCTAGCAAATCATAGCATGAAAATGCTATGATTGCAGTGAAATACCTACCCTTGGGCAGAATTACTATGGATGGATGGATCATAAGGCTTTTAAGTTTCCATACCCAACTTACGGAAAACAAGATAACAAACAAAAAGCTTGCCAAGGATCTACCTACTTAATCAAATATAAATTACTTTAATGAAATTTTATGATGGGAATTTACATCATCAGGCAAATAAATTAAGTAAGTCAAATTATTACATCTCACCTCATAAAACTGGGTGATTCTCACAGGACCGGTTTCTGAAGTTATTTCCTCTATCGTCAACCAGAACTCAGACTATAGAGTTAATGGAATCTTGGCTGATGATACAAGCAATAGCTTCAGAAACCAGTCCTGTGAAGATCACGGAGTTTTATGAGGTAACATGTAATAACTTATTTGACTCACTTAACGGAATATAAAATATTAAAAAAACCCATGGCTTGAAAGGCCTAGAAGGCTCTTGGCCTACTAGCTGGCTGTTGGACTCACTTCCACATGAGTTGATCACAGAGATAGAAGATCATTCACCCAGTGTAGGATTGGTCAGCATGTCAGGTCCCCCAGTCATTATAGCTGATTTTCTGAACTTGGAGTCGCTACTTATTGTAGCTACCCAAATGCCTCATGATGCTGAGTGAGCAATGGCCCAATACTGGCCAAAATCACAAGAAAAAATGTTTCCCCCATGGAGACCCAACCAGCGCAAGTCCGGTAACTCTCTGACAAAGCATCTTGCCTTAACCATTCAGCTATGGTGCGGGACATAAAACAAACAAACTGAATTAAATAAACATGTTCACAATTGGCTATACCAGAAATGTGAATAAATGTGCACGCATTTTAACTTATGTTATCCAATAAATGATAGTGTTAGTGACTTAAAGGACAATTACAAAGTTTATAGCTGATATGTCACATGGAATAGAGCCATATTTAAATTACACATTAGAACAAATAAAATTTAAGATTAGACAAAATGATAAAGTGTTACAGATGCACCAACAATTTAGACGAGGAAATCTGCATTTTTAACACATAATGGTCTATATACACAACACAAATATGTTCACAGCCTTACAGCAGAGGAAGTATAGAAGACAAAAAAAATGCATAATACATGATAGTGTAGTGAAAAGAAAGTGTTCATATAATTTTGTCCAATCACAATCCTAAAATTACAAGTAAAAATACAATGGGAAGTAAGTAACTCTATTAGGTCCTTCTTAATAACAAATAAGGTAAATCCGGAGTTATTCTACCTCATAACTTGTTGTGTTCTATTTGAACTAGTGTCTGTATATAAAGTATACCATCGTCAGCTTTTCCAGAATGTTGAAATTAACATTGTCGTTCCCTCGATGTCCAGAGCTAACAACTTAAATTTCAACAGTCTGGAAAATCTGACGATGGTATACGTGAAATATCAAAACTACTTCAAATAGAAACACCAGTTATGGGAAGGATGACTCGGTATTCACCTTACTTATTATTAAAAGTGGACATCTATTAGAGCCCTTCCATTTGGCAAATCATAAACATCATTCACAACTGGAATAGCATTATTGGTGGCAGATCCTCTATTTCGGCATCGTTTGCCCTCCTCGCTATATTGTGTAACACAGTTGTTGCAACTATAACAGTCGTCGTCGTTTCAAGTTTGAGTTATAATTGAAATCAGCTCGTGTTTGTGGGTTGAGGAGAGGTGTCATTAAAATATGATGGCACGCATACCCACTGTCTTCCAGGAGAATGCCAGACACTTCTCCTTCTTCAAATTGGCCACAGATCATGCTACTTTTGAACATACGACTGTCGTGTGCAGATCCTGGCCAGCCTGTAACGATGTTTATGAATTCCATAGTGAAGTTCACAATGGCCTGAAAATTAAAAAAAAATCCAAGATATAAAAAGCTACTCTCAATGCAATAAATAAATATATATATATATTAATTAAATAAAAGTAAAACTTAGTTTTATTCGATTTTCATATTTATTAAGATATAATTCAGTGACAGCTGTTTCGGTACATGTCTGAAGAAGGTACAGTGTACCGAAACAGCTGTCACTGAATTATATCTTAATAAATATGAAAATTGAATGAAACTAAGTTTTATTTTTATTTAATTAATTAATATGGATTTTCATCAAAGTAAACACCAACTCAATTGATTATATATATATATATATTCAATTTTTCATATTCAAAATTCTTACTATAAACTATGCCGTTCCTGACGAAAAACTATTCATTTTTATTCATAGCCATTACAAGCACTTCAGTTTTGTCATTGCGTTAAAATTGTGATGGTTTCGTCAATTGTTTTATTGGAAGTAAATTTGGCTCACTGCACTTTTACTAGCGCTTGATTTTTCAGTTATATTATTGTAAACTATAGCACTTATTTTGTATTTCCTAATATTTTAAACTTTTTCAAACAATTTTTATAACATTATTAGACAGTTTCGAAGTATTTATTTAAAGGGCAAATCACAATTTTATGACACTGTTAGAAATATTGTGATGCTAACTGCTATTTTCTCCACAGAGTATATTACTTAGTCTATGATTTTTCTATCGCTGTTTTGGGTTATCGCTGGTTGGATCAGCATTAGGGAGCGATAAGTAAGTGTACACCCATTTTTAATAAACGTTTGGTAATTTTAATATTATTAATATATCTTTTTAACATAGATTTGGGGATTTATTGCAAATATTGGTCATTTAAATTTCATAGCGATGGATTGTAATCGAGGATGATAATCAATATGGTTCGATTGTGGGTTATTGGTGGCTCTCAAACTCTGGCGCATGCACACTGTTATTCTATAGGACTTTGAAAATATTTCATGCTAGTTTAAGTGCAGTTTTTCCGTAAATTTACTTGTACCTTAATAAAGAAAGAAAAAATAATGCTTGAATTGTGACTTGAACCCTGGATCTTGATTCTGTACATTAGTACAATACCAATTACACCATCTGAGCACCGATAAGAATGTCAACATTTCTTTCTACTTATACAATTCTCGTTCGTCCGAAGACCATCAATACCAACATGCCAATTGGAATCTTTTATTCAGAAGTACTTTTATTGAGAATTTATACATTACTTTTGAACGGTAAAGCTTCATACTTTGAAGTTTTTATTAAATTAACACTTTCCAACCTAGATTAATTAAGGAAGAAAAATTAAGGTTTGGAAAGTGTAAATTTAATAAAAACATGAAAAAAATTAAAAATATGGTTATATTTTATTTGTTATTTATGCAAAAATCTATGTTATGTTATGGGATAAATGGTATGAGGTAGTAATCTAGAACAATATTAACACAATACATTTTCAAAATGTTTCTCACTGATATTGGTCTATAAAATCTCCTACTTGGCACAAATTATTATGTAAAAAGCATCATAAATCAAGTATTCACCTAAAATGGTTCACAGATGCTGCTTGGAGGTCTGCTTTTATGTGCTATATATTTAAGACAGTGCAACTAATGGCTTTATTTCAATTTTCTTACAATACTGATCAAGGCAACTTAAGCCATGGATCACATGTCGTAGATTTACGACACGTAGAAGAACCTGAACTCTACAAATAAAGCTTCTAAAAAAAAATTAGTTGGATCTTTCATTATCAGTTTTGAATTACAACTCTAATGATGTCAATTAAAGAGCATAAGGGCCTTCTAGGCCTGTTGCGCTTGGAGAGAGGGAGTGAAATAAAATAATAATAATAACACACAAAATACTTGCTTAACTAGTTTTTGTACATACCTGACAGTTGAAGGAGAATACGCCCAAGCTATTTCTGAAGATTTCGGGATATTCTCCTCCAGGATTCCTTATTTTTATATGCGTGCCATCGATGAATCCAACTACACCACGGAAACAAGCAATTCTATGAAATTCATAATGGAGATGACGAACCTCATCTCCATTAGGGAATGTTATAAATTGTAGTTTCAATTCTGCAATAGAGGTGGATACTTTTCTGATGACAGGTGACACAGTACTTTGGCTGATGCCAGGAGGTCTGCCACTACAAGCTGCATACTTCCTGTGAATAGAATTAATAAACAAATTGAATAAATTCACAATTGGTATGACACAATATTTATGTCATAATAAATTTAATATTTGTCTGGCCACACCTTGATTAAGTATTTGTTCCTGAATCGAGGAGTTTAGCATAAAATGAAATTAAGCATTATCAGATAATCTTTCATGTGCATAATTTAAAGAGTGAAGTAATTATGTGGGTAAGACTTTAGTATTTGACTCTCATCTATTCAAGTGAATAAGTTTCTACAGAATCGCACTGCACATGCGCGAATGTTTAATGTAACCCTTCCACCAGGTGGCAGGATATAAATGAGAAATCGAAATCACTAACACTTCTTACTAAATTCCCAAACAGTTTATGAGAAAACTGACATACACCCATTACACTCTTCTTAACCTAACAAAATAAGTTGCTTGCATATGATTCAATAAACTATCCATGCGTATACTAACTTGTCCCAGACCAAACCACACGAAAATGAAGTTAATTTCTTTAAATTAAAAAATAATAATGTTTAATTATTAAAAAATTAATAGAAATATTGTTTTATTCATTTCTACTTACAGGAGTTTGAATGAAGAGGTTTCATTATTTGCCTTTTTCCTTATATTATATATATACATACACATAGTATATCGTACGAATGAAATTACTAATTATTATCCAATTTTGTTCGTTAATGTGACCGGAAAAATTTTAATCAAAAGTTCACTTTTTTTGGCGTTTAATATAAAAACAACAACACGATCATGTTTATGATTATACACGAGAGTGATATTTTATTTCTCTACAAATGAGTTATTTGTAGTCGGTTTATATAGTATTTCCATACCCTTTTGTAATAAACAACACTAGATTTCAAGAAGTCTCACGATGCGATTTTGAAGAAGTTAGAATATAACGAATCCTACAGCCTATATTACATGACTTACCTGTATATCGGGGAATAGCCTGAAATTACAGGCGGGCTCGGGCGAGTCGCTTGATCCCGGAGATTTTGTTCAATTTCCACATCTTCTATTAACTTCTGTGCCTCCAAACCCAAAAGATTATTCCCCTTTTGAATTCCCGACATTGCTAACTGTGGAGCATAACAAAGGGAAAGACGGGACTCACTGCCGACCCTCAAATTTTGCATTTATACGTGAGTAAGGCGTTGGCCAAAACGAGAGGTCGCGAGCTAGAGTTTGTTGCAAGAATACTCTCGACGTCATAGGAAGGCGGAGCCACTCACATGTCACTCACTTCGAGAGGAGAGTTGGTTTCAAGAATACCGGCCTTAGAGCAATTGGGTAGTATTAGACGGGAAACCACCAAGCTACTAAAGAGTAAAAAGAGGGAATATTTGAGAGAGAAAATTAATGTACTTGAAATGAATGCAAAAAATAGGAACATTAGAGAATTATATCAGGGAATTAGTATAGAGAAGAAAGGGTTTCAGGCTAGAACAAACATAATTCGGAATGAAAATGGGGATATGATTGCAGATTCCAGATTAAATAGATGGAAAAGTAACTTTAATCAGCTATTAAATGTACACACAGATCAGGACATTGAAGAGGATAATTTACAGACAGCAGAAATGCTAGTCGCAGAGCCAAGTACATTAGAGGTTGAAATGGCGATTGAAAAATTGAAGATGTATAATGCGTCTCGTTCAGATGAGATCCCAGCAGAACTGATAAAATCAGGGGGAGAAAAATTTATGGACAAGATACGCTGGTTGCTTAGTATGATTTGGGAAAAAGAAGCTCTCGCAGATGAATGGAAGGAATCAATTATCGTACCAATTTATAAGAAAGGAGATAAAACTGATTGCAACAACTACAGGGGCATTTCATTACTTTCAACTTCGTATAAAATTCTTACAAATATATTAGTCCCAACATTGACGACATTCTAGGAGATCATCAATGTGCATTTAGAAGAAACAGGTCTACAACAGATCAGTTTTTAGTATAAGACAGATTTAAAAAAGAAATGGGAATATAATGGTACTGTACATCAACTATACGTAGACTTCAAAAAAGCATATGATTCAATTAAGAGGGAGAAGTTATAAAGTATCCTGCTGGAGTTCGGAATTCCTAAAAAGTTAATTAGACTTATACGAATGTGTCTAAATGGCACAAAGAGTAGGGTGCGTGTAGGCAAACAGTTTTCGGATACTTTTGAAATCCAGAAATGGGTTGAAGCAAGGAGATGCACTATCTCCTCTAATATTTAATTTTGTACTAGAGCATGCCATTAAATATTTAGAGAATGAGGAAGGCTTACAACTCAATGGTATTAATAAGCTGTTAGTTTATGCTGATGATGTAGAACTATTGGCCGATAGCGAGGAGATACTAAAGGACAACACGCACACACTATTGAGTAACACTAAGAAATTAGGACTGGAAGTAAATATCAATAAAACTAAATATATGGCCACACGTAGAAATTCATTAAATAATGGAAATGGACAAATGAGGGAAATTTTGAGGAAGTGGCTGAATTCAAACACCTAGGAACAATAATCACAAATAGGAATGAGATGCACAAAGAAATTAAACATAGGCCCAATACTGGAAATGCGTGCTATTATGCATTGCAGAGACTCCTGATGTACCAACTCCTTTCAAAAAACGTTAAACTGAAAATATATAAAACTATTATTCTACCAGTTATATTATATTATATATTTGCGAAACATGGACTTTTACTTTAAGAGAGGAAAGGAGATTACAAGTATTTGAGAATAAACTACTTAGGAAAAATTTTGGACCAAAGAGAGATGAACAGACAGGTGAATGGAGAAGACTACATAACAATGAACTACATGGTCTTTATAGGAAGTCAGATATAATAAGAACAGTTAAGTCTCATAAACTGCGATGGGCAGGACATGTTGCACGTATGGGGAATAAAAGGCTTGCATGGAAACTTCTTGTAGGAAAGTCAGAAGGGAAAACGCCCAGTTGGTAGTCCAAGAATGAGGTGGGAGAATAACATTAACTATTATTTGAGGGAAGTAGAGTATACAGGGAATGATTGGAAAGCATTAGCTCAGGATTGGGATAGCTTGTCCGTGCGGCCATTAACCTATGGGTTCGATAGTGCCAGTGAGTACGTAAGTAAGTAAGTAAGTAAGTAAAATGTAAATGTGTTACATTGCATTTGACGTTCAAGAGGAATGTGTTAATCCTATTTTAAGATAATTATTTTACATTTCGATTTTTAATATAAATGTATTTTTGAATAATTTGTGTTGACTTCATCTTTACTGGTTCGATGCCTTCCTACGGTCTTCTTCTCATTTGGGTTTTCGTGTTGCCATCTACTTCTCAGGTTGTTGATTTATACTGGTTGGTGATCGCGCCTTTCTGACTCGTGCGGGGAATTCGTCGATTTAACTGCATTTTAATTGCCATGCTTAGTCTATATTCGCATTTTTGGACTTGTACTGCCTCTAAGTTGGTGCTCCATTATGAAATAGGGACAAATTGGTTGTTGTTGTTGTTGTTTAACCCCACATTGGGCGCCATTAAGAAAATGGATCTTGTTTAGATCTTGTTTTGCTAAGCATTATTAAGGCTCCGAACTAGGGTTCTCAGGTTCTTTCGATTTAATGAGCATGGATAATTAATCAGAGGTGCAAAAGATGAATTTTATAGGGCTAGATACACCGAAAAGTTATGTTAACAATGACAAATTTCCATTAGAATAAATTCTCATTGATTATGATATAACTTTGTTACCCTGTTATTCGACGTTCGGCAGGAATGAATTATTGGTACTCGAAACTTTGTCACTTTATATAAAAGTATATTAATTTGTCAGAAAAATGAGAAATTTACATGTGCAGAGAAAATGTATAAGCGTCGACATTGTATGTGTTTGTTACATCCTGTTTAGTCAACTCTTTTAAGTGTGTGTATGTCTTTCTTTATATATCTGTATATATCTCTTGTGTTTAGTACTCTATGTTTAGTAATCTGCTGCTTGCAAGTGTCCTCAAATTTTACCGGAACAAGTGATTAAATAAAATGTGTTTTTCCCTCTCCATATAATTCTATAATTCATTCTTCGTGAACGCCTGCATTATATTCGTTACAATACTTTGATAGGTTCATTTTGGACATGTGGGTGTTGTGGGCTAGTTCGTTTATGATATATTTCTGTGATCTATTTCGATCACGCCCACGCAGCGATTCAAAATTTATCTTCTAATTTTCCTGGGGATCCCCACGTTGTAAATATATTAGATCACGTTAATTGTAATAAGTCTTACCGACTATTCCCCCACATGTTTGGTGGTTGCACTTATCATATATCTCTCGTGTGATATCGGTTCAGGACTTGTGTTATAGATTTAAAATTTCTAAGCTTGGGAATTAAATTTCTATCAGTTTTGGATTTTACGCTCGTAAATATTCGTACGTCTATGCTTGAAAATTATGTATTTTTAAATTTTAGACTTCGGGCCTTGACATAGAAATATTGTGAACAATACAATTCCTCAAGTTTTACTCTCTATTGTTATCTCGTTTTTACATAGAAGAAGCTGTCACTCCTATGTTACTATAACAAAGTAGCTTTCCGCTTGCTAATGGTATATCTTAATACATTATAAACTATTAATTCACCAGTGAATATTTATATATTTCAAAGATGCTGTTGGATTCAAAGTTTGATGGAATTATGGAATAGTAGATTAAATTAGAATCAATTTGATATTTAACACGATATGTTTATGTTTTTTTAGTTCTTAAGTTTTTATATAGGCTCGTTACATATATAAATTAATATAAATTGTTGATGTTGGACAGTCCAAAATATTGTCTCAGCTTGTATTTAAATTTAAACTTCCAGATAACTTCCCTTTTTCCTGAAATTCATTCCAGGTAAAATATACAATTCTAATTTATAACTGAAATATATTCACAACCATGGACTTTTTCACTTGGATTCTGCACCATTTCACTGAAATACATTAAAAAAGATTTAGTCCATATTTTAATAACTCTAAGATAAATGTGATATCCATCGATAGTAATTCTGCCCGAAGGCAGGTCCTTCACTGCAATCATAGCATTTTCATGCTACGCTTGCAGCTTTACTAGGGAATTGTAGGTGTGGTAGCTTCCCGTTGATTTCCACACCAGTAAAGGATAATGATGATGATGATAAGGATGATGATGATGATGGCCATATTATTTCGGGGACCGTTTGGGCCTTAAAGTTTTCCTGAAATTCGTCTTACAGGTGAGGAAAAACCCCGATAAAAACCTTACCAAGAATCTCAGGAATCGAACCCGGGCCCGCTGCGTGACAAGGCAGCACGCTACCTCGAGATCACAGCGGTGGACTAAATGTGATATAATAATACAATAATATTACGTCATCAATGTGGATGTTTCGGAAATTATCGTCGAAATTTATGGAGGAGAAGGAACTTCTACTAACGTTTGTGCTTGGACTCATTTAATAATAAGAACTAATTCCTACAAAAGCAGTGAAAATTTAATTTAAAATTTAACAGTGACGAGACAAGAACATTACTTATATGTAAAATAAACAACCACAAAATATTCAATAAGCATTGATCTGTAAATTGATGACAGATCAACCACTTTAAAATCACCGGGTATTGAGGTTAGTATCTCAAACATACATTTGTGTGCAGTAAATCTCTTACCAATTTGTTGAAATTCCTATTTAGGGTCAATTTCACCAACAGAAGTAACTGTATACGCCAGTTTTCCCCGTGCATAGTACAGTTACCCCTGTTGGCGAAACCGACCCTTAGTGTTCGACTCCCACTGCATAAAAAATGGCATTACCTTATAAGCAGTTAATATCAAGTTTCATATTTACTGGAATGTTTTATCTTCTCTTGATTTTTACTTCACATCCATTCAGTTTGGATTAATAAATTGTAGAGGATTAATAACAAAAATGTGACGACAAAGATGATTTATTTTTCCCTTTTAGGGATATCGATGAATTTAAAGTTTTCCAACATATTTAGCCATATTCTATAATTATTAATAAATTCTTAAATACGTGAACAAGATGTAAATAATAAGAAATTAATTAATAAACAAATTATCCATTTCACTTCTGATAAGATAAACTAATAATATTATATCTATCCCTGGCATGTCTATAAGAAGAAGAGGGGGAGAGAAGCACATTTCCCCTTTCCAAACTAAATGATGTCTCACTGAAGACTTGTGATGATCCGCCACAGATTACTGCGTTGTTTTGAGCTAGATACATCTACCTTTTGCTGACGTTCATAAACTTTAGTGGAATGAGTAAAACAACTAATGAAGGAAGGTGGCACAGTTGAGTCAGTTATTACCAGTCCAGCATTTTTAAGATAGCTAGCTTGTTTGAAAGAGTTTTTATGTGGTGATTTGCAGTTTTTCCGCTTCAATATTTCCTTTGTGGATTTTCAGAATACCCGTACATAATTAAACGATTAAGGAAATTATATATATATATATATATATAATTATATATACATATATACATATACACATATACATATACAAATATACATATATACATATATATATATATACATATACACATATACTTACTTACTTACTTACTCACTGGCACTATCGAACCCGTAGGTTCATGGCCGCGCGGACATAAGCTCTCCATATGTCCCTATCCTGAGCTAATGCTTTCCAATCATTCCCTGTATAATCTACTTCCCTCAAATCATAGTTAATGTTGTTCTCCCACCTCATTCTTGGTCTACCAACTGGGCGTTTTCCCTCTGGCTCTCCTACAAGAAGCTTCCATGCAAGTCTCTCATTCCCCATACGTGCAACATGTCCTGCCCAACGCAGTCTATGAGACTTAACTGTTCTTATTATATCTGGCTTCCTATAAAGACCATGTAGTTCATTGTTATGTAGTCTTCTCCATTCACCTGTCTGTTCATCTCTCTTTGGTCCAAAAATTTTCCTAAGAATTTTATTCTCAAATACTCGTAATCTTCTTTCCTCCCTTAAAGTAAGAGTCCATGTTTCGCACCCATATAATATAACTGGTAGAATAATATACATATACAAATATACATATACATATATATATATATATATATACATACATACATACATATACATATATAGACACATATACAGAGTGTAACAAGACTTCACCGACAAAATGATAGGGATAATAGGCCATGCAGTGATATTATTTTTTTGTGAAGGAACATATAGTCGCAAACACATCGTTTATGAGTTATGCGCAGATGAAGGTTTTCACCCAAGAGGGTCAATATTTAATACAAACAATTGTATACGTATCATTTTATTGAAAAAGACATGTTTTTACAATAAGTGTTCAAACAATCGGCCCTATGCCTCATTGCATGTTTGATATCGTCGCAGCAACGATATGTCAGCTCGGCCGAGCATGGCAGGATTCTTTCTGACGTCGTCAAAACACTTATTGTTTGAATACTTATTGTAAAAACACGTCTTTTTCAATAAAATGACACGTATACAATTTTTGCATTCAATTCCGACCCTTACGGGTGAACACCTTCATCTCCGCATAACTCATAAACGACGCGACGTGTTTGCGACTATGTGTTCCTTCACAAAAAATGTTCCTCTTTGCATGGCCTATCATCCTTGTCGTTTTGTCGGTGAGATCCTGTTACACCCTGTATATATACATAAACAAAAACTTTAAAGTATAAATGAATTTGAAATACAAGTACTTTTCTTTTAATTTATGTCTTTACATACATCGTCTTCCTCATTTCTTTGTTTATAGACTTTCAATAAATTATCATAAATATATGATGGAGGGGAGTGTGATTTATTTAAATTACTGAGGTTTTCGTATAAGAATTGCAATGAACGAAGCCACAGTCCAAATTTACATTTTAATATTCTTGAGGTTCTTGTAAAAAGTACTTTAGAATGAGACCTCAAGAATAAACCTTAATATTTCAATTAAGAATGACTGCACGAATTATTAGTAGTAGTAGTAGCAGTGGTATTTCATTTAATAATGCTCCTTAACATCTCATTTAATCAGTTTCATAAATTAAATCTGGTCGTGAAAGGGACGATACGTTTGCATAGAGAACTCTTATTTCATCTTTCAGTTTCTTTTACGTCGTGTAAATTTACGACACGAGATCCACGGCTTTACTTCCCTTCGGAAACAAATCATAACTTAATTTTTACAGATTTGAACTCGGGAACTTCGGAACCAGTGCGAGCATATTGATGATTGAACCAACTTTATATATATATAATTTGTTAGGTACTCCACTTCTGGGTCCTGAGTTTGCATCTTTGTCGCCACATGCCGTGATCGAGTAGGACAAATTACAGCCAATGAGTGTTTTATTTCGGGGTTTCTCCCTTTCACGGTGTAAAAAAGTGATCTGCACCACTTCTCCTTACCCGTGTCATCCAGGTTTTTCCTTTTCTCTGTTTCAGTGATGGTTCGACTGGCCAAATAAATAATGTATTATTCTGTGTAGGTATGAATAAATTAATTTTTTCACCTATTGTAATTACATAAATGATATAATCAACTTTTATAAGATTCATGATGTGTTCCGTTGAGGTTTATTCAAAATTAATATAAAATTATAGAATATTCACCTGAAGGTCCGTCTCCTCAACTTAATTATCATTTAACTGTAGCGCTTTCGGGACTTGTCCCATCATCGGCAGGATTCAAAACTGGTGTTTCACTGAAGATCTGGTAGAGGGGGTTGCATGTATTTGGTTCGTTTTCGTTTATCAGGCTGTCGTTGTGAGCTGCTTTCATGATTTCCATCTCTTCGAGTACGTTTATCTTCGCTGGATTATTTTCTCTGTGCATTACTGTTAGGGTGTTTTCAATATTTAACATGCGATTGTCCTTCATGGATAACGTGTTTTGCATAGCTTGATTTACCTTCTGCGTGAATGAAGTCTCGAAATGTTCTTTGAATCTGATGTTAAAACTCCTGTTTGTCCTTCCTATATAAAATTTGTTGCAGTCCTTACATGTCAGTTTATAAACTCCTTTGCTGTTGAAATGTTATTTTCTTCAATGTTATTGTTTATTATGTTGTTTAATTTGTTATTGGTTCTGTATGCTATTTTTACGTTTTTATCGGCTTTCTTTAGTGCATTGGCTAATTTTGTTGTTTCTTTTCCTGTGTATGTAAGTGTTATCCATGTTTTCTTGTTGTTGTCAGATTCTTTTTCTAGTTTAGTTATGTTGGGTTATGTTGTTTCTTCTTTTTTTGTTTTTTTACGAGCTTATCTATGAATTCTTCATTATAGCCATATGGTTTTTGCCATATACTTAATGTAGTTGAGTTCTTGGATATAATTGTCTTAAGTATTGCGCTGTAAAATTTTTGGACCAAATCGAGACGAACAGAAAGGTGAATGTGGGAGATATGGCATAACAGTGAACTACATTATCTTTATGGGAAATCTAATCTAATAAGAACAATTAAGTCTCATGGACTGGATTAATTGGCATGTATAGCGAAAGAAAAAGGGACATGAAAACGTTTTGTCTCGTCTCTGTCATTCCATGTGTGGTGGACAATTCAGTGACAGGGCTGGTTGTTCTCAGAGTTTCTCCCGTTTTCCTTGCCAAAAATTTCATTCCACCACTCATGTCATCCATTTACTTTCTTTACATTTCAAATATTCCAGTGGCTATACGACAGGCCCGGTCAGCCGACATCCTTGTATATCACAGAACTTCAATAATTGTGGCTTCATCTATTCTCTCGAAGTGGCATTACGCCGGGCACGAGAAAATAGTTTAATTTTACTTTATTGTAACAGGCTTACTGCCCGTACGAGCCATATTTGTAAATAACATTGTATGTATTTTAGTCTAATAAAGTCCTACTACAACTACTTAATTTCTTACTTTTTCAGATTTAATTTAATTTCCTTTAGTAGTTTATTTTTATACGAGTATCAGAATGAATGAAAGCATAAAATTACGCGCATATATATATATATATATATATATATATATTTTATTTATTTATTTATTTATTTATTTATTTAACAGTAACGGTACATAGAGATAGCGGTTTTTTTTAGCAAAACGGTAAACATAAATTACATGTGATGTTGGCTATTGATGCAAATTAGGCTAAATAGTTGGGTACCTTCGATATGAAATTTAATTAAATATTGTATAGGTAGAGTTTTATGGAGCCATTGAGCTTTATAGCCTTAATAGAACATAACTTATAGAACACTGATGTTAGAATGGAGCACTGATTGCATCCAAAGATGAAGTGAAAAGTCTGCAGTAAAATTAGAGTAGTGTTTAGTTACAGAAGACAGGATTCTAGTAGTCCCGATGGCAAAATACACAGTTTGAAATTGGGAACACAACTACTTGATAAGTGGAGATGCTTGTAAAACCGAGAAAGTAAAAAATAACTAGCAACGAAGTCCAAACCACAACATTGAGAGCATACATTCGAAAATGATTGAATAACACAAATAGAACGAGATTATGAACAAAGATCGGCATTGTAAATCTATATCCAGTAATTTATTTTCTCACTTATTTATTTAGTTAATTATACTTGATGTGAAGTCTACCGCTGTGGTCTCGAGGTAACGTGCTGCCTTGTCACGCAGCGGGCCCGGGTTCGATCCCCGGTCGGGGACAGTTTTTCTGGGTGAGGTTTTTATCGGGGTTTTTCCTCACCTGTAAGACAAATGTCAGGAAAACATTAAGGCCCAAACGGTCCCCGAAATCATCATCCTTATCATTATCATCCTTCACCGTGTGGAAAGCAACGGGAAGATACCACACGTACAATTCCCTAGTAAAGCTGCAAGCATAGCATGAAAAATGCTATGATTACAGTGAAGGACCTGCCTTCGGGCAGAATTACTATGGATGGATACTTGATGTGGTAGCTTAAAAAGTTCCTATAGTTTTATAGGTTTTCCTTCTGAAGAATATTTAATTCGATTCTGCTTATCAGCAACAACTTGCGAATAAATATTTATTCCGTAATCTTGCAATCAGAGGTTAGGATACCGACCTGGAGCCTGTTTCATAAAAGTACTACTTTTAGTAGTTATTTATTAACTATGTAAAATTTCCTGTAGGTAAGGAAAATTTCATATTTTTGACATAATGTTTATTATATATCATGCCTTTAGTAAACCCCTATATCTGTAAAATAAATAAATAATATGCTGTAAAATTATGGACCAAATCGAGACGAATAGAAAGGTGAACGACGGAGACGTGACATAATAAGGAAAAGAATAACCGAACAGAAATTTAAACTACTAAATTTTCTATACTACTTTTAGCATTTAGGCGGCTCCGTGGCGCAAGCAGTTAGCCTCTCGCTTCTCATCGCTGGGATCCCGATATCGCGTCTCGGTACCTCCATATAGGTTTCGTGGTGGACAAAACGGAGCTTGGGTAGGTTTCTCTCGGGATTTCTCCCTGCCACAAATTTCATTCCACCATTTCTCCATACTCATCTCATCCATTTCATTTCATTCATCCGCTCCTGTGACGGTGCGTTAGGAGTGGTCGCTCGGCACCCTTATCGTTCACAGACCTCCATAAATTTAGGGGCTTCATCTCATCTCGACCCTACCCTGAGTTGGACACGAGTTAAGTATATTTATTTACTTTCTGCACTTAGAGTGTGATATCATTCTAAGAGAATATGAGATCAACAAAAAATATTCTCTCTGCTGAGTATCATGCCTCCTGTATGTAGGCTTATTGCACTGCACATGATTCCAAAATAGAGTAGCTCTGTTCAGCTGTTATTATGTAATATTATTTAGCAAAATTGAAGAAAAATCAGTGGTGCTGGAAAAATGTATCAACATTGTTAAAACCGGAAGTATATATATTTAGCAAAGTTTCAAAATCATTAAAAAATGAATAAAAATCCATCGAGCTATAAGACTTCTTAACGAAAAATTTAAAAAATGGGATTCCATTTTTGCAAAATTATTTTCAAGATAATTATATTCTATCGTATTTACATTGCTAACTGTATCTCTTAACTCACAAAATAGATTGTTTATTAGGAGTGGTACTCATATTAAATGAAATAAGCATTTTACTAATACTGGTAATTGTACTCCTAATATGAGTAATATGCCGGCTATCATGTTAGATAACGAACACATTACTTATACCGACGTCGTTAAAAAACTTGGGACTTTACTTAGATGCTAATTTAAATTGGAATAGTCAAATAAAACAAACATCTAAAAAGATATTCTCCGTAATGCATTCCCTAAAGCGTCTCAAAAACTTCCTTCTTACAACTCTTAAAAGAATTTTCATTCAGACCTTACTGATGCCGCATTTTGACTATTGTGACGTTCTAATAACTGACATAAGTGACGGACTGTCGGACAAACTGCAGCGTGTCCATAATATGTGTATCAGATTCATATTTAATGTCCGAAAATATGATCGTATTTCTCCATTTTTTCACGAATTGTCATGGCTACATCTAAAAGAGAGATGAAAATTACATAGTCTAATTCTCTTATTTAAGATCTTACATACCTCGACTCCCAATTATCTATCATCTCGTATCCAGTATCTATCCTCCAACCATAATTTAAACACAAGATCACAACATAGTCTCCTGCCTAATATACCGCAACATAAGGACATCACATCATTCCATGTCATATACTATTTTCACTTCTCGCAACTGGAATTCCCTACCACAAGAAATAAGGGGCTTCCGGACATTGGCATCTTCTAAAAGAAATCTAAATTTATATTTGCTCTAACCTTGACTTCATCATTACCCAGTGTAAGGTACATATATTAATTGGTGTTTCTCGTAAAATTTATCACATTTATATTATTATTATTATTATTATTATTATTATTATTATTATTATTATTATTATCATAATGATAAGTATTTTTATTGTTATTATCGTATAAAATGTTGTTTGTGCATGAAATTTACATTGCAACATTTAATATAATTTTAACACTTTATTAGTATAGTGTATATCTATTTTTATTTAATTAATAAATATGGATTTTCATCAAGTAAACACCAACTCAATTGATTATATCTATATTTGTCAAATATTTATTTGTATTTGTGCTGGTTGAGTAGAAGAGAAGGCCTTATGGCCTTAACTCTTCCAGAATAAATAAACATTATTATTATTATTATTATTATTATTATTATTATTATTATTATTATTATTATTATTATTATTATTATCATTATTATTAGTCCTACACTGCTAACTACTATTATACACTCCTATTTTTTTAACAGGTTTCAAGTTTTAGCAGTCTGAAATATTAATCTATACGACTAATTTTGCAAAAATGGAATCCCATTTTTTAAATTTTTCGTTATGAAATCTTATAGCTCGATGGATTTTTATAATTTTAATGATTTTGAAACTTTGCAAAATATATATAATTCCGGTTTTAACAACGTTGATACATTTTTTCCAGCACCAATGATTTCCCTTCAATTTTGCTAAATAATATTACATAATAACAGCTCATCAGAGCTACTATAAACAGGCCTCCGATGTTGTGAATGTTGGTAGTATGAAATAAATTTTCTTTAAATAAATTTGTTTTATAGAGCAAGAATCCAACAAGATATATATATATATATATATATATATATATATATATATATATTTGTACACTGAATCTACAGCTGAATAAGCAAGTTCTGAAGCTCGGATCTGATTCAATTACAGTTATTATTGAAATTTATTTTGTTAAAGTAATTTCTAAACAGTTCAGTGGAGGAAATTGGTATAAAGCACTTCTTAGAAGTGTGAACAAAAGTTTATTTATTCTTTCTTTGACATTTCTATCTTAACTTAGGAAGTGATGAGTATAAAACACACACAAATAATGTCAAAATTAATTATCCATTTTGGTCTAAAAAAGTACATGAAAACTGAAACCACTCTTACATATGGGTGCAAATTAGTATAAAGGCACTTTGTGTATTTCACAGATGAAACCAAAAAGACTGATTATACAAAGTTTAGAACAAAGTTCTAAAATTTAGTTGAACCTCCATTGTTCTTAATTACTTGGAAGATTCTCTTTGGCATTGACTTCATGAGGGTGTTTATTTCTTGCACTGAGATTGAAGCCCACTCTTCCTGAATAGCATTTTTCAGCTCAGTCATTGTCCCAAACTTCCGTCCATTGCGATACACACGCCTTGCCAAGAACCCGCATAAGTTCTCAATCGGGTTTAAATCAGGAATTCTGGCTGGCCACGTCAAAAGAGATATTTCTTTCTTCCTGAACCACTCCTTTTGGTTTGGCATACACGTGAATGGAAGCATTATCTTGCTGAAAAATTAGATTTTCGCCAAATTCCTCATACATTCGTATCAATTCGGACTCCAGAAGCTCCTCAGTGTAGGACTCAGAATTAATCTTTGTGCGTATCCATGCCAGTTTTGATCTTCCTTTAAAGCAGAATGCTGCCCAAATCATAACGCATCCACCACCCAAGTTTCTACTCATTCTACGGAGGTCGTGCCAGTAATACTGAAAGCCCGTCCAGATTAAACTTCTTCTTGTCACTGAATATTATTTTATTCCATTCTGAGGTCCAGGTCATGTGTTCTCCAGCAAAAGTAATTCTTGCTTTCTTATGTGCATTGTTCAGAGGTAGTTTGCTAAGACTTTTTTTTAATTTTAGGTTCTTGTCTTCTGACAGAATTAGTCTTACTCGTCTGGCTGTTAATGACAACTTCAAATCAGCCTGGATTTGAGAAGAAAATATACTCTTACATTTTTCTTTACGTAAAATGAGACGTTTAGTGCGCTCAGACAATTTTCTTGTCCGTCCATTCTTCCCGTTTTTTTCTATATCGTGAGCCCAGTTTGACAAAATTATCAATGACACATCTAGAACGTCCCAATTTCGTAGCTATTTGTCGATTGGAAATGCCCATCTACTTGAAGGCACTAACTCTTGATTGCTCTTCATTTGATAGAGGCTTTCCACGCGGCACACCACTGACTTGTAACTGGTGAACGATGCTCACAGACACGTCTTCTCCATGTAACTGCAGTGTTTTGTTTACATTTATGTCTGTGTGAGAGACAGAAGTTGACATGCCTTTATACCGATTTCCACCCCTAGGACAGCGTTTTCTTAGCTTTTACGTAATATTTACGTATATAATAAATACAAAATGTGGAGACCTGTATGAAATGATGTCCTAGATAATTATATGTAATCTATGACACATACAGTATTTGCATAAATATTTCAAGTTGTTTTACTACTAAAAGTTAGTGCCTTTATACCAATTTCCTTCACTGTAACAGTATTTCTTTACATTTGGAATGTAATAAAACAATTTTGTAAAAGCCTTCGTTCTATGAAAAAGGCCTTCCTAATTCGCTCTTCTCAATTCCTTAATGTCTAATTCAGTAACCTTAAATAAATGTGTTTACGCAATTCATTTCACATTAAATATAAACTACAACTACTCCTTCTTCTTCTCTTTCTTCTTTAACTCGGATCATCGTGTAGGAGCTTTTAACTTGCCACACGCCACGCGGGCTTCACAGTGGCACGAACTTTCGGGAGAGTGATGTTAATCTGTGGATCATGCATATTTTCTTGACCACACAAGGAGATGTAGGGCCTCACCACGAATGAGTCATCAGCTCAATGTTAGGGCCTCCTACGACATAACAACATTAGGACGAAACAAATCTTCGACATACATTCATACGAAACATGACGAATATGATAATGATGATTATCATGACTAGATAACTTTCGGATACAATTTGGGCCTTAAAGTTTCCTGATATTTCTCTTATGGGTGAGGAAAAACTACGAGGAAACCTTATAAGCCATTTCTAATAAAAAAATTAATCTTTAATTATAGTTTTCTTCATAATGTTTGCCATACAATATTTATTACTATTTTAATGCAAAATAAAATGTGAAATATAATACCAGTTGAAACAGGGTGTAATACAAGTAATACTGGGAAAGCAGGAGAGTAGTATCAATGTTATATTGTAATTATTTATCATAAGTCATGCCACGAGTGATTTCCAAATTATCGATAAATTCACGAGTCATTCATTTATCTACAGGATTTAGAAATCAGGAGTGGCATTTGTTAGGACTACTTAACGAATAAAATTAAGCTTTTTACACACAAAAAGTTATTTAAATATAGTAAAGTAAAATGATCACACTACAGGCCTCAGGAGGCCCTTGGGGTAATAGGAGGTTAAGGCTTCCACTATTTTAAAATATGTATATATTTAATGTAAACGGCGAAATTTGAAAACAAATGAGAAATATTTGGTTATGTTTGATTTGTTCATCATTGCAACTTGATAACATTGTTTATTGCTAAATAGGATCGCAATATTGTAAGAATGCACAATAGTAGAGAAAGAATTAAACATATCAAACTGTATACTATAACCAACATTATAGGTTATTGTCCACCGCTGTTGTCTCGAGGTAGCGTGCTGCCTTGTCACGCAGCGGGCCCGGTTTCGATTCCCGGTCGGCACAGGCTAGTGGGTGAGGTTTTTTTGCAGTTTTTCCTCACCTGTAAAACAAATGTCAGGACGTTTAGGGTCCAAAGGTACCCGAAAATCATCCGGCCATCATTATCATCCTTATCATTATTATCATCCTTCACCGGTGTGGAAAGTAACGGGAAACTACCACACCTATAAATTCCTAGTAAAGCTGCAAACCATAGCATGTAAATGCTATGTTTGCAGTGAAAGACTTGCCCTCGGGCACAATTGCTATGGACGGATAGATGGATAGGTTATTAATTTTTTTTTCGGAAAAAACTCACTAAAATCATTATTTAAAAACACAATTAGTAAACACACGATTATCAAATGTGCAGGTCGAAGAAATCTGTTCAATTTTTCCTATATACAAAGTACTTTTTAGAGAGGCAGTCACTACAAAATAATGCTCTGACCTGTTCAGGATATTAAATAGGAGCAGCTTTCTTTATTTTGGTAATCAAAATTCGATAATTATCGAGATGAAATACGACTGTGATTGGTTGTAAAACAAAATTCATTGAAACGTGATTGGTCATTAACTCCCATTTGGGGCATGAGTTAAATGGTCCGTGTAATATTGAAATTAATTGGCTCAGGCCTGTCATCCGCTTGGAATACTTAATAGAACTATAGTTAAAAATGTACATTATAAGAATATAGTAAAGTAAATCCTCTACTCGATTCGGACATAATGCCAGGTCGAGAGATGAGATGAAGCCCCTATTATTGAAAGTCTGTGATCTAGGAGGATGCAGGTTGATCAGTCTGACACCCCACCGCAAGAGCACATGAAATAAAACGAAATGCTTGAGTATGGAGAAGTGGTAAAGTTAAATTTTTGACATGGAAAAAAGAAAGAAGCTCTGAAAGAATCCTGCTCTGGCTCTGATTCATCCACGATGAACACCACACGGTGTGATAGAGACGCGAACCCGAGGCCTAGAGGTGGACGCCTATTAGTCGCATATCGAAGGTACATAATTTACTTCATTATGCAAGACAGAGGTTCGTTTTCGTTTTACATTTCACCAACTTTAATTATATTACATAATTATATAATATCACCATAATATTTAATTAAAACTGCTGACATAATATATTTATGAAACCTATCGACAATATTTGACAGCAAGTTTACACTCTGAAATTTTCATTCGTGATAACATCTTTCAGGTACAATATTTCGTACTCTATATTTTGTATTTCATTTTCATTACCATATTACTTACACTTTTAATTATGAATTAATTTGATATAGATTGTGATAACCGTCGAGAAGAGCGGACGTGTTTTTGTTAGAGTGGTTGAAGTGTGCAGGGGACAAAGCATTATGGAAGAAGTTAGAAAGCTGATTGAAACATTGTCAACTGAAGTGAAAGAGGGGTTTGAAAAGTGCAACGTGGGTGAAAAAATTCGTGATATTGAGACGAACATGCATCGGATGGAGGACAGATTGAAATGGCTGGAATCTAAATTAGACTATCTCGAAAACCAGAGTCGCCGTAATAATATTGTGATATATGGTGTGCATGAAGAAGACAGAGAGAGCTGGGAGGAAACTGAACATATAGTTAAAAGAGTAGTGGCGCAAATCGGGATTGATTTGGTGGACAGTGATATTGAAAGAGCGCACAGAGTAGGTCGTTGGAATAGTGGAAAGAGACCGATTGTATGCAAATTATCACACTACAAAATAAAACGTTGGATCCTTAGAGACAGTAAATATCTTAAAGGGACCGGTATCAATATTGCCGAAGACTTTAGTGAGAAGGTGCGCCGCGAAAGGGACTTTCTTAAGCGACACATGCTCGAGGCGAGGAGGCAGGGCTGCCATGCAATCATGCAATTTAATAAATTGATTATAAATGGACGAATCTGGAGCAGGGAACAACTACAAAATATGGACAACTCTGAAAATGAATTTGAAGAGGTCATTGACAGCGAGTCCCCAAAACCTACAGGGGACGCTTCAACAGCAGGTGGTCTCCTTACAGCAGAGGAGGGAGAAAATTCTACACGAGAGAAAGAGAGAGGGAGCACTACGATACTAACTCCCAGGAATCCAATAAACATACAGCAAAAAACGGCCGAATGCAAAAAGCATACCCCACCTCTAAGAGGTGAACGACCGGCGGACACAAGAACTCCAACAAGAAAATCACTAAGACTTCTGAATTTACCCGCAGAAAAGGAACTATTGAGAGGGGGAAGTTCGAAAAATACAGGTAAGACTAATGACAAGGGAACACAATAGGGTTTGTTGACAGTCGGTTCATGGAATATCGAAGGGTTAAAACAAAAACTTTCAATGGACAGATGTGTAGAGTTTATTGAGACTTTGGATATATTAGCTCTAGGAGAAACATGGTTAAAAGCTAATGAATGCGTAAATCTATGTAATATGAAAGGTTATTTTAAGGGTAATCAAAATAGAGGAAAGAGAGGTAGATATCCAGGCGTTGTTGCCATTTTATATAAAGCTAACTTAGACCCATATATTAAAAAGGTAAATATTACTTTAAAAGAGGCAATTTGTATATATTACCATACAGAAAGAGCAGAAATGTGTCTGTTGTCTATTTACCGCCAACCACTAAATTCCAGGTATGCCAATCCAATTTTTTTCGTTGAATTGTCTGACTCGTTGGCAGAAATAAAATATAGGTTTCCGGAAGCGGGAATATAATAATAATTTTAGGGGACTTTAACTGTAGGATTAGGGAGGAAAATATCACTATAAAATCGGATGATAATGAAACACGAGGTGAGGGTAGGAGAAGCAAAGATAAGATTTTAAATTCAGAAGGAAACCAATTGTTAGCTTCTTGCAATGCATTTGAACTTGAAATTCTGAATGGGAAATATGGGGAAGATAAAAATGGAGAACTGACATTTATTAATAAAAATGGAAGTAGCGTAATCGATTATTCAATATGCACACAAGACATGATTCCAGTCCTAAGTAATTTCTGTATAGTTTCCAGAATCGAATCACACCACCCCCAAACAAACTTATTTTAAATATGAAAGGTATTAGTGAGACAGTTAATGATGAGGTGGCAACAATATTGCGGCCAATTACACGTTTCAGGTGGATCGAGGATCTGAGAGAAGAATTTATCAGGAGTTTGGAAACGCTAATACAGGATCTGCAATTAAATGATCTTAGCGGGGAGGAAATTATTAAAACTTTGACAGAATATTTTCAAAAAGCAGGGGAAAAATTCAAGGTTAAATACGCAATGAACCAGAAGGACAAAGGGTGGTACAATAATGCATGTAGAAAGAAGAAGAAATTTGTCGAAAGTAGTCTTTTAAAGTTTAGAAAAGAAAGCACAGATGAAAGCAGAAAAAAATATGCGCAAGAGAGAAAGGAATATAAAGAATTATTGGCAGAAACAAAACTAGCATGGCAAAATAAGAAATCCGAAGAAATGAGAGTCGCGACTGAAAGTGGGAACATTGCGGACATATGGAAAGCGATAAGGGAACTCAAAGTAAAGTCCATAAATCGGACAAGAATAACGCCCGGGGAATGGAGAAGTTACTTTGATAGGGTGCTGGGAAATGAGAGGTTAAGATATAATCAAGGAAATATAGTTGAGATCCCTGACCCAATTCATATTCAATTACTGGATCAGGATATTTCGAAAAATGAAGTGGTTTCTTCCATTAAATGTTTAAAGAATGGTAAAGCACCTGGAATTGATGGAATACCAGGGGAATTCTTGAAAAATATGATATCATCCAATAAATTATCAGACGTTTTGAAAACTGCGTTCAACAAACTTTTTAATGGAGGAGATTATCCGGAAGCCTGGGCGACAGGTGTCATCCAACCGCTATACAAAGGGAAAGGTGGGGCACAGATACCAGAAAGTTACAGGGGAATTTGTCTCTTGTCAGTGTTCGGAAAAATATATTGTAAAGTACTTTACGAACGAATAAGACAATGGGCTAAAGAGAACAATAGGCTCTCAAAATATCAGGCAGGTTTTAGAGAAGGGTACTCCACGGTGGACAACGTATTTGTTCTGAGAACATTAATTGATGACAATCTGAAAATGAAGGGGGGTAAATTATTTTGTGCATTCATTGATTTTAAGATGGCATTTGATACTGTGGACCGAAGCGCACTTTGGGAAAATTTAAATCGGAAAGGATTGTCTCATAAAATGATACATGCTTTAATGTCAATTTATAAATATGTTAAATTTTGTATAAAAGTAGACCAAGGGCACATTACAGAGAGCAGTGAAGCCAATCGGGGAGTGAGACAAGGTTGCATTTTATCACCAATGCTATTTAATCTATTCGTTGATGATATTGTAGACGTAATGCTAGAAGGAGAAATTGAGGCTCCGGAGATAGGAAATGTTAGAATCCCAGTCCTGTTGTATGCAGATGATTTAATTATCTGTTCCAAGACAATCAAGGGATTGCAAAGAGGTCTTGACCTACTGGAAATATACTGTAGGAATTGGGGATTGACTGTAAATGTTAGTAAGACAAAAACAATGACCTTTAAAAATGGGACGGTTTATGGTAGAGCAGAGGAATGGAAATACAGAGATCAAGTACTTCAAAACGTGAAACATTTTGAATATCTTGGTACGACGTTGAAAATGAACGGAAAGTGGAAAAACATATTGATATAGCATTATTTAAAGGGAGGGGACAACTTAACAGTGTACTCGGTATTCTGGGTCGAGTGCCTGATATTCCAGTCGCACATTAGAAAAAAATGTATGCAGCGATGGTCAGGCCAGTAATGCACTATGGTAGTGAGATTTGGGGTTTCCAAAGAACGGAAATACTAAATAAGGTATATACGCATTTTCTAAAGTATATTACAGGACTTAGTAAGGCCGTTTCTAACTGTGGAATTTTATATGAATTCGGGTCATTCCAGGACGACATTAACTGTAAAATTCGTGTACTCAAATACTGGTTGCGAGTAATCCAAGGTGAACAAACAATGCTTAGAGCAATTTGTTACGACCACCAAATTAAAAACATAGATGTTAAATTTTGGGCAGACGAGGTTAGGAGAGAACTCCAAAAGATTGGGATGGGCTGGATATGGGAAAAAGGGACTGAAAATCGCAAGAACGTGTGGAGAAAAATAAGGAGGAGGTACTTAGATATAAACCAACAAGATACTTTCGCCGAATGTACAGGAAAACGCTCACTGTGTTTACAAAGAGACCTAAAACACGTCTGGGGAAAAGAATCGTATATACTCAACCTAGGATTTAAGGAGAGATCAGGGCTTGCTTGGTTTAGGCTAGGGGCATGGAAATTTCTAAAAATTAGCGACGATCACGATGTGCGAATATGTCCAATGTGCGGGAACTTTGAAGATGAGATACATATATTAGGAAAATGTAATGATTTAGAATATTGGAGACGTCAGTTATTACCGGAAAGATTTCTAAATTCAAATCGGGAAAGATTGGCATGCTACGAGTTATTGGTAAATCCAGAAAATTGGATAAACCTCGGTAAATTTCTGGACAAAACGCGAAAAATAAGGACAACACTCATTCATGAATAAATATATGTTATCAAAATGCAATACCATTAATTATTAACAATTATATATAAATTAATTAGTGTATAATGCTATTGTGTTATTATTTAATTGTAATATTAATGTGTTTTGTTTTCTTTATGTAATTGTAATGTTAATGTTTTTTTAGTGTATAATGCTATTGTGTTATTACTTAATTGTAATATTATTGTGTTTTCTTTATGTAATTGTAATGTTATTGCTGTTTTTGTTGTTATTTTTCTTTACACTAGTACCAATTATTACTTTATTGTAACGGACTGTCAACAGCACGTACGGCTTACTGCCCGTGCGACCCATATTTGTAAATAATATTGTAAATATCTTACTTTTTGTCTAATAAAGTCCTACTACTACTATGAATTAATTTGTGGGTAGCAAACTCTATTGTTTATTTCATTAAATATTTTGCAGCAACGTGAATCATGCATAGTTATGTAGGCATAAGAAAAATGTAAAATTTGTTTGCTACCAAAAATTAATTCATATTTAAATATGAGAGTTTTTACAATACAAACATAAATTACAAGGACTAGAATGCTCTTAGCCTACCAATCGTCTGCTGGCCTCTCATCTACATGTGTCGATTACAGATGTAGAAGATTAACCGACCAGTATAAGGGCGAACTGTGGTCAGCATGTCGGTACCTCATCCGTTATAGATTGCTTCCTCAACCTGAAGCAATTACTCATTGTAGCTAGCCAAATTCCTCACGATGTTGGGTTGGCACCTGCCCCATCCCAGGTGAAATTCCATGAGAAATTGTCTTCAACATGAGGACTCGATCCACCCGAAGTCCCGTCACTCTTCATCAAGGCATCATGCCTTAAAACGCTCAGCTACGGCGCGGAACCAGAGACTATATTACCTAACAAAAATATGAGAGCTGAACTTTATATTGAAATATGCTTATGGTCTAAAATTATTGCTTGGCACTATATATTATTTTGAAGTTTGGTGTTATTATTGTGTTGAACCCATGTTACAATAAGAACTAAAATACCGAATATTAACGTTAGACTAACAAAAGAACTGTCAAACGTTGCATGCCTAAACCTACCATGAAATTTCTACCAGAGAAGCGTTGTGATGTACCAAGGTTGTGTCCAAAAAATATCTGTCGTTTTTAACTGTGAGGCATAGAAATCGAAGCCAGAATCCAACAATGATAATCCATCATACGGAGCATATGGACATCCTGCTTGAAAAGGAGCGGAGTGAAGTGAGGAGGAAGCGGGCGCGGACAGCAGGAAGTGAGGGTTATGCTAACTACCAATTTGGAAGTTTTATTACTTCCCTACAGTTTAAATGAGAGATTTGGCGCTGTATTTAGTGCCTTGTAGTTAGAAACGGCAGATAATTTTTGGGCACGGCCTTGGTACATCACAATTGATTAGATTAGATTAGAATAGATTTATTTAGCCTGGTGGAGTTAAGGCCATGTGGCCTTCTCTTCCACTCACTTGGACAAACGTATATTACATCACAATACTACTCTGGAAGAAATTTTAAGCTAGGTTTCAGCATATGTTGTTAACAATTCCCTTGAAATCTAACGAAAAAAATAGTTTTATGGTTATCAGTCTCGAGGATTGAAAGTAAAATAAATAATACACCCTACATATCGGCGCATTAGCTCAGGTAGCATTCCTGCTTCGTGACTGGCGGGTCCTGGTTCGATATCCGGCGTTATTGGGAATATTAATTGCAATTTTTTATTCACGGGGTTGGAATATATGATGCTGTACAATTTTTAATAATTTTATGCCTGGATTAAATTCCAAATCACTTTCCAGTACATATGTTGAAAAGGCATGGGGTACTGTTGATAGCGACCGCCGGATGGGGACATTAAACACGATGACCCCTTGGCTCTTTTCAAAAGTAAAGTAAAGTGATCCCACAACAGGCCCGGAGGCCCTTGGGGTAGTAGGAGGTTAAGGCTCCCACTTTTTCTAGACAATCGGCACTTTATGTCAGCCGGGTTGCCAGCCCTGCGTGACGGCCGCCTTTACCCCCAGAACAAGCGTCTGGTACTCATTTCCGTTAGAGGTTGAGTCGACCCCAGGGCCATAGTGCCGCCAGAGGTTTTGGGTCAGTTTAAAAATCCTGACCCCAACGGGACTTGACCACTACGCTACGGCGTGTCCCCTCTTTTCAAACGTAATAGACTATATATCTACATAGGGTTTCGCCTTCTCCCTTCTCATCATGATCATTAATCACACAACATACTTACATTACACATAAACCCTTAAAACAGCGGTGACCAGCTTAGCTGTACGTAGGAAGTTCTGTTTGTACTCACGAGTAAACAGTAGCATCACTGGTCACGAAGTGTGCAGCAGTCCACTCACAGGCGGCTAGTCACTACTAAGAAACATTAAACCATTCTTTGGCATTGTGTAGTATTCGATATTCTTGAATATTGAAAATATATAAATTTAAAGAGCTATTACTAATTATTAAAAGGATGTGATATTGTTTGGCTTTAAATAAAGTTAAATTAGTTTTCAACTCATATCAAAATGCTATGCTTTATTGGTACAATACTCGTAAATACATTACATATTAGCACAATATATTGAGCCTATCATTTTCATGAATGTCACAATTTCAACAAGTAACTCGAAGAATAGATTCAAGAATTTTTCCTGTTGAGCCATTGCACTTCACTGAAAGTACATACATGTCACATACTCGCAATCAATATCTATCAAGAAATCTTTGGGAACTGATTATGTTTATTGTTTTAACTAAAACACTCATCACTTCATTCAGCAAAACACTTTTAGCACACATATTTTCTTAATGAATGATGCAATGGATTCTCCAAATTTTCAGTTTGTCTTTGAGACACTACACAAATACCAAGCTACACCCTACTATAGACAGTGCCTAATCTGTGGTTTTAAATACAAGAGACCTCCATGAAAGATCGATAATCTCTACGGCTGCTTCTAGACATGACAGTGCCCATTGCTGTATTTTGCATTGGCGCTAGATCTAAATTTCTTGTGTAATTTATAGTTAGAACTTAACACCCCTAACAAAAAAATGTCATTTGTAGGGCTACGGTGCTTGTGATATCAACACTTTCACTTAGAGTTTAATAATTTTATTAATATATTATGTCAGATTAATCATTTATTTTTTTTAATAATTTCGTTCAGCTAACTTATAATATTTAGATGTGATTTATAATTGTAAAGTTTTGTGGATTTAAAGTTGGTTAATTAATTGAAGTATATTACAATTTTACTTTGTGGGAGTATATATATATATATATGTGTGTATGTATTTATTTATTTATACATGACTTTTTTAATTTTTTTAACTACAATTATTTTTAAAAAAATATAAATAATTTAAGGATAAAGGTAAAAAAACTGTTTTAAATACATCAACAGATACAAGCTAAGGAAAATACTTAAAATTACTTGCAAATTCCATAACTTGCGAAAAATATTACAGCAAGATATTGTATACGGCGAGTAACAATTGTGCGAGAAAGACTAATTATGTCTAATAACTCAATTTCATTAGGGCATAAAGATTCAACTGCTATTTTCTTACAGTGTTTCATAAATTCACCATCAGACAACCTGCGTCGTGATTTAACAATATTCATTGCGATTTTGGTAGGTGAATTCAACAACTACTTTTAAGGAGACGAATTTGCCTGTATATTATTATTATTATTATTATTATTATTATTATTATTATTATTATTATTATTATTATTATTATTATTATTGTTATTATTATTATCATTATTATTATTAATACTAATAATAATAAGTGAGATGTATAGGTAATTAAGCATAACTAAATTAGCTTGGTTAAATACTCCCTCTAGGCAACGATCTAACTCCCAAACGGCGAATAATGAAATATATAGATAGATAATTATAATATAATGTTAATGTATGATGGTTAAAATTTGAACTAATTGAAATGAATAATTTAAAATTAGCATAGGTGTAATGAAATGTACACTTTTCTATGCTGTCACGGATGAAAAGATTTCCTTTAGCTTTGCGACCTCAGCTGTATGATCGGTTTCCTTATAATTCGCATGGTATGTAAAATAGTATATCTGAATGTTTAACATTTTCGCGATAGTAAGAACTTGCAGACATGCTAAACATTTTGCCTTTCATTCATATTCAGTAAATATGTATACATATTCCCATTACTGATTAAAATAAGCAATTAGGGATGACGAACGTCGTTTCAAATCTGCTGCATGTTCCTGCATGATTACACCGAGAATCCTAACAGACTGACATTTGTTTAGACCGTATTGTTAACGTTCCGCCGCGTCACAAACCTCCCTCCCCTTCAACCCTTCTTTATTGATTATTTAAGCGTTCTGCTCTTCCGTGGTGCACACGTTAAGGGAAGAGTTCTCTTACACAAAGAGCATGAGTTGGTCACCGCTGCCTTAAAACATACCATGAACTTGCTCCTCTTTGCTGGCCTACACTATATGTCACCTACGTAAAATGGCCTGCCGAATTGGAATTTAAATTTAAAGAAGTAGATCACATAACACCGTCTATCCGACCATCGCAGAATCTGGATCGTTTGAAATGCAGTGGATGGTATTAGCACACACAAACATGCGATATGGAACATTATGACAAGAGTTTATTGTCTTAGAAATATAAAATGAAATATTTCACAAATTACAGTTCAACAAAACTGTGTAGCTCTAATACAATGGACATTAGAAACTGATTGTCATAATTCAAATATTTAGCATAGAGAGAAAAAATAATATTGAATATAATTACTTCGTGTAGTGTTCAAAACTTGACAAAGAAAAGAACTTGTTAAAACTGCGAAGGCACAAAAAATAGAGAGATGTAAAAAGTTTCGAAATTCAAGTTCTCGTATCGTTATGATTATATTAAATGTAATTGTACATAATGGAAGTTATTTAAGGAAGAAGCATTGCCAGGAATCTGAAAATGCTGAGATGTCAATCGAATTTGGATACCTCATCATGTGCAAATTACGGTCGCTATATTCGTGGAATACAGTGCAAATTAAATGATAAGAGTAATATATCCCACTATGACCTAGTCTCGTTTTGACTAACAGTAAACCGATGATAAGTGTAAAACCATTTCGGGAGGTCTCGGGTTATAATATTGGTTCTAGTCAACCCAAATTCCTTAATTTTTCTATTTTTATCTTATCACAAACTAAATACACGATCGAGTAGGTGTAATAACCATAACGAATTCTAGCTGTACCTATTTTTTTTTCATGTTAAACGATAATACAAGAGTCTCTTCACTGTTTCTCTCAGCAGGGTATACAATGCTTTTGCTTTTAGTTTGTGGACACGTTTAATTATCATGATTTTATTTTGTTTTTGGGGCCCTTCTCATGTTTTCGACGTTCATCAAGCTGTATTGAGAGGGAACAACAGTCCCTACTTTAATCTAAGATTAAAACAAATGTTGAAATCAGTGCGGAAATATGACTAGGAGGTTTTTGCACGAATGCTGGATCCGTAACAATATTTTCATACATGGCAAATAGTTTGTATTGACTTAATTCAAAATCCAAGTATATTCTCTGCCTTCACTTATTACGGAATTATTGAGATTGAACACACACTCAGGAAGATATAAACTTCAATGTGCGTTCCTTTTTCATCGGAATATTTGTGTCTAACTATCTCCCCCAAGATTCTCAAAAGAAAGGTTACCTGTCTGATATACACACACACATATATATATATATATATATATATATGAAAATAAAAAATAATGCTTGAGTCGGGATTTGAACTCGAGTCTCTAAAGTCTGTACCTTTAGCGCTCTAACCAACTGAGCTACCCAAGAATTCCAAGACAAACATGCAATTTTCTTATACATATAGTATTCTCAATTCTTTTTTCTTTTCATATCATATTTGCCTTCATTGCCAAATGTCAAAAAAAAATATATATATATATTGTAGCGTCATGCTTCCTGGAGACATGATGAATGTTATAATAATCCTTCTGACATATTGTAATATTCTTACTTTTTACTATTTGCAGCTTACGATTTGTTTGAATTACTTTCCAAAACGCATTTAATTTTTAGGCCTCCTCCTCTACACAGATACAATTTCAGTGTATTACAAATTAAAGCATTTTGAGTATTGTATGTCTTACTTAAGTGCTATTGTTCATGGAACACCTTTACGTCATTCATCGATTATACCTCTCATCTGAATGCTTTTGTTAAATGTTTATCTTTACATGTGTGTGCTGCAGGCATATTCATAGGAGCATACATTGTTAGGAAAAGACAAAGAAAGTTATTTATTCATAAAAATTGACAAAGTATAGCAACATGTAACAGTTAACTTATAGGCCTATATAATGTACAGTTAAAATGTGCCATAATATTAAATAAACGGATAAAACGGAAATCGTATTGATAGGTGTGTGAGGTTCATCATTCCTATTTTAAATAAACGCTTACTACTCGTATTTATGTAAAAGTAACACTGTAAAAGTACATTATCCAATGGAATTTCTGCTTCATATAAATTTAATTACAGTTTGAGAATTATAATTATCTCAGTATTTTTTTAACAAAGATGATTTCCAATTCCTTGTATCCCGGGTCTGATACATAGCTTCTGTGAGTGACACAGGTGTCGCATTTTCAGGTACCGTATCCATGACAAAACATTTAGAAGAACATTACTAGGGTCTACTTGTTTTAAGAATATAACACATTAGTTCAACTAGTGTTTAAATGCAATTAAAAATAAGACAAGTATTAGTACACGTGAGCAGATCAATCTCTGTTTTATAACTCCATTCAAACAATATGGCAGCACTCACATGCACAGAATGGAAATATCTGAATGGTAGTGGTGTAGATGAGATGCAGGTGTGACCCTGTTTTCCCTGGTTGTTTACAAAAAATGTTTCTGATTTTTTTTTTTTTTTTTTTTTTTGGATTTTGGGTTTTGAAAAATAAGTTTGTGTTTTGTTATGTCCAGCCGTAGAGAAGAGAAATTGTTTTGAGTATTGACATAGTTTGATTGAAGAGGTTGAAACGATTTTGAGGATTTATGCGTGATCTAAAGAATTTTTATGCACAGGGAGGAATAAGAATCGAGAAGAAAAGCTGTTAGATATTATGTTCATGTGAAGTAGGTGGAATGTTTATTGTAGTTTGTCTCTTGTAATGTTGCTTTAAGCGTTGGTAATTCTGCCCGAGGGCAGGTATTTCACTGCAATCATAGCATTTTTCATGCTATGCTTTACTGCTTTACTAGGGAATTATAGGTGTGGTAGCTTCCCGTTGCTTTCCACACCGGTGAAAGATGATGATGATAATGATAAGGATGATGATGATGGCCGGATGATTTTCGGGGACCGTTGGGCCCTAAGCTTCCTGACATTTGTCTTACAGGTGAGAAAAAAACCCGAATGAAACCTCACCCAGGAGCCTGTCCCGACCGGGAATCGAACCCGGGTCCGCTGTGTGACAAGGCAGCACGCTACCTCGAGACCCACAGTGGTGGACAACGTGTTGGTGAATTGTGTGAGTAAATTTTCAATTGGAGTTTCACTCTCTTGATTCCAACAGATGGCGGAGATTGTTCTGCTTTAAACCAACACTTTACTTTCATTCACTGGAAACATGGGATTTCGTTCTTCAGAAAACATAATGTAGTTTAGTAGATGATTGATAGTAGAGTTCAACAGTGTAATTATCTCAATTCCGACAAAAAATGAAGATTGTTCCTTTTGATACCAGTATTCTAAAACATTAGCTCAGGATAGGGATGTATAGATGTATAGAGGGCTTATGACCGCGCAGTAATGATCCTACGGGTTCGATGGAGCCAGCGAGTTAGTTAGTTAGTTAGATGCCAGTATCCTCCTGTACTATAAATCAAATGATTTAATGTACAGAACCATTTGTTGGGAGATATAAGGAATGTAAATTAACCAACTTACCTGAGGGTCATACATTATTATTTAAACAATGCAACATCCAGGAAATTTAAATTTTATATACTAATATGTATGAAAAAAGGAAAGGTATTACAGTGCATACAATTTGGTTTCATTTTGTGGGCATTTTATGTATTATATAGGGTTTCCAGTATAAAACCGGCACTCTGCGGCTGGCAGAGTGAAATGCGGACGAGGAGAGAGCGCAGCCTGACGGGTGAAACCCCGTGAGGCGTGTCCGGTTTTATATTGGATGCCCTGTACATTTAGTAAGAATTGGCATTTTGTTGAATGGACATTTTGTAAAGTTGTACATTTGTTTCACATTGAAAAGTTGGACTCAATATGTCACAAGCAACGACATTACCTCTAGACTACTGCGATGCCTACAGTTTACTTACAAGTGTATTCTCACATATAAAAAATAATGTTTGTGTGTATGTTTGTTTGTTTGTTTGTTTGTTTGTTCGTACTTTATGCGCAGCCATACCGTTGATCCGATTCTGAAGGGGATTTTGCAAAATGCCCAGAAGATTCCCGGGATGAACATATGCTATAAGAGAGTTGTGACACTCAACTCCTACACCCTTAAAAATCGTCTTTTGTAGTGAAAAACGTGAGAAAAGTAGCTCGTTGGACTCTTAAATGGCTTACGCTGCCCAAACCATAAGAAATACAAAAACGTAATGTACACGGAATTGAATATCTCAAAACGCTCTACCAATAGTCCGCGAGAGCATATGTTTATCTCTTACGGATAACTCACAAAAAACAGTTTTGTCTTTAATTGATACCAAGATAATAATGCCCATTCGGGTGAACCTTTCATCTTTATTATTGATACCAAGAGACCCGCGCCGTAGCCGAGTGGTTAAGGCAATAAGTCTTAGCGCGTAACTACGGTACTTACGCTGGTTTGAGTCTCCATAGGGAAAAATTGTTTTCTCGTGAAATTTCTGTCAGTATGGGACCGGTGCACAGTGAGCTAAAAATGAAATATAGCTGAAAAAGTACTATTTTCACTCACCGTCATCAATTTATCTTTTTTTTTCACTCTAATATAATTGTTATATGACGATTCTTAATTTATCTGCAAAGGAGGGTACAATTCTAATGTAAAAAAATATAGCTCTTTGGACGATTAAATTGCTTACGCTGCCTAAACCATAAGAAATACACAAAATTAATGTACACAGAATTGAATATCTCAAAAAGTTATACAAAATTGTCCACAACAGAGTATGTTTATCTCTTACAGTTAACTCGCAATAACCATTTTTATCTTTCATTAATACCAAGAATCCAGCGCCGTAGCAGAGTGGTTAAGGCAAGAAGTCTTGGCGCAGAACTACGGGACTTACGCTGGTTCGAGTCTCCATGGGGGAAGAAATGTTTCTCAAGGAATTTCGGCCAGCATGGGACCGGTGCACACTGGGCCAGAAATGAAAACTAGCTGGAAAGAAACTATTTTCACTCACCCTCATCAATTTATCTTCTTTTTGCACTCTAATATAATAATTATATGACGGTTCTTAACTTATCAACAAAGGAGGGTACAATCCTAAAGTTTATGAAGACAATATAAACATCGGAATTTGCCGATGGTTAAGAACTCATCTGGTCTGTACCCCAGTTGTGTTATTAGCGTTGTGTGTTCAAGTTCAATGAGCTATTCTTCTTATTCTATATGGATACTTCACCTCAAGGTTTGTAATTTTATTGATATATTTAATGTTTTTCTATATAACCATCAGATATTACGTTAAATGCATGTGGAATCATACCTTCCATGCACTAAAAAAATTACACAATCATCGTATTTTAAATTGAGCTACAAAGAAAAGAGTTCTGAACAGTAGAACAAATTTTAATTATAATATAGAGTGGGTTATGGACATTAATTCCCGCACATTAAAATGTGTGCAAATTACTTCATTTTTTTAATTAGCTTTCTCATTACAGGATGTAGCCAGCAACTGAGGCCTAACCGTTGCGCGCAGAGAATAATTGTTTGATTTGATATGGGGGATAGAGAATGTTAGATAGAGGCAATAAGTTATCATGTAGTAAATAAATTGGGTACGGGGAAGTTAGCAGAATGTTTTAAATTACATTAAAAATCAATTTTTTTTTTTTGAAAAGCAATTTTTCTGAAACGTACGAAGTTGTGTGCGAGAAAAATAAATTCTAATTAAATATTCTGATTGGCTAGGAGTGGATGTTAACTTTCCCGTTATGAAGAATTAATTTAGAATAATGACAGTCTTTGGAAAATTCTGTTCCATCTCCTTATGGAATTGGAAGACCCAAAATAACTTTCGAAGAGCCTGAAAGTAAAGAAATGTTCACTTAAACAGGAATTCTCTCGCGATGAACTTGCTCTTGCAAACGAAATATCACTTTGGTCATATGGTAAACGGGATACTGCTGATGTTTTAAAGACATTACTAAAAAACACACAAAATAGCTTCAAAATAATAATAAACATTACAAGTCACTCCGCTCAACTTGTCGGACGAAGCATTGTCTTTTTTGACAATAAAATGTCAATACGTCGATATATTAACATGAGACTAGGTGTCAAAAAGAGAGGTTGTGATATTTTGTCCACCCTATAATGCTTCTAGGGAAGCAAATTTGTTATACTACCATTCCCAAGACAGATATTACAGCAGAAATAATATTTTTTTCTGTTTTTATTCCAGCCTCTTCGAAAGATATTTTGGGTCTTACAATTCCATAAGCAGATGGAACAGGATTTTCCAACGACTATCAGTGTTCTAAATTCTTAATAATGGGACAGTTTACATTTACTTTTAGCCAATTAGAATATTTCTGTAGAAATCTAACTTTTTTCTCTCGCACATCTTCCCATGTTTTAGAAAATCGCTTTTAAAAAAATATGTTTTTTTAACATTCTTCGAACATCCCCTAACTGTAATTTATTAATAGAGGATCACTTGTTGCCTCTATCGATCACTTTTCTCCATATATTAAATCAAACAATTCTCTACGCGCGAAGACAATCCTAAGCTGCCGGCCGCCTCCTCTAATAAAAAAGCTAATTACAAAAAACGCAATAATTTGAACACATGTTATTGTGCGGGAATTGAAGTCCATAAAACACTCTATATTCTAACTAAAATTTGTACTTCTGTTCAGAACTGTTTTTTTCGTAGCTCAGTTTAAAGTATACGAGTGTGTAATTGTTTTAGAGTTTCGAATGTATGATTCCATGTGTATTTAACACAATATCTGATTGTATAGAAACATGTTAAATATATCAAGGAAAAGTAAAAACCTTGAGGTAAAGTATCCATTATAGAATAAGAAGAATAACTCACTGAACTTTAATGCCACACCTATTTATTTCTACAGCTCGGTACACAACTGGGATGCGGATCAGATAAGTACATAACTATCGGCAACTTCCGATGTACATATTGTCTACTTAAATTTTAGAATTCTACCCTCCTTTTCAGATAAGTGAAGAACAGTCATCTGACAATAATTTTAGAGTGAAGAAAGATGAATTGGCCAGAGTTAGTAAAATATTCTTTCTAGCTAGATTTCGTATCTGGCACACTGTGCGGTGCTCACCCAGCATCGTGAGACATTTGGGCAGCTACAATAAGTAGCGACTTCAGGTTGAGAATACCAGCTATTATCGGCTGGAGGATCCGACATGCTGACCACATGTCACCCTACACTGATTAGATGATCGTCTACATCTGTGATTAACACTTCTGGATGCGAGGCCAACAGCCGGCGGTCAGTCAAAAGTCTTCTAGGCCTGTCGCGCTTTGAGTCTTTTTTTTATACCAAGAATATCGGGATAAGTAGATTCCCGGGCTAGCGTGCTCTGCCATACCGTTCATCCGATTGAGATGTGGCTTTTGAAAAATTTTCAGGAGATTCCGGGAATGAAAAATCACTCATTGCAGTGAAAAAACACGAAATAAAGTCCTTATTTTGACGTATAAATGGCTTACGCTGCACAAACCATAACAAATACACAAATTGAGATACACCGAATTGAACACGGCTGGTAGTAAAGACACATTAACATTTATTTAGGAGTAGCAGCGCACGCCGTGTATTAGCTAGTCATCTATACAATTTGTCCTCGGTGAAGGAAAGAAAAGACCTGATGAACGTGATATCATCAGGTAAAATGAAAGTATTATTATTATTAATATTATTATTATTATTATTATTATTATTACTACTACTATTGGGGCACGCCGTAGCGTAGTGGTTAAGGCACTGCACTAAAGCCGGAAGGTCGAGGGTTCGAGTCCCAGTGGGGTCAGGAGTTTTAAACTGACCCAAACCTTCTGGCGGCACTATGGCCCTGGGGTCGACTCAGCCTCCAACGAAAATGAGTACCAGACGATTGTTCTGGGGGTAAAGACGGCCGTCACGCAGGGCTGACAACCCGGCTGACATCAAGTGCCGATTGTCCAGCAAAGTGGGAGCCCTAACCTCCCACTACCCCAAGGACCTCCTGAGGCCTGTTGTGGGATACCTTTACCTTTTATTACTATTATTATTGCTATTATTATTACTATCACTATTATTATTATTATTACTATTATTATTAATATTATTATTAACATTATTAATATTACTATTATAATTAATATTATTATTAGTATTAATATTATTATTCCTATTACTATTATTATTATTATTATTATTATTATTATTATTATTATTACTATTATTATTATTATTATTATTATTATTATTATTATTATTACTTACTTACTTACTTACTCACTGGCACTATCGAACCCGTATGTTCGTGGCCGCGAGTACATAAGCTCTCCATACATCCCTATCCTGAGCTAATACTTTCCAATCATTCCCTGTATAATCTACTTCCCTCAAATCATAGTTAATGTTGTTCTCCCACCTCATTATTTTTCTACCAACTGGGCGTTTCCCCTCTGGTTTTCCTACAAGAAGCTTCCATGCACGTCTTTCATTCCCCATACGCGCAACATGTCCTGCCCATCGCAGTCTACGAGACCTAACTCTTCTTATTATATCTGGCTTCCTATAAAGACCAAGTAGTTCATCGTTATGTAGTCTTTTCCATTCACCTGTCTCTTCATCACTCTTTAGTCCAAAAATTTTCCTAAGAACTTTATTCTCAAATACTTGTAATCTCCTTTCCTCCCTTAAAGTATGAGTCCATGTTTCGCACCCATATAATATAACTGGTATAATAATAGTTTTATATAATTTTCAGTTTAACGTTTTTTGAAAGGAGATGGGACATCAAGAGTCTCTGCAATGCATAATAGCACGCATTTCCAGAATTGAGCATATGTTTAATTTCTTTATACACCTCATTCCTATTTGTGATTATTGTTCCTAGGTATTTGAATTCAGTCACTTCCTCAAAATTTCCCTCATTTGTCATTAGCTGTCCATTTTCATTATATAATGCATTTCTACGTTTGACCATATATTTAGTTTTATTGATATTTACTTCCAGTCCTAATTTCCTAGTGTTACACAATAGTGTGTCCGTGTTGTCCTTTAGTATCTCCTCGCTATCGGCCAATAGTTCTACATCATCAGCATAAACTAACAGCTTATTAATACCACTGAGTTGTAAGCCTTCCTCATCCTCTAAAGATTTGATGGCATGCTCTAGTACAAAACTAAATAGTAGAGGAGATAGTGCATCTCCTTGCTTCAACCCATTCTGGATTTCAAAGGTGTCCGAAAACTGTTTGCCTACACGCACACTCCTCTTTGTTCCATTTAGACACATTCGTATAAGTCTAACTAAGTTTCTAGGAATTCCGAACTCCAGTAGGATACTATATAACTTCTCCCTCTTAATTGAATCGTATGCCTTTTTATATTCTATATATAGTTGATGTACAGTACCATTATATTCCCATTTATTTTGTAAAATCTGTCTTACACTAAAAATATGATCTGTTGTAGACCTGTTTCTTCTAAATGCACACTGATGATCTCCAGGAATCTCATCAATATAGGGAGTAAGTCAGCTTACATATATATTTATTAGACTTTTGTACGAAGTTGATAGTAATGAGATGACCCTCTAATTGTTGCAATCAGTATTATGTCCTTTCTTATAAATTGGTACGATAATAGTTTCTTTCCATTCATATGGAAGAACCTCTTTTTCCTAAATCATATTAAGGAACTGTAGTATCTTGTCCATCAATTTTTCTCCCCAGGATTTTATCAGTTCTGCTGGGAGCTCATCCGAACCTGATGTTTTATACACCTTCAATTTTTCTATCGCCATTTCAAACTCTAATGCACTTGGTTCTGTGATTAGCATTTTTGCTGTCTATAAATGATCCTCTTTAATATCCTGTTCTGTATGTACATTTAATAGCTGATTAAAGTAACATTTCAATCTATTGAATATACTCCTGGAATCTGCAATCATATCCCCATTTTCATTCCTAATTATGTCGTTATTGCCTGAAACCCTTTCTTCTCTATCCTAATTCCCTGATATAATTCTCTAATGTTCCTATTTTTGACATTAATTTCAAGATAATTAATATTCTCTCTCAAATATTCTCTCCTTTTTTACTCTTTAGTAACTTGGTAGTTTCCCGTCTAATACTACTCAATTGCTCTAAATTTACCTCATTTGGCTCGTGTAACCATTTTATTTTTGCTAGCTTTCTTTTCTTTACAATGTTGGCACATTCCTCATCAAACCATTCCTTGTTTTGCCTCTTTTTTAAACAACCGATGCTTTCTGATGCTGACAATTTAATAGTATCTCTTACAGCCTCCCATTCTTTATTTATATCAGTTTCTTCTTCGTTTGCCACATTGTCATCTGAAGATTCCAGTACTTCAAATCTATTAGCAATTTTGATTTGGTATTCTTGCCGCATTTCATCATTTTACAAGTTTTTTAATTCAAATTTTACAGAATCATATTTAGCGTTTGCCCCTCTCTTTAGCAATAGTCGTTGTCTGATTTTCACCGTAACCAGATGATGATCCGAATTGCAGTCTGTCCCTCTAACTGATTTAACATCGATGATGCTACTGTGCCAGCGTTTGTCCACTAATACATGATCTATCTGGTTCCGAGTTTCTCCATCTGGATACGTCCAGGTGAATTTATAAAATGTCCTTATGCTGAAATGTTGTGCTCTTAACAATGAGATTATTTGATGTGGCAAAGGTGACTAATCTAACCCCATTGTCGTTACTATATTCATGAAGATTGAATTTGCCTATTGTTGGTTTGAATTTATCTTCTCGCTCGACGTTTGCATTAAAATCTCCTAAGATTATTTTCATATGATATCGTGAAAGACTATCAAATAAGCATTCTAATTCTTCGTAGAACTCATTCTTGATCTTGTTATCTTTATCTTCTGTGGGAGCATGTACATTTACAATTATAAAATCATGTCGTTTACCCTTTAGAATTGTGTATGATATCCTGTCACTAACAAACTTAATATCTCTGATAGCGGACAGGATCCTCCTTCTGACTAAAAAACCCGTTCCAAATTCAGGTCTTTCTGCATCCCCGTAGTATAATGCAAAGCTTCCTGATTCCTGACTACCTTCTCCTGGCCACCTAACTTCCTTTAAAACGACTATATTCAAGGGTGATTTATCTAATCCCCGCGTTAATATCTTTAGAGTTCCGTTATTGTATAAATTCCTAACATTCCAAGTTTCTAGGAACATGTCCCCGTGTTTGAGCCTTTGGCATGGGTTCCCTGACGCAGTCCCCGCCCGGAGAACCGAATGGGGAACTATTTGATCTCCGTAAAATTTTACCCCAGTTGAACCCATGTCCGCATTTCTTGACGGTTGTATTTTTACGGTGAAAGTTCGTCACTCCTTCGACCAAGGTACTTTTTTCCTCTCGCTTATCACCTTCGACCAGTCCGGCATGGTTATCCTATCGGTAGCAGTGCTACCGCCGGCATAGCTCTCGAGATCATTTAAGCACGCTAGCCACTCCATCACGACAAGGTAAAGATACCATGGAGGGACTATTATTATTATTACTATTATTATTATTATTATTATTATTACTATTATTTTTTTATTGCGGACGAGCCCATATAGGACTACGCGAAGTACTCACAGGCGTTTCCTTTGAGCCCAAATTTCTTTCATTCTTTTGCAATGAGCTTGTTTTCTATCATCTGTCCAAGTCGTTCCAGTTTTTTTCTTCGGTTTGTCCTCTTGGTCAACTTGCCACTTATTCACCTTGATTCATATTATTATTATTATTATTATTATTATTAGGAATATTATTATTACTATTATTATTATTATTAATATTATGACTAATATTGTTGTTGTTATTATTATTATTATTATCATCATCATCATAGTACATTCACGAATTTAGGCCATTTGTTGACCTGTTTCGGCCTCAAGAGAAACACCATCCAGAAGTCTTTTGAGTGGACGTCCTGGTCTTCTTCTTCCTGCAGGTTGATATCTTAACATTAGTTTGGGTATTCTGTGATCTTCCATTCGATGAACATGTTGTATCCATCTTGACTTATAATCAGAAATTTTGTTTTCTAAAGATTCCATGTGTAATTCTTCTAAGATGTCTTCATTTTTTTTGTGATCTAGTAGTGTGTATCCTGCAGTCCTCCGAAGATATCTCATTTCAGCAGATCTAAGTCTCTGTATATCCTTCTGTTTCAACGTCCATACTTCGCTACCATACAAAAGAGTTGGAAGAGCCAGTGTTTTATACACTTTCAGTCTTGAATGCTTTTGGACTAACTGTGGCTTGAAGATAGAATTTATTAACCCTAAAATTCTTAAAAATTTAGATATTTTTGCATTTACATCCTTTTCTTCTTCATATGAGATATTGCATCCTAGATATGTAAAATTATTCACCTGCTCCAAAATTTTATTGTCCAGTACAATTTTACTTCTGACAGGATCTACACCTTGAAATGCCATAATTTTTGTTTTTTCTGTAGATATCTTTAATCCATATTCTTCTGTAATTTTGTTAAGTTCATACAGACCTTTCTGTAGATTATCTTCGGAATTTGCTATTATTATTTGGTCATCTGCAAACAGTAGGGTGTTTAATTTTCTATTTTCTGATATTCTTATTCCAAATTTATATGTTTTGTTCCAGCAACATATTACTTCATTGATATAAATTGCAAACAGTGTTGGGGATAGGGGGCAGCCTTGTCTCACACCACGATTTATAATTCCTTCTTCAGAAAATCTGTTATTTAATTTAATCTTTATGGTGTTGTCTTTGTAAATATTTTGTATGTTCTGCCGAAGTAAATTTGGTATATTTCTGTCTTCCAATATATTTAAGAGTTTTGATCTCTTGACTGTGTCGAATGCTTTTTCAAAATCTATGAAAGCAAAATGTGTTTCTAAGTTGAATTCTCTTCTTTTTTCAAGCAATAGTTTAACAGAAAATGCTGAATCAATACAAGATCGTCCTTTCCTAAATCCATTTTGACATTCCATAAGGAATGTTTCACTGAAACTTTTCAATTTTCCATTTAAAATGTCTGCATAAATTTTGTAGCATGTGTTTAACAAACTGATTCCCCTATAGTTGTCCATTTTTCTCTTGTCTCCTTTCTTGAACAGGGGTATAACAATGCTTGTCTTCCATTCTTGTGGTATATCTGCATTTTTGAATACATTATTAAAGAAGGACAACAGTCTTTCATGGAACTGTTTGCCTGCATATTTGTACAATTCAGAATTCAAGCCATCTGTGCCAGTTGCCTTCCCATTTTTTAATTTCTTTAAACTATTGTTCAATTCTTCCAATGATATTATGGAATCTGTCTCATTATTATTTCGGAAAATTGTATCTTCATAGCTATTGTCAGTCCAAAGACTTTTATAATAATTGAAAAAATCTTCTTTTGTTACTCCGCAATTAATTTTGGTAGATTCTTTAATATCTTTATTCAAATGTTTTAATATTTTGAAGGCATTAGGTTGGAGCTTATGCAAATCTGATTCTAAATGTGTAACAAAATTTAACCATGTTTTCCTATGTCTCTTTCTTATTTCCCTCTTAACAATAGCTCTACAGCGTTTGAATTCTATTTCATTTTCTACTTTCTTTGTGTTCAAATATTTTTTATAAGCTGCATTTTTTTCTTCAATCAATTGTTTTATTTGATCATCCCAGATTTTTAGAGTTCTATTTCTTCTTTGTTGTATATTTACTTTTCCTAAAGTTTCATTAGCTGCATTTTGAATTATCATTTTAATGTTTTTCCATTCTTCTTCGACATCATTACTTTCTGGAGTTGTAGCCATATATTGCTGAATTCTTCTCGAATATAACCATTTAATGCTGTCATCATAAAATAATTTTACCTTGTACTTTTGTTCTATGCTCTGTTGTTGTTTCTTCTTTTTTAACCATCTTGGTGGAAATCTTATTCTTGCTTCTACTAGGTAGTGATCTGAACCAATATCATATCCTCTGTAGGCTCTGACATCGAGAAACAATTTAAAAATCTTATTATTTGCAATGAAATAATCAATGATTGATTTTGAGTCCTGACGATGCCAGGTATATTTATGTATGTTTCTATGATTGTAAAAGGTATTCGTTATTTTCAGTTCATTGTAGATAGCAAAATCTGTTAATCTTGTCCCATTCCTATTGCTGGTTGGTTCGCCAAATGTTCCAATATTATTGTTGACTTGAGCATTGCCCACTCTGGCATTTAAATCTCCTATTATGAGAATGTAATCATTTCTATTAATTTTGCTATAAATTTCTTGTAATATTTTATAAAATTCTTCATTGTCTTCTTCACGGCCTTCCTCTGGTGCATATACACCAAGAACTGTCAAATTACCTCTATTTATTTTCAGTCGAAGCTCTAATATTCTTTCATTCCAGTAAGTGTAGTGTTGAATTTTATTTCTTATGGTTTTATTAATCCAAATCATTACTCCAGCTTGTCCATGGGTTTTCCTGTCGACACCGCTATATATTTGTACATAATTTTGTGTTTCTTTCGTTCCTTTAAGTTTCTTCTTAGTTTCTGTAGTTACTGCAATATCAATGTTTCTATTTTTAAATATACTGTCTAGTTCCTCTTCTTTTTCATGGATGCTTCGGACATTCCAGGTTGCATATCTTACAATATCATTGTGCCGTTTTCTTTTAACCATATTTCTTTGCTGTGGGTCGTCATATTTCAATTCCTTCTGGCTTTTTTCGTGTTGAGACTTGAAAGTAGTTTTGAAGTTCCTTAGGACAGGTTACTGGCCCGACGCTAAGTAGTCCAGTGGTAGGGCTGCTACCTTTTAGTCTCTGGACAGACATTAGGATACCGCATTTACTCAGTACCTGATGGAACGGTTATACCGCCGTGACTCGGTCCTCAGAGCCTCGTTTGTGAAAACAGGTTGTACCACGAGAAGGTGAGGATGAGAATTGGGTAGGAGAGGTTATACACACGTCACTACCCCTTACAACCCTTATTATTATTATTATTATTATTATTACTAATATTATTATTATTATTATTATTAATATTACTATTTCAAACTTATCCACAATCACGAATTAACAGCCGAAAAGGAAACTTATTGTACGGATAAATATGTAATATCAGATAGTTACTTCAAGCTCAGTCAATTCACGTTAAACTCAGATTTGAATCATAAGCTACTGTTTCAGAAATGTCGTTATAATGTGACAAATATTAATAACAGTTGTCTTCTGTTAAATAATTTACGGGTGATCATGGAAGTCCAATATCTATAATATACCTCATGATACAGAGCGTTCGTAGCTCGGCCGGACCGAACCGCGGCGGCCTTGGATTGGGCGAGAATTGGCACGCCTTCTGCCAGAGTTACACGTACACGACCGGCAAATCATGCGACGTTAACACAAGAGGTTAACATTTCATAGACGTGAGCTTTTGAGGCAACGAAAGCTCAGAAAATTAAGTCGTACAGGGTAATTGTAGTTAATGCTTTACAAGAACAAGGTCCTGTAAGTAGGGTTAATTTTTGCAATTGGTTTCTGCGGTCCGTTGATAATGGCGCGTATAATGAAATATTCACAAGTTCGAATGATTGTGAGAACGGAATAAGTTCATTGCCATTTTTTGTTAATAACCCATTTAAAGCCGAATTAATATTTTAATACGTTAAAGAATAAAGTATACGCATCGAATTCGCACACGTTACAAGAATTGAAGCACTACATTACGAGAGAAATACAGGCAATCAGTCAACATGAAATTTTGCGAGTAAACCAGAATTGTTTTAGGAGACATAGGAAATGTGTTCGCCTTCAAGGTTATCACTTTGAACATCTGTTGTGATGCAGGTAAGCAGAATGTAAGTTAGTACAGTAGTAATTTGTAATTTTAGATAAGTAGGGAGTGTTCCATACCAATGACATGCCGATTGTTTACGTGCAACTCTGGAAGAAAGCGCGCCAATATTCGCTCTGTCAAGGCCGCCGCGGAACGATCCGGCCGAGCTAGGAACGTATTGTAGTACCATAGATATATCACTTGTCCAGCCGAAAACTATAGGCCGGATTTTCACAGAGATTGGGACCGGGATAACCTAACGATGAATTTTACCTACGCATGCACTGTATTGTCATATCGTACTACGATAACAGATTGTGAATGGAAATAAACCATACCTCAATACCACAGTCTGGTAACTATGAAAACAACTTATAGGCCTAATAAGTAAATAAACTAAGAAAATCTGTGTTATATGTACTACCTGTAAGGAAACAATTCTTATTGCTTATGTCAGCTATGTCAATTTACGCGCCTAGGCTAGAGCACACGCTTGATAGCTTGCCGTGCCCTCAGATCTGTTCAGTTGTAGCCTTTGTTTAGGTTCTTAGTCCCTAACATTGAGGGTCTGATGCCCTTGGTTGCTTCATTGTCATATAAATTCGCTTATTTCGACATCCCTGACTTACACGATCTGTTTGTACTGGAAATAGCTTGAATCAACTGACGTCATATATAGGCGAACCGTAACAAATCTTGCCGCAGTCTTGTGTCATCCCGCTCCCTATTCCCTTATTTATCATTTAAAATTTTCACAATTTTCAAACACTTAACTTGCGTTTTTCCCAAAATCTTGTTACAATCATATGCGATATTTGTTCATTACGTTTAACAGAATGTAATATACATCCTAACACAATAATGATTTTTTTTACAATACAATATGTCAGGCAATTTTCAGCGATGGTATATACGTAATTCGAATCTTGTATGCATCTTCATACTTGTAAGAACGTCGATTCATGTTGAATGACGTCTAGTTTTACGTCACCTAGTTTCAGAACTGATTAGTTGCGCTTATAGCCAGACATATAGTTGAAGATTACTTGAATATTCGTTTTGTTTTCTGTTTATAAAGCTACAATGTGTTGAAATTTATCTTGATACCAAACACAATTTCGTAAATGAGTTTTAAAACTCGTCCTTTCTAACGATTATTAGAACAGCATATAACTCGCATAATTAAATTGGTATTTAAAAATGTAATAAACACTGAACAGCTAAACAAAGACATATGAAACTCATTCTTAATTAAGAGAACTATAAAATGTTATCATGTGCAAATACTCTAAAATTTACTACTAAAGAGAACAAAGCGAGATCGCTATAAAATCCATTTGATGTTTGGTTGTAAGTAATGTATGACTTTATTATTTTTTTATTTCGTTTCTATTTGTGCTGTTATTTTCCGTTTTGTTTTTTACATTAGTCAACTTCTTACGTTTTTCCTTTAAGCACAAGACATACAGTACACCCAGATCCAAATTGGATATTAAATCCCCCTACCCCGCGAACAAGCTTACCCGGTTGACCAGAGTGAGAGATAAGGGACTTCGCTGACTGCGCCACGGGGAGAGTATTTTATACTAATTTTTTTAACTTCGCCCAGGTAACCTGTCGCGACCGGGAATCGAACACGAGCCCGCTACTTCTTAACTAACGATTTGTATCAGTGAGCACAGTAACCACAGCAGTGAGCAATTCGCTATTATGTCGAAATTAAATAAAAATGGACTGTGTCTTTCTATATTTACTTTCATCAGAAGAGTTAGTGTATTTCAGCTCACCTACTAATTATTCTTGAAGAAACAGAATAAGTGAAAATAGGAATTCAGTTATTTATAATTATTCCATTGTAATAACTGTTTAAATATATTTTACGCCTAGGTGTTATCTTACCGTAACGAACGAAATATTTTCGTTAATTTTTGGCCACTCATGATTTCATCCTGAGACTTAGAACACAGTACACTATAGACTCATTTATGAATAAATTAATTTTATCACTTGTGCCCTAACTAAACCTACATAATCTTCTCGGTTATTCTTAACATTTCAGTGTTTATAACTGTACAAATTGTAGAAATAAAAAAATAACTTCCGAGCCTAGGAGAACAAATTCGGGGTTAAAATGATTTTAATGTGTTTTTTAAATTGTTACTTTTTCAGATAAATGTTAACGTTTAACCGGAAATTAAATTATCTCATTTTGTGTCCTATATATTATCTGTTATATATGTATTTTAATTTTTTATAAACAATGTATTTTCCTTCGGGCAAAACAATAAATCAATAAACTAAAAACATGTACGCTTATTAACAGTAAAAATCAATACACTTATCAAAATAGTATTTTAGGTACATAATATAGTCCTCTGAGTATTTTATCTTTACAGATAGCGTTGGTAAAAATTGGGAAAGATGCACATTTGAAAACATTATAGGTAGATATGTGTACTTAAAAATCAAACTATTTTCAGAGAAAATGATTCTTACTTTAAGAGGGGAGAAAAAAATTACGAGTTTTTGAGAATGAAGTTCTTAGATAAATTTTTGGACCAAAGAGAGATGAACAGACAGGCGAATGGAGAATACTAGTATGTAACAGTGAGCTACATGATATAGGATACCGAATATGATAACAAGTAATTCTCGTAGACTGCAATGGGCAGGATATGTTACATGAATGGGAAATTGAAGAGGGGCAAGAAAGCTTCTTGTAGGAAAACTATAAGGAAAACGCCCAGTTGGTAGACACAAAATGAGGTGGGGAATAATATTAACCATTATTTGAGGAAGTAGATTATAAAGGGGATGATAGGAAAACATTAGCTCAGGATAGGGATGTCCGGCAACCATGAACCTACGGGTTCGATAGTGCCAGTGAGTTATTTAATTATATTCAGAGAAAAACTAAACAAACAAAAAAAAACTGAGATAGATACCCTCAGGAACTTCAAGATACTCTAAAGAATGAATAGTAGAATATTCCTGAAGAGGAATTACAAAATCGTATTGCAAATATGCAATGAAGCTCACGTCAGGCAATACATGATGCTAAAACAACATGCATGAACCCTCTACTCGACCTGAATGAATGAGTTCGGTTCATACATATTAGATAAAACAAGAACGAATTTTGATAAAATTTCTACATATATGGGATGCAAGTAATATAAGTGCACATATTTTGCATATGAAATTTATGATAAAATACAATACAATTTCTTCCACATTATGGGTCATAAACCCATGGCTTTCATAAAAAACTGTTTTGAATTGAAAAATATTGTCACTTACTTTATAATGATGGCGAGTATTGGTCTGATCTTCGTAATATACATAGAAGACATGAAATTAACATTTTTTTATTTTTTTTTATCCTATGGCTTGCTTAAGCACAAATTAATACAAATAGAAGAAATGAAATAAATGTGTTTATTAATATTACGCAAGGATAAGGAGAATTTGAAACATCGCTACGTGCGTATTATGTAATACTAAAGGAATATTTTGTTCCATTTCACGTCCCCCCATGTACTGTGTGAAAATAAGTCCAATACTTAAAATCATTATAAAGTAATCCACTAATATATTTATGCACATTTTTTGTGAGAAAATCCTACAATTGTGATCGATAAACCACATGACTCTTTACACTACCTGCCACAAGGAATTAATATTTAAAATCTGTACTCATATTTCCATGCTGTGCATATATTGGTAGACCATATTAAAACAATTTTTAATTTGCTTTTATTAAGATGGGATTGAATAGTGCCTAAATAACATACTCAATTATGTATCTCTATTTCTTGTTCAGTAGGAATATTTTTAAGATATTTGATGAGCTAGTAATCCTCTAATTGTTTTCAGCACTGTGCCTCATTAATTGCTACAGGAATCGCATTAACTTCATAATGTCAAAATGTATTGCTAATGGAATCCAACAGTTATTATAACAATTGTGATTATAGTTTGGTTTTTAATTTCTACAAAATAAATAACTTACTGTACGTGTATTACTCTCAGTTGGTCTCGAAAAATTAGGTCTACAATTCCCAAGTATGATTCCAATCAAAAGGGAAGTAAAGCCTTGGGTCCCATGTTGTATATTTTAGACTCGTAAAACAGTCTTATATTTGGAATAAGAAAGTCTTAGCAAAATGTATCAATCCTTTCACGCCCAGGTTTGAATAGCGACACAAATAGCCTGATTAGTTATAGAATGTTGTTATATAAACACTAACTACCTACATATAGCCCCTATCCGAAAGAACCTATAAACAATTATGTTTACCACATTATTTAACATTCTCCAGTACTGTTATTTTAACACAGTTCCAATATTGGATATTATAATATTATAATGGTATTGGGAAAAGAAAAAATAATGTCCGAACCAGGAATCGAACCGCGGACCTCTAGTTCTACGAACTAATGTGCAGCCCATTACACCATTCTAGACTTGGCACGAACATTAACAATTCTTTCCACATATACAAATCTATAATTTTCGTTTCGTCCGCTGCAAGGTAGGTGTCACTACCATAGCCAACAACGACCGGCTTCGTTTAGAATTTTACACCACCATTTTTATAAGCAGTAAACGATGTTATTTAACATTTTCCAATACTGTTATTTTTATTTTGAAACCCTTTAGAGCGGATGGAGTTAAATGGCCGGGAATACTCTGATGCGGGAGGAAGTTCACCGGTATTTAAAATCAGCCGTTCAGTGCCAGTATTCCAATAACGCATTTAAACTGATATATCTTGGGTTCTTTAAATGGTTTTGCAATTCGTTTATGGTGAACCCTTAATATAATATTTAATTAATTTAATTTGTTACGGTTCTCACGTAACATCTCTGCATTTTTTGCAGACTTATTTATGGTTGTTGTGCCACAGTTGAAATAGGTCCTTTTTGTAAATTTCTCACATAAGTGACACAGTGAATTGCACTAGGGATTCTTTGAAGAATTCAGAGAACCGGCTTTACCTAACAACAAAACGAAATATTTACAAAAAGAGAAGGGTCTTAAAATAAAAAAGAATGAACTTCAAAAATTGGTGTGATAAATCTTCAAAATGTAAACCAGCTGTTTGACACTTGGGCAACAATAAGTGTATTTTTTTCCCCTTGTATTTACTTTGTTCATGTTTATTATAAACACATTGCTTCTATGCGCTGACTTACTTTCTTGTAGGGAGGGGCAGCCTTCTCCAAATGTGTCTTTCTATCACTTTGGAAACATTATTTTAGGTCGTGTGCCTTCAAAAAATTGTCTTTCTACACATCAGACCTTTTGTGCTAAAAGACCTTCATCAACCCTAAATTTCAATGTCTTTCTTTCTTCTGGTTTCCAAACTGAAACCAGTTGATGAAGTAATGCCTATAATAGTTTTCACCGGAGGTGTGGACTTAAAAGATCAACATGCTACAAGCCGGAAGGTAGAGGAATTTGAGTCCCGGTGGATCAGGATTTTTAAACTGAACCAAACTTTCAGGCGGCACTGTGACCCCGGGGTTGACACAGCCTCTAACTGAAATGGGTACCAGATGCTTGTTATGGACCGTCAGACAGAGATAAGTACTCGGCTTAAAAGTACCAATAGTCTAGAAAAAGTGGGAGCCTTAACCTCCTAATATCCCAAGAACCTTCTAAGGTCTGTAGTGGACCACTTTACCTTTTAAATACTGACTGAATTGTAGACTAACTACCTTTCCATAATGTAAGGATATCGTCATTTGATATATATATATATCTGAACCCTCCATGGTATCTTTACCTTGTCGTGGTGGAGTGGCTTGTGTGCTTAAATGATCCTGAGAGCTATGCCGGCGGTAGCATTGCTGCCGAAATGGTTACCCATGCCGGACTGGTCGAAGGTGATAAGCCAGACGAAATAAGTACCTTGGTCGAAAGAGTGACGATCTTTCACCGTAAAAATACAACCGTCAAGAAATGCGGACATGGGTTCTACTGGGGTAAAGTTTTCCGGAGGTCAAATAGTCCCCCATTTGGTTCTCCGGGCGGGGACTACTTCAGGGAACCCATGCCAAAGGCTCAAACACAGGGACATGTTCCTAGGAACATGAATGTTTAGGACTTTATACAATAGCGGGGCACTAGAGATATTAACGCGGGAATTGGATAAATCGCCCTTGGATATAGTCGCTTTTACAGGAAGTTAGGTGGCCAGGAGAAGGTAGTCAGGAATCAGGAAACTATTCATTATACTATGGGGGTGCAGAAAGACCTGCATTTGGAACGGGTTTTTTAGTCAGAAGGAGGATCCTTCCGCTATCCGAGATATTAAGTTTGTTAGTGATAGGATATCATACATAATTCTAAAGGGTAAACGACATGATTTTATAATTGTAAATGTACATGCCCCCACAGAAGATAAAGATGACAAGATCAAGGATGAGTTCTATGAAGAATTAGAATGCTTTTGATAGCCTTTCACGATATCATATGAAAATTGTCTTAGGAGATTTTAATGCAAAAGTGGGGCGGGAAGATATATTCAAACCAACAATAGGCAAATTCAGTCTTCATGAAGATAGTAACGACAACGGGGTTAGATTAGTCACATTTGCCACATCAAAGAATCTCATTGTTAAGAGCACAACACTTCAGCATAAGGATATTCATAAATACACCTGGACGTCCCCAGATGGAGAAACTCGGAACCAGATAGATCATGTATTAGTGGATAAAACGCTGTCCACAGTAGCATCATTGATGTTAGATCAGTTAGAGGGACAGACTGCAATTCAGATCATCATCCGGTCAGGGTGAAATCAGACAACGGCTATCGCTTATGAGAGGAACAAACGCTAAAGATGATTCTGTAAAATATGAATTAAAAAACTTGAAAAATGATGAAATGCGGCAAGAATACCAAATCAAAATTGCTAATAGATTTGAAGTACTGGAATCTTCAGATGACAATGTGGCAAACGAAGAAGAAACTGATATAAATAAAGAATGGGAGGCTATAAGAGATACTATTAAATTGTCAGCATCAGAAAGCATTGGTTGTTTAAAAAAGAGGCAAAACAAGAAATGGTTTGATGAGGAATGTGCCGACATTGTAAAGAAAAGAAAGCTAGCAAAAATAAAATGGTTACACGAGCCAAATGAGGTAAATTTAGAGCAATTGGGTTGTGTTAGACGGGAAACCACAAGTTACTAAAAGTAAAAGAGGGAATATTGAGAGAGAAGATTAATGATCTTGAAATGAATGCAAAAAATTGGAATATTAGAGAATTATATCAGGGAATTAGTATAGAGAGAGAAAGGGTTTCAGGCTAGAACAAACATAATTCGGAATGAAAATGGGGATATGATTGCAGATTCCAAGAGTATATTAAATAGATGGAAAGTTATTTTAATCAGCTATTAAATGTACATACAGAACAGGACATTGAGGAGGATAAGTTACAGACAGCAGAAATGCTAGTCGCTGAGCCAAGTGCATTAGAGGTTGAAATGGCAATTGAAAAATTGAAGATGTATAAGCATCAGGTTCAGATGAGATCCCAGCAGAACTGATAAAATCAGGGGGAGAAAAATTGATGGACAAGATACGCTGGTTGCTTAGTATGATTTGGGAAAAGAAGCTCTTCCAGACGAATGGAAGCAATCAATTATCGTACCAATTTATAAGAAAGGAGATAAAACTGATTGCAACAACTATAGGGGCATCTCATTACTTTCAACTTCGTACAAAATTCTAACAAATATATTAGTAAGCAGACTTACTCCCTATATTGATGACATTCTAGAGATCATCAATGTGCATTTAGAAGAAACAGGTCTACAACAGATCAGATTTTTAGTATAAGACAGATTTTAGAAAAGAAATGGGAATATAATGGTACTGTACATCAACTATATGTAGACTTCAAAAAGCATATGATTCAATTAAGAGGGAGAGGTTATATAGTATCCTGCTGGAGTTTGGAATTCCTAGAAAGTTAGTTAGACTTATTCGAATGTGTCTAAATGGCTCAACGAGTAGGGTGCGTGTAGGCAAACAGTTTTCAGACACTTTTGAAATCCAGAATGGGTTAAAACAAGGAGATGCACTATCTCCTCTACTATTTAATTTTGTGCTAGAGCATGCCATTAAATCTTTAGAGAATGAGGAAGGCTTACAACTCAATGGTATTAATAAGCTGTTAGTTTATGATGATGATGTAGTACTACTGGCCGATAGCGAGGAGATACTAAAGGCCAACACGCACACACTATTGAGTAACACTAAGAAATTAGGACTGGAAGTAAATATCAGTAAAACTAAATATATGGTCACACGTAGAAATACATTATATAATGGAAATGGATAGCTAATGACAAATGAGGGAAATTTTGAGGAATTGGCTGAATTCAAATACCTAGGAACAATAATCACAAATAGGAATGAGATGCACAAAGAAATTAAACATAGGCTCAATTCTGGAAATGCATGCTATTATGCATTGCACGAGACTTTGTTTGATGTCCGAACTCCTTTCAAAAAACGTTAAGCTGAAAATATATAAAACTATTGTTTCTACCAGTTATATTATATGGGTGCGAAACATGGACTCTTACTTTAAGAGAGGAAAGGAGATTACGAGTATTTGAGAATAAAGTTCTTAGGAAAATTTTTTGGACCAAAGAGAGATGAACAGACAGGTGAATGGAGAAGACTACATAAAAATGAACTACATGGTCTTTATAGGAAGCCAGATATAATAAGAACAGTTAAGTCCCGTAGACTGCGATGGGCAGGACTTTTGCACGTATGGGGAATGAAAGACGTGCATGGAAACTTCTTGTAGGAAAGCCAGAAGGAAAACGCCCAGTTGGTAGACCAAGAATGAGGTGGGAGATCAACATTAACTATGATTTGAGGGAAGTAGATTATACAGGGAATGATTGGAAAACATTAGCTCAGGATAGGGATGTATGGAGAGCTTATGTCCGTGCGGCCATGAACCTACGGGTTCGATAGTGCCAGTGAGTAAGTATATATATATATCTGAAATTTGCTGTTGTGGTCCTGTACTATAGCGTAAATCGGAAATAACTTTGTTGGGCCTTTATATATACTAAATTTTGCGACATTATTATTAAAATTGAAGTGATTTGAAAATAGATTCAAATTGATAGACAAACTAATCAACAAAAAAAAGGCGAATTTAGTTTTATAAGAAATCCTTTATCAAGTTATAAATTTAAGAAACATGTCACAGGCCGCAAGAATAAATTCAAATATAAAATTATTTTAACTTGTTACTGAGGGCCGTAATCAGTTAATATATGCACTAATATAAACTTTGAAGTCTCTACATAAAATTTGTATAAACGGTAAATAGTTAATGTAAACACAAAGGTCATAATTACAGTTTAAAGCAGTGTGTGTAGCTAGCGTACACGTCACGTCGTTCCGCATATGGTGATGAATTCAACTTGCGTACATGTCACGTCGCTCCAAGCTGACGGGTTATAATATGATTCCATTATTTGAAGTGTGTTAAAATAACTGAATTGGAAAATGTTACATAACATCATTTACTGCTTATAAAAGTTGTGGTGTAAATTCTCAAATATAGATACTTCTTAACGAAGCCGGCCGTTGTTGGCGATGGTAGTGACACCTACCTGACAGCGGACGAAAAAAGAATTATAAATTTGTATATGTGGAAAGAATTGTTAATGTTCGTGCCACGTCTAGAATGGTGTAGTGGGCTGCGCACGTGCGTAGAACGAAAGGTCCACGGTTTGATTCTAGGTTCGGACATTAATTTTTCTTTTCACAATATCATTATAATATTACTACATTATAACAACTATACATGTATAATTATTACAATTATTCTTACTAACTTACTCACTGGCAATATTAAACCCGTAGGTTCATGGACGCGCGGACATAACTTCTCCATACATCCCTATCCTGAACTAATGCTTTCCAATCATTTCCTGTATAATCTACATCCCTCAAATCATAGTTAATGTAATTCTCCCACCTCATTCCTGGTATACCAACTGGGCTATTTCCCTCTGGTTTTCCTACAAGAAGCTTCCATGCAAGTCTTTCATTCCCCATACGTGCAACATGTCCTGCCCATCGCAGTCTGCGAGACTCAAATTTCTTATTATATCTGGCTTCCTATAAAGACCATGTAAATTGAAAATAAAATCACTAACAGAAACAACTCACTAATACTACTTTTTAAGAATTAATAATGCGTTTTTGCATTATTTAATAAAAATAGACTTAGGATTTGTTAATATATTTACCTAATGCCTTGTATAAAAAGCGTAGATTAATTCATTGTAGTTTATTACTTTCTTTGTATTTTTTTTCTCTTCTTTTTATGCATAGTAGATTCGAGCTGTTATTCCTTTTTTATATCATTGTGTCATTAATTTAATTTTAATTGTATTTAGTTTCATTCTATTATTAGACATTAATTTCATTATTATTCAATATGACAGATAATTAATTGTTCAATGACTATTATTGTAACTTTTTTTTGTATTCATATGTAACATGTTTGTCCGGTTTAATATGACTATTATTGTAATTTTTTTGTATTTATGTGTAACATATGTTTGTCCTGTTTTATATGACTATTATTGTATTTTTTTTGTATTCATATGTAACATATGCTTGTTCTGGTGAGTGGAAGAGAAGGCCACATGGCCTTAACTCCACCAGGCTAAATAAATATATTCTATTCTATTCTATTCTATAGTTCATTGTTATGTAGTCTTCTCCATTCACCTGTCTCTTCATATTTCTTTAGTCCAAAAAAATCCTAAGAACTTTATTCTCAAATACTTGTAATCTCATTTCCTCCCTTAAAGTATGAGTACATGTTTCGCACCCATAAAATATAACTGGTATAATAATAATTGTATATATATTCAGTTTAACGTTTTTTGAAAGGTGATGGGAAATCAAGAGTCTCTGTATTGCATAATAGCACGCAATTTCCAGAATAGAGCCTATGTTTAATTTCCTTGTGCATCTCATTCCTATTTGTGATTACTGTTCCTAGGTATTTGAATTCAGCCACTTCCTCAAAATTTCCCTCATTTGTCATTAGCTGTCCATTTACATTATATAATAAATTTCTACGTGTGACCATATATTTAGTTTTATTGATATTTACTTCCAGTCCTAATTTCTTAGTGTTTCTCAATAGTGTGTGCGTGTTGTCCTTTAGTATCTCCTCGCTATCGGCCAATAATACTACATCATCAGCATGAACTTACAGCTTATTAATACCATTGAGTTGTAAGCCTTCCACATTCTCTAAAGATTTAGTGGAATGCTCTAGTACAAAATTAAATAGTAGAGGAGATAGTGCATATCCTTGCTTCAACCCATTCTGGATTTCAAAAGTATCCGAAAACTATTTCCTACACGCACCCTACTCTTTGTGCCATTTAGACACATTCGTATAAATCTAACTAACTTTTTAGGAATTCCGAACTCCAGCAGGATACTATATAAAGTCTCCCTCTTAATTGAATCATATGCTGTTTTGAAGTCTACGATTTACAGTACCATTGTATTCCCAATTCTATTCTAAAATCTGTCATATACTAAAAATCTGATCTGTTATAGACCTGTTTCTTCTAAATCCACCTTGATGATCTAGAATGTCATCAATATAGGGAGTAAGTCTGCTTACTAATATATTTGTACTCTTTGGATGGGGATGATAGAAGTGCTATTGCATGGTTTCATTTGGGGGGATGGATGGCCCATAATTTAACAAATGATGAAGGCATTAAACTATGTCCACTATGCGATGACTATGAAAACTGGCAGCATATTATAGCATTCTGTAGAGAGACAGAACAACTTAGATTACAGATGCTGCCGGAGAGATTTCTCAGGTCGGATCGAGGGAGAGTGGCGTGTTGGGATCTTTTTAGGACGGATCGAGAGTGAATCAAAAACATGCAAATTTTTGGGTACAGTAAGAAAATTGAGATATAACAAAATTGTAGATTAAGGATATATGTATTAACAATAAGAAGAATCTCAATATGGTCTTTGTTTTCGATCTTTAATCATGTTATATAATAAGTATGTCTGATAAGTTGAATAGTCTGATAGTGCATTTAATGTCTGCAGTGACGGGGGGAGGGGGGTATGAGCGTGCGGTGTGTATATGTGTGTGGGTGTATGTGTGTGTGTGTTTTTTTTCTAATTTGTTTTCTAGCATTTTTTTAAATATTAATGTACGGAATGTGGATGAATGTAGACATGTATTATTGTGATTTAGTGTAGACATAGATTTTACATATATGTAGCCTGTTATTGTTTTTTTTATACAGGTGTATTTGTAGGTATTTGTTTATATTATTAGTTTTATTTTTTTTTATTCATGGAAAAATAATGCACGTACGGGCCAAGCAGGCCCGTGCGCAATGTAAATGCATATGTATTTTCTTTATTCTGAAAATATATTATCTATCTAAAATATTTGTAGAATTTGTACGAAGTTGAAAGTAATGAAATGTCCCCGTAGTTGTTGCAATCAGTTTTATCTCCTTTCTTATAAATTGGTACGATAATTGATTCCTTCCATTCATCTGCGAGAGCTTCTTTTTCCCAAATCATACTAAGCAACCAGCGTATCTTGTCCATCAATTTTTCTCCCCCTGATTTTATCAGTTCTGCTGGGATCTCATCTGAACCTGGTGCTTTATATATCTTCAAATTTTTAGTCGCCATTTCAACCTCTAATGCATTTGGTTCTGCAACTAGCATTTCCGTTGTCTGTAAATTATCCTCCTAAATGTCTTGTTCTGTATGTACATTTAATAGCTGATTAAAGTAACTTTTCCATCTATTTAATACAATCTTGGAATCTGCAATCATATCCCCATTTTCATTCCTAATTATGTTTGTTCTAGCCTGAAACCCTTTCTTCTCTATACTAATTCCCTGATATAATTCTCTAATGTTCCTATTTTTTGCTTTCATTACAAGATCATTAATTTTCTCTCAAATATTCCCTCTTTTAACTCTTTAGTAACTAGATAGTTTCCCGTCTAATACTACTCAATTGCTCTAAATTTACCTCATTTGGCTCGTGTAACCATTTCATTGTTGCTAGCTTTCTTTTCTTTACAATGTCGGCACATTCCTCATCAAACCATTCCTTGTCTTGCCTCTTTTTTAAACAACCAATGCTTTCTGATGCTGACAATTTAATAATATCTCTTACAGACTCCCATTCGTTATTTATATCAGTTTCTTCTTCGTTTGTCACATTGTCATCTGATGATTCCAGTACTTCAAATCTATTAGCAATTTTGATTTGTATTCTTGCCGCATTTCATCATTTTTCAAGTTTTTTAATTCAAATGTTACAGAATCATCATTAGCGTTTGTCCCTCTCCTTAGCAATAGCCGTTGTCTGATTTTCACTCTGACCAGATGATGATCCGAATTGGATTCTGTCCCACTAACTGAGCTAAAATCGATGATGCTACTATGCCAGCGTTTATCCACTAATACATGATCTATCTGGTTCCGAGTTTCTCCATCTGGGGACGTCCAGGTGTATTTATGTATATTCTTATGCTGAAATGTTGTGCTCTTAACAATGAGATTCTTCGATCTGGCAAATGTGACTAATCTAACCCCGTTGTCGTTACTATTTTCATGAAGACTGAATTTGCCTATTGTTGGTTTGAATATCTCTTTCCGCCCCACTTTTGCATTAAAATCTCCTAAGACAATCTTCATATGATATCGTGAAAGACTATCAAACAAGCATTCTAATTCTCCATAGAACTCATCCTTGATCTTGTCATCTTTATCTTCTGTGGGGGCATGTACATTTATAATTATATAATCATGTCGTTTACCCTTTAGAATTATGTATGATATCCTATCACCAACAAACTTAATATCTCGGATAGCGGATTGGATCCTCCTTATGACAAAAAAATCGTTCCAAATGCAGGTCTTTCTGCACCCCCATAGTATAATGCAAAGCTTCCTGATTCCTGACTACCTTCTCCCGGCCACCTAACTTCCTGTAAAGCTACTTCATCCAAGGGCGATTTATCTAATTCCCGCGTTAATATCTCTAGTACCCCGTTATTGTGTGAAGTCCTAACATTTCATGATCCTAGGAATATATCCCTGTGTTTGAACCGTTGGCATGGTTTCTCTGAAGTAGTCCCCGCCCCGGAGAACCGAATGGGTGACTATTTGACCTCCGGAAAATATTACCCCAGTTGAACCCATGTCCACATTTTTGACGGTTGTGTTTTTAAAGTGAATGATCGTGACTCTTTCGACCAAAGTACTTTTTTCGTCTGGCTTATCACCTTCGACCAGTCCGGAATGGGTAACCCTATCGGCCGCAATGCTACCGCCGGCATAGCTCTCAGGATCATTTAAGCACGCAAGCCACTCCACCACGACAAGGTAAAGATACCATGGAGGGATTATACCTTACGTATGTTTGGCCTATACACCTGTGAAATGTAAACTTTTTTATTATTATTAATTTATTTATATAAACATTTTTAATGTTTACACATCTTTCTGTGCCTAATGTTTTGTTTTTCTTCTCCACTCGTCTCTAACCATTCATTCTATGACCTCCAGTTCTCTTGTCTCAATGCAGTTCTTATTTCTTGCATCCACGAGTTTCTAGGTCTGCTTTCCTTCTTCTTCCAGGTGGACACCATTCCAATGATTTCCTGGGTAACCTTTCTTCTTACATTCTTCGTACGTGCCCATGCCAATTTAATTGCTTATATCTTATATAATCTACTGTTGAATACCTAATATTCATTTTTCTCGTATGACAGTATTTCTTTTTTTTCTAATTTTTAACATCTTGCTGCTCTCCTCAAAAAATCAATTTCCATCGACATAATTTTTGTTCTAATTTCCAAACTTCGGCTCCATATGTGACAGTACTTCTGACTAATGAATTATATATTTGTAACTTATTTTTTCTGGTTATATGTCTGTTCCATAAGACTCAATTCAACATTACTCTTATTCTCTACCCTTATATATTCTGTTCGTAATATCACTTTACTACTACTACTACTACTAATAATAATAATAATAATAATAATAAATATAATAATAATAAAAATCCCAGAGAGTAAATTAATTTCAGATAAATGGAACAGGGTTAGCTCTTCTCAATGGACAGATTTACAGTGAGAGCAATTTCTAAAGTTTAAATTGCAGAAACGTAGTTTTATTGACTTAAGTGTTACAAATGCGGCCGTGCGTACAGATGAAGTAGTAATAGATTACATCAAGAGTTACATAAAAACCGTAAGAGTACATAAAATTTAACTTTAAGTTTCCAGAATAGCTTGTACAGTTATCAGCAACTTGAAAAATATTGTTATTGTAAATACGTTATTTTATGGCAGTAAATTTACTTGATTCAAAATTACAACTGGATATGTTTGCTCATATTTTCTTTAATTTATAACGTATTAACTTTTTTCGTGAGAAATCAAATATTAAATGGCTTTTACTCTTGGATATGATACATACAAAAAGTCCAAGTATGTTGTGAAAATATGAATTGATTTTCATAGTTATTTGAATTATTTTACTAAAATGTTGATGAAATATGTTTCAGTAGTCGAGATTAAACAGGGTGCAACATAACTCTACCGATAAATATGCACAGTTGGTTCAGGGTGTTGGTAAGTGTTTTGATGTAAAAAAAGAACATGGTACGCGGTGACTTTTACTAGATCCATAATTCTTAAAAACGCATCGTGTTTACGGGACTCAGTTACCTTAAGTGGAGGAGGGTTCAATGACGTAATTCATACTTCAGTGCTTGCAGAACCAATAATAACATAAACCTGGTAGTAGGTGATACTTTGCGATTGCTCTGGGATGCTTAATGCCATTCAATCCCTTCTCATTAATCGAAACTGAGGATCCTAAACACGATAAAGTTCTAAGAATTGTGACTTCCCATATCACAATATAATAATTATGATGTGTTATACAGGGTGTTCGGAAATTTATATTACAAACTTCTAGCGCTAGTAGAGGGGACTGAGTAAACAATATTTTGAATAAGAACACATGTCCGGAAACGTACAGTTTCCGTGCTACAGCCATTTAAAATGTGTCAGATTTGACGGTGTTGTTTTGCAACCGGATAGGCATTACTTGTCAGAAGAGCACTATGTCAAATGAGGTGTGACGTAAGGTATAGAATTAAATGATGTTTGACTCATTTCAGAAGAAAGTCAAATTTATTTGGTAGCGACACCAAAGTAACAAAAACACTTTTATTGGCCACAATAAAATTTTGTGTCAACAGTGGAGAAAACAAATTTGTTTCTGTCTTCATACACTTCGATGGGTTATCCTACGAAACTGGAGCCTTAATAGGCGGTTTATAAGTCCTATCGTCTATATTATGGGAACATTTTAAAGCAGCATTCCAAAAGAGGCGCGATGTGAGAGACTAACCAAGTCGTCGCTGCAGAACGCGTAGTACCATGAATCAGTGATTCTGGGGACAGCTCGGTGTCCAGTCTCCACCTCGTGTCCCGTTGACCTCTTGTGCTCCTATTATTATTCATGACGTCATATACTCTCTATCCGGTTGCAAAACAACACCGGAAAATCCGACACATTCTAATGGCTACAGCACGGAAGCGGTATGTTCCCGGACATGGGTTCCTATTAGAAATATTTTCTACTCAGTCCTCTCTACTAGCCCTATAAGTCTGTAATAGGAAATTCCGAATACCCTGTATGTTATGTGAGTACTAAATTGAACCAAGGACAAAACTCATACATATTTGTATTGATTGTATTGCAATCTATGACTCTACAGCGCATGTTTCAGTGGATTATTAGCATTTTTGTAATCTCTCACAAGCTATTTTATCACGATCCAAAAAAATGCTATGTGCTTCACATATCAAAAGACATTACATTACAATATGTCACCGGAGAGCATGGATTCCTCATATCAAACAACTCAAACAACATCCCTGAAAACCTGTGAAATTTCTTTGGTAGAGTTATGTTGCATCATGTAAATAGGATTAAGTGAATTTATAGTGAAGAAATTGGTTTCGTAATACAAATACCACCTTATTAAACACAACATAGACGAAATATTAAAATTAATTTAAGCAAAAATAGCTTCGAATTTACCACTCTGGTCTTGAAGTAACGTCGTTGCCTCATACGCAGCGGGCCTGAATTCGATCCCCGACCGGGACAAGTTTCCTGGTTGACTTTTTTCGGAGTTTTACCTGTAATACAACATTAAAGGCTCAAAATTCCCCGTAAAAATATGAGGAAATCATAATCATCATCCACGCTACATTATCCTTGTTTCGTATGATTGACTCGGTGAATAGTATGTCTTGTCGCAGGCATATATGTTCATGTTGTCTCGGAGGTGGCTCTGACACTGAGTGGCCATTCGTCCAGAAAGCTCCTCCAAAAATCTTGTGCGGTCAAAGAAACTATGTGTGTGATCCAGAGATAAAAATCCTCTCCCGATATATCGTGTCCCTTTAAGGCCAGGATGGTATCGACATGTAAAAGTAGGCCTACTTATAAAGACAGAGGTTAAACTAAAATAAAAAGAAAGGAAATTGGTTTAGATAATTTATATTTAAAAGTAGTTCTCACAAATGTATCATCAGCATCAAATCTAGACGAGACAATTATATAAAGTTAAACTAAAAATGTATATATATGAAATATTTAATATTTTTCTAATAAATTCCTATAAATACAAATTTCATTTTATTTCATATCATGTATCATTTCTGTTCTTTACGGACACAGCCTTTACCTACACAATATGAGCAAATCATTGAAAACCTGATTATTAATTTTACAAGTAAAAAAGCAACGTTTACCTATAAAGATCCATCCATCCATAGTAATTCTGCCCGAAGGCAGGTCCTTCACTGCAATCATAGCATTTTCATGCTACGCTTGCAGCTTTACTAGGGAATTGTAGGTGTGGTAGCTTCCCGTTGCTTTCCACGCCGGTGAAGGATGATGATGATGGCCATATTATTTCGGGGACCGTTTGGACCTTAAAGTTTTCCTGACAATTGTATTACAGGTGAGGAAAAACCCCGATAAAAACCTCACCCAGAAAAACTGCCCGGACCGGGGATCGAACCCGGGCCCGTTGCGTGACAAGGCAGCACGCTACCTCGAGACCACAGCGGTGGACCTATAAAGATCATGAGGACATAAATCATAAGATCATATAATCAGTACATATCTTATTTATGAGCAAAATAAATTCCCGTTACAACAAAATGTATCTTAGTAATTGCGACACAATTTCAATTTAATTTTGTTAATTACCTGAAGTGATATTAACTGAATTAATCAGCTTTCATTTTTTTAACAATATTACAAATGATTGTTTACAAATCCATAACCGTGTGTTTTGTGCAATGAATAATACTTTGCTAGTACATATTTGGATAAATCACTTTTATACGACCTTTGGGCAGACCCTTCAAACGTTGGATTGAGACCGTAACAGATCACTAGGTCTATCACATGAAAGGAAGAAGAAGAAGAAGACTTTTATACGCATTCTACCTTGGGTTTGTGCCCAATAACTTCAACACCACACATGAGTTAGTTCACTGTAAGCCGAAAATTTTAGGAGTTACTATTTGCAACGTTAATTACGTAAGGTACAACTTTGAAAAAAAATGATGGCGCAACACTTGATGATGGAAAGTTAAAAAGAGTTTTGAAGAGCGATTCACATATGTACGTTTTTACATATTCTGACTCGTTTCAGTACAAAGCGGGCGGCGTAAGTCTCTCTTCATGCAGCATTTGTATCGTTCGCTTCAGTGGAACAATCAGTAAGGTGCTCTTTTTACGACGACGCGGGCCCACGTTCGATTCTGGTCAGGTATATATTTTTTACTTATTATTATTTAATAACGTCCTTAATTTTCATAATGACTATATGTTACCAGGCTTCGATATATAAATAAATGTATATATATATACCGAAATATTATCGGTCGGGACAGGCTCCTGGATGAGGTTTTTTCGGGGTTTTTCTTCACCAGTATAACAAATGTCAGGAAGCATAGGGCCCAACGGTCCACGAAAATCATCCGGCCATCATCATCACCCTTATCACTATCATCATCATTCTTCATCAGTGTGGAAAGAAACGGGAAGCTAGGGCAACACCTACAGTTTCCTAGTAAAGCTGCAAAGCATAGCATGAAAATGCTATGATTGCACTGAATGACCTGCCCTCGGGCAGAATTACTATGGAATGGAATATATGGAAATAAATATATTAAAGTAAACAGCTCACACACAAACACACACACACACCTATATATATATCCATCCATAGTAATTCTGCCCGAAGGCAGGTCTTTCACTATAATCGTAGCATTTTCATGCTACGCTTAAAGCTTTTCTAGGGAATTGCAGGTATGGTAGCTTCCCGTTGCTTTCCACGCCAGTGAAAGATGATGATGAGGATGGCCATATGATTTCGGGGACCGTTTTTGCCTTAAAGTTTTCCTGACATTTGTCTTACAGGTGAGGAAAAACCTCACCCAGAAAAACCTCACCCAGAAAAACTGCCCCGATCGGGGATCGAACCTGGGCCCGCTGCGTGACAAGGCAGCACGCTACCTCGAGACCACAGCGGTGGACATATATTTAAAATTAATAACGATTGTAACGTCTCACTACTTTGTTTACAAAACACATGGCATAATAAACTTATCTATTTCCATTACTAATACAAAATGCGTCTGATTAATTTAAATTAAGTTAATATTCAATTTCATTATACAAGTAAGTCCTGAAGTACTGCATCGCTTCATACAGACAATTTCTGAGACAGATGGTTGTGTTCTAGTGGAGGGGAGCTTCTGTTTCCCGTGCATGAGGTCGCGTGTTCGATCCTCCTGTCATGCTTGTTTTCTCTCTCGTCCTTATTTCAATTAATTTTCTTTTTTTTTTTTTATTTACATATATGTTACAACCCGTGTTTCACCAATGGTATATCACGGGATATTTACAGTTTTACAATTGTTCAATTATTGTTCTAGTTGTTCTTGTAGTTGACGGAAGATCCTCGTAAGAAATTCTGCAACGTTGACTGTGTTAAAGTGGAACTTCAGAATATTTGGCGGAGTAGCAATTTGTAGTATAGCTGGTCGATCTCTGGAGAACATGTTGCATTCAGTCATCAGATGGTGGGCCCGTCTGCAGTGATTTTTCTGGGCAGTTGCAATAAGGTGAAGCAGTTTTGTTCATTTTGTGTAGGTAGGATTTAAATAGTCCATGGTTGGTGAGAAATTGTGTGGTTATATAGTTAGGCCATAGAGATAGGGACAGTCTATAGGGTATGTTGGGGATGAACATTTTGGTATGGAAGGCGTCATTTGATTTGGTGTAAATTAAATTCCAGATTGTTTCATAGTATTCTTTTAATAACTGCTTGCCTCGTGTTATAGGGATGGAGTTATAGTCGATAGTATTTTTGTAGCTAGCGGCTATTTTAGCCAGATAGTCAGCTCTTTCATTCCCTCGAAGACCTGCGTGACCTTTAACCCAGTGGAGGTCAATCTTTCTCGTCTTTTTGAGTACGATTAGCTTTTCTCTGGTTTGGATCGCCAAAGGGTTGGTTGATTTTCTATTGGCTATGGCTAGAAGAGCGGCTTGTGAATCTACGTGGATAGCATATGTTGAAGTTACATCTTTTTGTAGTTCAATCCATTCAACTGCCATTTGAATTCCAAGGAGTTCTGCCTGGAAGACTGAGCATTCTATGTCAAGTCTTTTCATATTGGTAAATACCTCCTTTGAGTTTTTCTCGGCTACCATACCTGCTCCCACATGCTTAGCCGTTTTGGACCCATCCGTGAATATTAAGTAGTCGGCACTCCCTACAGTTCCAGTTGAATCTATTTCTATATAGCTATCTTTGGGATGAATTCCTTTTATTAGTGTTGGCATTTCAGTTCGTTTCAGTAGAGGGATTATAGCATTGGTGGCTTGGCCTCTGGATATTGCTTTAATGTCGTTGTGTAGGAGTACTGTTGGATCCATGGGCATGACGCATGCTAGAGCTTGGAGAGCATTGTATGAAACTGTTCTGTATGCTTTTGTTGCGAAAAGAAGAAAATGTCTTTGTATTTGATTCAATTTGGTTTTAGCCCGTTTGGAGATTTGTGGGCTCCAGGAATCTGCAGCATACAGTATCATAGGGAGAATGGCTTGATGATAGATTGTCATAAGATGATGGAAGGACATGCCCCAAGTCGCCTTGGAACATCTGACTAGCATATTTCGGAGATGTAGTATTTTATTTTCCAGGTATAGTGAATGGGGATACCAGTCCATTTTGTGGTCTATCATCACACCCAAATATTTCATTTTATTTACCATATTTAGGCCCCATTCTGTAACTATTGGGTGATTGGCGTATGTGTCTTTCTTTCTGACGTACATAGGCATTAGAGAAGATTTCTCCTTAGAGATTACAAGTTTGTTTCTGCAACACCAATCTTGCAGGATTTGCAGTGTTAATTGGAGCGTGTTTAGTATGTGATCATGGGAAATACCATTAAGTATAATCATTATGTCGTCTGCGTACACCACGGTCTTCAGGTCGGGTACGTCTGCCAGCTCTGAAATAAGTCCACTTACTAAAATATTCCACAGAGTGGGACCTGATACAGATCCTTGGGGGCATCCTTTGGTGACGTTCTTACTCGTTGAAGAGTTTCCTTGTCTGAAGTAAGCTGTACGGTCATGTAGGAAGTCCACTATGATATTATAGATGTTTGAAGGGCAGTTTATTTCTCGTAAACGCGCTTTGATACTTGGGTGCCAAGCATTGTCAAAGGCGCCACTGATATCCAGGGAAAGGAGGCAGGATTTCATCCCCTTACATCTACTTTGGTGTACGAAATCTGAGACAGCTTTGATGGCATCAGAAGAGGATTTTCCAACGATGAAGCCATATTGTTGTGGGGGAATGAGTGTCTTCTCTTGGAGAAAGAAGTTGAGTCTTTCCATCACCAATTTTTCCAAACATTTTTCGGGGATAGATAGTAGGCTGATTCCTCTATATCCAGTGACGGATAGCAGCTTTCTCCTGTCTGACTTAGGGATAGCTATTACTCTTGCCTCTTTCCAGACTTTCGGGAAGCAACCTAAATGTAGACATTTATTAAAAACTATCTTCCAGAATTTTGGTAAGGTCTGATGTATGTTTTTAATAATAGTTCCATCAATTCCGTCGGGGCCTGGACATTTCTTTTCATTTAAATTGTTTATTATTTCTTCTACTTCGTGAGATGCGAACTCTGGCTCTTGTGGTGTGTTCAGGGCTACGCAGTCTCGGTTAGATTCTCTGATGAGTCTCTGCACATCGTTATCGAGATCTGGAATGTCATCTGGCAGGAATATATCGAGGAGTGCTTTGGCTGTGTCTTTCTCTGATAAGGTTGGAGTTCCATCGATTAAAGTAAGAGTGGAAGAAGGTGTGCTTTTCGCGAAGTCAGTTTTGCAGTGCCTGTAGATTTTCCAAGGCGATTTCCTACTGTGTTCTGTGCAGAAACGTTCCCATGATTCTCGCTTAGCTTTATTTAATTCAAGTTTATACTGGTTTTTGAGAGCATTATATTTAGATGTATATAATTCTTTGAGCTTCGGGTGTTTACTTCTCTTGGCCCTTCGTTTTGCTGCATTAGTATGTTTTCTGAGAGAGTTTAGTTCTACAGACCACCAGGGTTTAAATTTATTTGTTGGTAGAAACGGTGGAAAGCAATGTTTGTTGATTTCGTTTAGTTCTTGCCACATTGTAGTAATGGTTTCATCTAGTTGTTTTTTAGAGGTGGCATTATGTATTTGTAGCAACCATTGTTTGCCACTTTCATTGAGTTTATTTTGGAATAATTTCCAATGGCCTACTTGCGTGGCAAACTTTCTGGTAGAATTAGTGTCCTGCCGGAATAAGTTGGAGTTGGAAGTGTGATTCAACAGTTCAAAAGTTATGATATTGTGATCTGATTGAGTCTCCTCTTCGCTAACTAGCCATTTATTTATTCTGTGCGCTATGTTCTTAGAAACAACAGTAATATCGATGCAACTTTCCCCTTGTGGACCGGAAAAAGTAGGACCATCCTTCCCATTTGCCGTGGTCAGACGATGTACTGATAGGAACTCTACTAGTCTTCTTCCTCTGGTGTCGGTAGTTGGGCTATACCACATTTTGTGTTTGCAGTTGGAATCGAGTCCCCATATAAGGTTAGTTGGGTTTAAGGAAGTTAAGAAGTGTTCGAAGGGCTGGATATCTTGTTCTAAGGTATCGTAAGGAGGTAGGTAGGAACGTGCTACATAGAGAGTGGGATTAGTTGACTGTGCAATTATTGCATCATCTGGAGTGGAGTAGCTGTGGATAAGTGTGAAGTTATGTGCTATATCTTGTTTGATATAGATGCAGGCTCTAGGAGCTGTGTTTGAAGCAATGTAGAAAGGTGTGTAATTTGTTGGTGTTAAGCTTGGTATTCCATTGTTACAATATGGTTCCTGATTTAGTAGAATATCTACATTATTTTTATTCAGGAGCATTGATAAGTTTGCCATAGCTGCTTTGCAGTGGTGAGTATTAAGTTGGGCAAAAATGAGATTATCCATGTTAGTAATCTGTGTTGTTGATAATTATAGACTTTATTCTTTGCAATCTAGGGCAGTCGTGGCTAAAGGTGCTATGGTTTTTATCTAGCTTCTTAGTGTTGTTTTGGATGTATGAATTAGCTTTAATGCAGTTAGTACATCGTGGACTTTGTGGGTTATCGCAATTTTTCCAGTAATGATCTCCGGCACATTTTGAGCACTTCTGTTGCTCCGAACAAAATTTTGCTGTATGGCCATAGCCTAGGCACTGAAAGCATCTAGTTACAACCATAAAGTCTTCAACACCACACATACTCCACTTCAGTTTCACTCTTTGGTGTTTCATGATTTCTCTTCTTATGCGGGGGATAACCTCTATAGCTATATGTCTGGAGTCTTCAAACTTAGCTTTGGTGAACTTTACATTTATTATAGGTTCTTCTATTTGAGTTAGATTGTTTTGTTGCAGTAGGATGTCTTTTATTTCAGAGTTACCTATATCGTTAGGAACATTTTTTAACAATAAGGTTGGTAGTTTTTTCTTAGGATGTTCTATTGAGAAATTATCTAATTTCTTTTCTTTTGTTTAATTTATTTTGCTTTGTTTTATTTTCAGTATTTACCGCACTACTTATTTACGCGCAATTGTTTTCCATTGCACGGCACACAACGAAATAGAACGGATTTAGTTTCTCAAATAGTTGTATACTTGTGAACCAATTAGCTGATTTCTGATCATGCGCAGTGGCCTCGTTCTGAGACTTTGAAATTATATGTGCGCCATTAATGACTTCAAAGGCTGTACGTGTTAACGTCAATACATTAAAAATTACTAAATCGACTTAAAATGAAATAAAATTATGTAACTTAGCAAAAAGAAAAAAATTAACGAGCCGCTTCAAAAATCAGAGTTCCTGTTATGGCCCACTACACATGCTCGAAGAGCTAAAGCTGTGGTTCACTGTTCACTGTTAAATGTTTATTGTTAAATGTTTTAACTACGCTGTATTTGGTTATATTATATAGTTAAAGACCAGTGAAGGTGACATGTTTTTAGATATTTACGAATGTTCGACAAATGCAACATTACTCAAATTGCGACAATTCAAATAAAGTCAAACTCTCGTTCATAGTGTAAAAGTAACAGACCACCGGAGTTTAGACAACTAGAATCCGACGTTTGAGTATTGTAGATCGTTAAAGCAATTACAAAAAGATGAAATATATATGAGAGCCAGGGTTCGAATCCTCAACAATGGTTTTCTTATTCGTTTATAGGCTTCATCCTATAACATTTAATTCCTGCCACGTAATCTACGTCCACTTTACACTATATTAAGTAATATTCCTGCCCTCATAAACTCTATAACACCATTTAGCTACCTGTAGAGGACCCAGGGAAGATTCCCTGCAAACACGTGGTAGAGCAAAAGGTCGAAATTAATAGATTTGATAAAAAATATGTATTATTAAAAACACGTATTAATATTCACTTCACTGATGTTAATTTGCACCTTTTATTATACGGTTGCACTTTAAATTATTAATTTCTAATTGAGTTCCGAAATACAAAAAAATGGTGGACATGATGGACACGTCCGCCCCTAGTAATAGTAATAATATTCGTTAGTTTGTTCTTAGTTTGAGAGTAGAAAGACAATAAAACAGCATTTTAACAATTAAAAAAATTTAGCTCATCGGGGAATCGAATCTGCGATCTCTTGCATATTAATCGAGTCACAATGCACTGAGCTAAGCGTTCGCTGCTTGCTATGTTTGAAAGAATACTCTTCGAAGGAAGAAGGAAAACACATTGTACTCTACTCTGCAATTAGTTTACTCGTGTGAATCGCGCGTTGGAATTTAAAATATTGAAGATCAAGAGTCGGCCTTTTTTTTTTTTTTTTTTGCTAAGTGTACATTGTAACGAAATGTGTTTTAACAGTTTCCAAATTCCGGCCTAAGGTACCCATTTCGCTGAAGGCCCTAAATATTTAACCTCATCAGTAAAACCCGACATACATTCTATGTAACATAACTAATTATTAATCAATTGAGTTGATGTTTACTTGATGAAAATCCTTATTTAGTAATTAAATAAAAAGTAGTTTTATTTGATTTTCATATTTATTATATAATTCAGTGACAGCTGTTTGGGTACACTGTGCCTTCTTCAGACATGTTAACAAATTATGAATTGTGTTCCAACTGATCTAAGCAACAATGCAACAATATTTATTTAATTTTTTTTAATTTAACAAAGGGGATTCATTCAAATCAAGTTGAGAATTTAACAGTTTGTTACTACTTTTCAATTTATTAATTTCTACAGCCTCCAAAAGATCTAACTTCTGCTATGTTCTATTTTGGTATCGTTATGTAGATGATGTCATAGCAGGCTTCACAGGAACCAAACGACAATTGAATTCCTTTTTATATTTTATTAATAACATCCACAGAAGTATTAATTTATGAATCTAATTAGAAACAAATAATAGTATACATTTCTTGGATTTATCAATAAAACACATTGAATATAAGTTTGAGTTTGGTATCTTTCACAAACCATCTCATACTGATACCACTATCCATAGTTCTTCTCTTCACCCATATAATCATAAGATGACAGTCTTTAATAGTTATACTCATAGACTCTTAAATATCCATCTTTCACCCTTGGAAAATAATAATGAATTGAATATTATTAAACAATTAGCTATTAATAATAACTACGACCCGAAATTTAAGGAACATTTAATTAAGAAAGTTCATTACAAAAAAAAAGCAATTAACAAAGTTTTTCCTTTACCCAAAGAAAACATAAAGAAATATGTCGTAATGTTATACATGGGCCCACTTTCAAATAAAATATCGAAACACATTAAAAAGTTGAACATTAATGTGGCATTTAAAACTAATAAAACTTTACAAAATATAATAAAAAACAATAAAACCAAAATAACAAAAATTAAAAAAAATATCAGGTGTATATAAATTGAAGTGCGACACATGTGACAATGTCTATATAACACAAACTGGTAGACCTTTTTATCTCTCGAATAAAGGAACACATGAGAGCATATAACAGAAATTTAGAATATTCAATATATGCTAACCACCTCTTCCAATTTAATCACTGTTTCGATCCAAATTTTGAAATTTTACATGTTTGTGATAGGGTAAGAAGTTAGATCTTTTGGAGGCCGTAGAAATTAATAAATTGAAAAGTAGTAACAAACTGTTAAATTCTCAACTTGATTTGAATGAATCCCCTTTGTTAAATTAAAAAAATAAATAAATATTGTTGTATTGTTGCTTAGATCAGTCGGAACACAATTTATAATTTGTTAACATGTCTGAAGAAGGTACAGTGTACCGAAACAGCTGTCACTGAATTATATAATAAATATGAAAATCAAATAAAACTACGTTTTATTTTTATTTAATTAATAACTAATTATTATCGTAGAATTTCATTGTATATCAATCACTGTTTTCTGACATTATAACCTCCAAATAAATAATGTGATATTGAATATTATGGATCATATTCAAATATTCGGAATATCCTTTTTTTTTCCCCAGAGTTATTTCATGGACTTCCTCTCGCAAACTTGATTTAGAATTCTGAGAAAAATCCAGATCATCAAGTTCTTCTTCGTCACATGTCTTTGCGAAGCATATAAATATAACTGAACCAGGCAGTCTTTGAAGTGACTTTAATAGATGGAGATACATCCGCACTTATTTGTAACTGGCCACACAACTCTAAACAGTAAATCTGGGGCAGTACTCTAAATTATGAGGTATTCAGTAGCATCTTCATTCCTACTTATTAGGGAAATATTGCACATGTTGATCATAACATCAAGAATATCATATAATTTCGATTTCACCCTCACAAGGACTCCATACAGATTTGGGAATATTCTAAATAGATATTGGGTTCAATCTTATTTACAATATTAAAATGTTTCGATAATTTTTATTAAGACAAAGGACGGAATTGCTTGCGACCTGTTGTATGGTGGCTGGTCAATGTAGGCTGTCTCGGTATACACATAGCTAGCGTGCGCGACTACCAGGACTGGGCTCCCAGGTTCGAATCCTGGGGGTTCCAGAGTTGTATTGCTGGTGGGTCACACTAGGACTTTCCAGTTTTTTCTCGGCGTTCTCCCGTTTCCCGAATTTCATTTATCAACACTCTCCATTCCCCCTTCCCTCCTTTTCATGTCATTTCATTTCTCATTATTTCATTTTATACCACATTTAACTTCATCTCATTTTAGGTAAAATAGATTAGATTAGCACCCACAGGTGTCGAAAATACGTGGTTGCGGGGAAGTAGTAGATTTCACTAGAGTGCTGGCTCAGGACTCTAAGCCTGAACAATAAAAACGGGCAGAAGTGGCCAACGGGAGGGTTATAGTCCCCCCGTCGCCATCGCGGACCTAAATTTAAAATTGCGATGTGGGTCATTGTGTGTCGAGCATGGAACATGATCTACAACTCATATAACACCGTAGAATAGACTTTCATTCACTTCATTTCCATAATAATGTGATGACATAATAGAACTTTCAGGTCACAGTACTGAATAAAAATCTAAAGAACAGCTAGTTCGGGTTGCAAGAAATGAAGTGAATTTACTCGAACTATTTAACTCATGCCTGAAATGGGAGTCAATGACCAATTACATTTCAATTAATTTTGATTTAAAAGCAATCACAGACTTTTTCACCTCGATTTTATCACTTTCATTTTATAGCTTTCATTTTATCGAGTGGCTCCCACATTGTACATATAGTGCACGAATGTAACCAGATTCTGCTTGCGAGATATAATACAAAAACATTCGTAGGAATTGATTATACCACAAAAAACACTGTTTGCAATTTCTTAAACGTATTATTTCCCAGAAATTAACGTTGCATAAAAATCTAATTCACATATTTACATCATAGGACATCCAAAATTAATTAATAACCTGCAATGATGTGTTTCAATTTTTCTCCACAAGAGTGCATTCTTAAAATATTGAGATTCTATTTGGCAATAAATATGATTTGGTTGCAGTGATGAACAATTGAAACATAACGTTTCTTATTTGTTTTCAAACATCGCTCTCTACATTATATTTGTATAAATATTTTAAAATAATGATTTTTGAGTAAACAGCTTAATTTTATTCGTTAGATGGTCCTAACAAATTCCACTCATGATTTCCAAATTCTCTACATAAATTCAGTCATCACTTCGTGAGTAATTTGGAAATCACTCGTTCCATTACTTATGACCATTTAACTCATGCCAAAATGAAAGTCAATGACCAATCACGTATCAATGATTTTTTATTTACAACCAATTACAGTCGCGTTTGGCCTCGAATTTATCAACAGAAGTTTATCATATTAAAGAAAGCTCCTCCTTTTTACACGTTTCATATTATCTTGAAATGTATCTGTCCATCTATGTAACGGAATCATTCAACACGATTTTCAGCCACTTCAAAACATTGGATCGACTTGAAACTCTACACTTGTAAAGGACCAATCACAATACAATAATTTCATTTTTTTCTAAGATCCAGGCCGGGATCATCAGAAAATCAAAATAAATAATAGTTTAAAGAAATTAAACACGCTTTATTAGAAAACCGAACTAAAAATGAAAAATAATTTTAATTTCCAATACGCTTGAGATAATATTAAAGTGGCCAAAAAAATCATCTCCAACACATTTAGAATAAAACTATAGTTATCTACAAAAAAAATAATTTTACTATCAAAAGCGTGGGGTGCTCTATATCAATTAATATATTTCATAATAAACATATATTGGTAAAAGTAAAGTCTCTAAGAAGAAAATCTAAAAACCATAAAAAGCACCCCATGCTTTTGATGGTAAAATTATTTTTTTTTGTAGATAACTATAGTTTTATTCTAAATGGGTTGGAGATGATTTTTTTGGCGACTTTAATTTTCTCCCAATCTTTTTGAAATTAAAATTACTTTTAATTTTTTAGTTCGGTTTTCTAATAAAGCGTGTTGTTTTAGTTTTTTAAAAATATTATTTATTTTTATTTTTTAGTTTTAATATTTTACAGAATAAGATAAAAATGTAAATATCTTTAAATTCGATACTATTGTAGTATGAGGTAAAAGTAATATTCTTCTTAAAAAATCATCCGGGCCGGATTACTGAAATTATATATCACTCTACCAACTGAGCTCTTATAACGATTGATTAAAAAGTTGATAAGTCCGCAACCTATTATACCGGTTTTTTTTTCTGATTCTGGCCAGGATTTTAGAAACCATTTATGAAACTATTGTATTGCCATTGGTCTTTTACAAGTATACAAAGTTTCAAGTCGATCCAATGATTTTAAGTGGGTGAAAATCGTGTTGAAAGATTCCGTTACATAATTACACAAAAACTTTTTTACACGCTTTATATTAGATTGACCTGTATCTATCTATCTATCTATCTATCTATCTATCTATCTATCTATCTATCTATCTATCTATTTATCTATACATATATATATATATGTAACGGAATCTTTCAACGCGATTTTCACCCACTTAAAATCATCGGATCGACTTGAAACTTTGTATACTTGTAGAGGACCCGTGAAAATACAATAATGTCATATATTTTTTCTAAACTCCTGGCCATAATCATTAGAAAATAAAAAAAAGTGTTTTTGTATCAATGTAACTGAATCTTTCAACGCGATTTTCACCCACTTAGAAACATTGGATCGACTTGAAACTTTGTATACGCGTACAGGACCCGCGACAATACAATAACTTCATATCTTGTTTCTAAAATCCTGGCCAGAATCATCCGAAAATAAAAAAAATGAAAACTGGTATAATAGGTTGCGGACTTGTCGAGTTTTTTGTCAATTGTTGTAAGAGCTCAGTTGGTAGAGCAGTGAACTGTTAGTGGTATATAATTTCAGTAATCAATACGTCGCTGGTTCAAATCCGGCTGGGAGGGTTTTTTTTATAGAAAAGTATTACTTTTAGCTCATACTACAATAGTATCGAAATTAAAGATATTTACATTTTTGTCTTGTTCTGTAAAATATTGAAACTAAAAAATAAAAAATAAATAATAGTTTTAAAGAACTAAAAGAACACGCTTTATTAGAAAACTAAAAAATTTAAAATTATTTGAATTTCCAATACGCTTTCGGATAAAATAAAGTGGTCAACAAAAAATCATCTCCAACACATATAGAATAAAAAGAGTTATCAACAAAAAGAAAATAATTTTACCATCAAAAGCGTGGGGTGCTTTTTATGATTTTTACATTTTCTTCTTAGAGAGTTTACTTTTACCAATATATGTTTATTATCAAATATATTACCTGATATAGAGCACCCCACGATTTGTATAGTAAAATTATTTTATTTTTGTTGATAACTCTAGTTTTATTCTATATGTGTTGGAGATGGTTATTTTGTTGACCACTTTAATTTTATCCCAAACGTGTTGGATATTAAAATTATTTTTAATTTTTTAGTTCGGTTTTCTAATAAAGCGTGTTGTTTTAGTTTTTCAAAACTATTATTTATTTATTTTCTGATGATTCTGGCCATGATTTTAGAAAACAATTATGAAATTATTGTATTGCAATTGGTCCTTTAAAGTATACAAAGTTTGAAGTCGATCCAATGATTTTATGTGGGTGAAAATCGCGTTGAAAGATTCAGTTACATAGACACAGGACAAGCTAATATACAGCGTATAAATAATAGTTTTAAAAAAAAAACTAAAACAAAAGACACGCTTTATTAGAAAACCACACTAAAAAAATGAAAAATATTAATTTTATTTCCAACATGCTTGGGATAAATATTTGAAACCATCAAAAGCGTGGGGTTGCGTCTTTTATCAATTAATATATTTGATAATAAACAGATATCGGTAAAAGTAAAGTCTCTACGAAGAAATTGTAAAAATCATAAAAAGCACCCCACGCTTTTGATGGTAAAAGTATTTATCCCCTGGCATGTTGAAAATTAAAAGTTATTTTATAATTTTTTTTTTTGTTCGGTTTTTCTAATAAAGCGTGGTGGTTTTAGTTTTTTTTAAATATTATTAATTTTTTATTTTTTAGTTTTAATATTTTAATAACAGAATAAGATAAAAATGTAAATATCTTCAAATTCGATTCTATTGTAGTATGAGTTTGGAAAGTAATACTCTTCTGAAAAAAAACCTCCCAGCCGGACTTGAACCAGCGACCTATGTATTACCGAAATGTTAGACCAATAGAGCGTACCGCTCTAACCACTAAGCCTTCTTACAACGCTTGACTAAAAGTCGTCCAGTCCGCAAAACCTATTATAAAACCAGTTTTTCATTTTTTTTTTGATTTTCTGATGATTCTGGCCAGGATTCTAGAAACAAAATATGAAATTAATGTGTTGTCACTGGTCCTTTCCAAGTATAAACAAAGTTTTCAAGTTGTCCAATGTTCCCTAAGTGGGTGATATTCGTGTTTCAAAAGTTCCGTTACATAGATACAAAAACACTTTTTTTATTTTCCCTGGACGATCCTGGCAAGGATTTTATAAAGAAATAGGAAATTAATTATATTGGTCACGGGTCCGTTACAAGTATACAAAGTTTCATGTCGATCCGATGTTTCTAAGTGGGTGAAAATCGTGTTAAAAAATCCGTTACATAGATACAAAGATTTTTTTTATTTTCTGATGATTCTGGCCAGGATAAATATGAAATTATTATATTGTCACTGGTCCTTTACACGTATACAAAATTTCAAGTCGATCCAATGTTTCTAAGTGGGTGAAAATCGTGTTAAAACATTCGGTTACATAGATACAAAGACACTTTTTTTGATTTTATGATGGTTCTGGCCATGAATTTAGAAACAAAATATGAAATTGTTATATTGTCACTGGTCTTTTACAATTATGCAAAGTTTCAAGTCGATCCAATGATTTTAAGTGGGTGAAAATCGCGTTAAAGAATTCAGTTACACAGATAGATACAGGTCAAGCTAATATAAAGCATGTAATAAATAAATAAGAAATTATTGTATTGTCACTGGTCCTATACAAGTATACAAAGTTTCAAGTCGATCCGATGATTTTAAGTGGGTGAAAATCGCGTTGAAACATTCCGTTACATAGATAGATAGACAGATAGATACAGGTCAAGCTATTATAAAGCGTGTAAAAATGTCTGTGTATGCATGTAACGGAATCTTTCAACAAGACATTCACCGACTTAGAAACATTGGATCGACTTGAAACTTTGTATACTTTAAAAGGACCAATGGCAATACAATAATTTCATAAATATGTTCTAAAATCCTGGCCAAAATCATCAGAAAATTAAGAAAATAAAAACCATCATAATAGTTTGCGGACTTATAAACTTTTTAGTCAATCGTTATAAGAGCTTAGTTGGTAGATCGGTGGACTGTAGTGGTATGTAATTTCAGTAATCCATAGGTCGCTGGTTCAAATCTGGACCCGAGGATTTTTTTAGAAGAGTATTACTTTTAGCTCATGCTACAATAGTATTGAATTTAAAGATATTTACATGTTCATCTTATTCTGTAAAATATTAAAGCTAAGAAATAAAAAATAAATAATAGTTTTAAAAAACTAAAACAACACGCTTTATTAGAAAACCGAACTAAAAAATTAAAAATAATTTTAATTTCCAACACGCTTGGGATAAAATTAAAGTTGTCAACAAAAAATCATCTCCAACACATCTAGAATAAAACTAGAGTTATCCACAAAAAAAAATAATTTTACCATTAAAAGCGTGGGGTGCTTTTTATGATTTTTACATTTTCTTCTTAGAGACTTTACTTTTACCAATATCTGTTTATTATCAAACATATTAATTGATATAGAGAACCCCACGCTTTTGATGGTAAAATTATTTTTTTTGTAGATAACCCTAGTTTTATTCTAGATGTGTTGGAGATGGTTTTTTTGTTTGCCACTTTAATTTTATCCCAAGCGTGTTGGAAAATAAAATTAGTTTTCATTTTTAGTTCGGTTTTCTAATAATGCGTGTTCTAGTTTTTTTTAAACATTACCGTATTTACTAACATTCTGAATAGGTCATAGCATTATTATGCAGTGATTGACTTTCTCAGAAATACGGCTATCAGATTGTCTATATAGTGCATGAATGCAGCAGATAGCGCATGCGGGAGATAATATAAAAAACATTTGTAGCATTTAATTGTACTACAAAAAACACTCTTTGCACTTTCTTAGACGAGTTATTTTCAAGGAAATTACGTTGCAGAAGAATGTAAATTATTTATTTAAATCATAGGACATCAGAAGTTAATTAATACCTAAAATGTTGATTATAAATTTATCCACTAGGGTGCATTCTTACAATATTGCGATCCTTTGGCAATAAATAATATGATCAGGTTGCAGTGATAAACAAAAGAATCAAATGAAGCGTACCAATCGTTTCTCATTTGTTTTCGAACATCGCCGTTTACATTAAATATATAAACATTTTAAAATAACTATAGATGATTAATGATTTTTTAGGAAACAGCTTAATTTTATTCGTTAAATAGTCCTAACAAATGGCACTCTTGATTTCCAAATTCTCTAGATAAACTCACACTACGTGAGTCGTGAATTTATTGATAATTTGGAAATCACTCGTGGCATTACTTATGATAATTTTGAACTGGTGTGTCGGAGTTGGAATTAATTTTGATCAATGCCTTTATTACTAATGTTGTTGTTTTGCAATTTGTTGTTAATCTAGGATTATAATTTTAGTCGTTTTCAGGTAGTAGCTATGTTGGCGTTTTATAGGGAGACGATTCTAGCGTTTGCTCTTTGTATCAGGGCAAACCATAGAAACACTTGGTCAGAATAACTGGTTTAGGAACATTCACCAAATTCCAAATATGTATAGCTGATTAACTTCATTCAAATTTTTTTAACACTTGAACAATATTTTATTGTAACTTTCCATTCTGGTATTTTTATATATTCCTAAAAAATACCAGAAATGAAACCATAATTTAATTTTATGGAGTAAAGACAGTAACATTGTTGTTTTATGGTTCAGTGTTTTGGGTGTTGACAAGAAAAAAGAAAACGAGAATTGATGCAGCGAAAATTAGATATTTTAGATCTGTTGCATGATGTACATCAATGGATAAAAAAGGGAGCGAAAATATAAGAAAGGAACTAAACAACTTTAAATGAATAGAATAATAAAACAAGATACAAAACGATTGGAAACCACATGCACAATGTTGGTGATGAACTACTACCCAAAGTGTAAAGTAAATTTAGGAAGACTGAGGACAATATAGTCTCACAATGTTAAAGAATGAGACCGGAACAAAACTTATGAGGCTTAGTCCATGAAGAAAATTATGGTTTTGCCCAACGTGCTTATTGATGATCTAGGTAATTTTTTTGTCCTGTTCCTGCTTCAAAATTCATCCCACAGTTTCTTTATTAAGCTGTCATGATAATTATCTTCTACTATTTTTTAATATATTGCATAATTCATATTAGGAATTGTGATCTATTTATTCTGTTTATATAATAATTTCAATATTTTCTGTAATATGCTGTTCTTTATAAAGTTGAGGAAATTTAAATGGTTCAGTACATATATATATATATATAATACACGACTAACTAACTAACTAGCTCTATCGATCCCGTAGGTTCATGACCGCGCGGACATAAACTCTCAATACACCCTTATTCTGAGCTAACATTTTCCAATCAACCCTGATAACTGACATCCCACAAGCCAAGGTCACTGTTATTCTCCCATCTCATTCTTGGTCTACCAACGGTGTTTTTCTCAGGTTTTCCTACTTGAAATTTGTATGCCCCTCTTCCATTCCCCTTTTGTGCCACGTTCTGCCCATCGCATTCTATGAGAATTAACTGTTGTTATTACACGCCTTCTCTGTTAATTGAATTTCTCATTAGCGCTAGTCTTAGGATCTCTGTCTCACTTCACGATTTTAGGAATATATAACTCGCTCTAGCATTTAGAAATATATTTTACTTTCCTGTTAAATATATGAGCTTCCCAGATATTCCGCAAGACTTTTTTTAAAGTTGTGGGCAATCATTAAATTAGGTGAAGTAAAGTAGTTAGATATGTAATTCTGGTCACGTAGCGACTGGAGACCGAGTTTCACATTAAGGAAATTGATAAACTCAATTAGAATTCATATTATCAGAATATAATAATGGAAATCTCTTTCCCTGTAAATTACTTTACTAAATTTATTTTAATCTATATAATGATTTCACTAGCACAGTTTAAAATGTTTCAATAAGTTTAATTTACTAAGGAGTGTTATTTACTACAAAATAACTACTTGGATTTCTTCCAGAACAAAATAGTTAGAGGGTGCAGGGAGAGAACCAAACAAGTCACACTTTTGTCAAAATGGAGTTCGAGTTGAAATTAGATTCTACATGTAAAGCATTTAGAAGTGTTACGAGTAAACAATAAAAGATACATTTTAGTCATGGGTTTCATTTACTTCCGAAGTTTTACATTCAGGGAAGGAAGTACGGATGTTCAACAAATAAAAGTACGTTTTCCAGGTTTCAAGGAAAAATTGACATACCTGGTTCTTTTTCTGTACCCTTAATTTATTTCGTTATACAGTGCAAATTAGTCACATCAATTGATTTATTCGTATTTATGGTAAAATTTTATTTTCACTCATCTTTGAAGCATAACGCAATTTATTAACACTCTGTAGAATAGTTACTAACAACTGAATTATGAATGTAGGCCTGTACAGTGAATCTCATAATATTCACAAGTGTTCTGTGAAAAATATTTTTTGTTATTGCTATACCGGTTGATATATTGGATAGTATTTATATTCGAAGAATGAAATTTGGCTGTAAATCACCTGACGTACTTGTCTAAAAGTTATATAATAATTTTCTGCACACATTAAGTACTAAATGTAGTTCCTATATTTTTTAAAAATGTTTCACATTATACCAAACTACATTTTATTCCGCATATAATTTTTATTAATTAAAAAAAAATTGTAATTGGATATTTCCCGTTAGAATTGAAAAGTGTAGTAAAAAAGAATAAGCAGACTAATGTTACGTTAGTCACATATAATTTAATGTAAAGTTCTAACGAATATAAAAAAGCTTCATTGCTGCTAGTTATTATTATTCAGAAACTATCGTGTATCAGGAATGAATCCTTCATTTAATGGTATTAACTCCATTGCGCAACAAACCTAGAAGGCCCTTAGCATACCAGCTGGTTGTTTATCTCGTATCCACATGTATCAATCACAGAGGTGGACGGTCATCCAGAAGGTATAGGGGTGACATGAGTTCTGTATATCGGGTTCCCAGCTAATATAGCAGGTTTTCTCATTAAAATATGAAAAACTAAACGAAATTCTTTCATTTTTTTTGGAAACGCTTGAGGGGGAACCATTAGAAAGGCCTAGGAGTAGTCGCGAAGAAACATACGGTTGTTCCTTAGGGAACTGTATACTAACGATATTACATGAATTCAGTTGACTGAGGATAGGTTGCTCTAGGTAATTTTCCTAACGGCTTATGCAAGAGCGAAATTGAATAGCGATATGACAATAATACATCTCCACGTTTCAATTCATTCTCGATGTAGACGCTAATTGTGAATACAAAAATTCTAACATTTTTTAAAGATTTTATCTCCAATCGTGTTATAAACTTTTCTGATATCTAGAAATATCTGATTTTTTAGCCAAGAGAATTCATACTTGTTTCCTAAAATATGGCGGTGTTCCGATAAGCCCGAGGCGTAAGGGTCCAGACGAGATATATCTCCGTGGAGCGTACGGAGATATGCCCTTCCAGGACAAGTCCTCACAAAGTGCTTCGGTCCAACCTAATACCCTGGCCGCCGATTATATAGCGTCCGAGCCGTGGCTGTGGGATTGATGCTAAGGATGTTATGGAGTTTGTGAAATTAGTTACATAAGTTATGGTGGCCTTAGAGAGGTTGTTGGTGCGGATTAGGATTAAGAAATATAATTAGTTACACATAAACGTAGGATTTAGGGACTAGCTATTTTAGTTTGCTTGAGTAACTTGAGAATTACAATTAATATTATGAAATTATAACAATATTTATCACAAGTAATGCCACGAGTAATTTCCAAATTATCTAGAGAATTTGGAAATCAAGAGTGACATTTGTTAGGACTATTTAACGAATAAAATTAAGCTGTTTACTCACAAATCATTGTTTAACTATAGTTATTTAAAAATATTTATATATTTAATGTAAACAGCGATGTTTGAAAACAAATCAGAAATGTGAGGTTATGTTTATTCACTGCAGCTTGATCATATAATTTATGGCCAAATAAGATCACAATATTGTAAGAATGCACCCAAGTGGAGAAATAATGAAACACATCAAACTATATATCATAATCAACATTACGGGTTATTCATTTATTTTTTAGTAAACAACTCAGTAAAATCAAGGAATCTGTTCATTATTTGCTATATTCAATGTATTTGTTGGAGAAAAATAATGCTTTGACCTGTTCAGAACATTAAAAAGGAGGAGCTTTCTTTATCACAAAAGCTGGAGCTGATAAAGAGAAATCGATAAAGAGCGAGGTGAAACACGACTGTCATTGGTTGTAAAACAAAATTCATTGAAACGTGATTGGTCATTGACTAGCATTTATGGCGTGTGTTAAATAGTCCATATAAAGAACTTTTGGAAAAACAGCACTTTAACATACCTGATACATTTTCAAAGTCCTATAAAACAACAGTGCGCATGCGTCAGAGTTTTTAGAGCCAGCGATAACCCACCATCGAACCACAAATCGATTATCATCCTTGCCACATATCGATTATTATCGATACTAAAGTTCATAGAGCTTACGCTAGAGGGCCGCACGTCGCTATGAATTTTAATGGACCACTCTTTGCAATAAATCACCAAATCTGTATTAAGAAATATGGCTGAACAGCATTTTGATTTGTCAATCTATTGTTGTTAGCTATAGCTTTTCTTGTGTATTTATTAACATTTTTTAATGTTTTAGACTATTTCAAACAATTTTATATCATTATTAGACAATTTGCAAGTAGTTATTTAAATACGCAAATCACAATATTATGACACTGTTAGACAATATTGTGATGCTAACTGCCATTTTCTCCACAGTGTATATTACTTAGACTATTATTTTCCTATCGCTGGTTTGGGTTATCGCTGGTTATAAGACGTTAGGAAGAGATTAGTAAGTTTACAACCATTATTAATAAACGTTTGGTAATTTTAATATTATTAATATATTTCTTTAAGATAGATTTGGGGATTTATTGTAAAGATTGGTAATTTAAATTTCATAGCGACGTGCTGCTATCTAGCATAAGCTGTATGAATTTTAGTACGATATCGATAATAATCGATATGTGGTAAAGATGATAATCGATATGTGGTTAGATGGTGGGTTATCGCTAGCTATATAGTCTCTGGCGCATGCGCACTGTTGTTCTATAGGACTTCGAAAATATATAAGGTAAGTTTAAATGCAGTTTTTTCAGAAATATATTAATAATATTCAAATTACCAAACGTTCATTAAAAATGGGTGTACACTTACTCCTAACGCCGTTCCAACCAGCGAAAACTCGAACCAGCGATAGAAAAATCATAGACTAAGTAATATACTCTGTGGAGAAAATAGCAGTCAGCATCACAATATTGTATAACACTGTCATAATCTTGTGATTTGCGCATTTAAATAAATACTTAAGAATTGCCAAATAATGTCATAAAAAGTGTTTGAAAAATTTTAAAATATTAAAAAATGATAGTAAATATAGAAGAATAGCTATAGTTTACAACAATAAACTGAAAAATCAAGGGTAAGCAGAACTACTATTCAGCCGAACTTCTAGTTGTAGTTTTAGAGATAGGCCTAGGTTGTTGATTACAATAATTATTTAATATTATTGGCCTTTGGTAGTCAGATAATTGATATATAATGAACATTAAACGATTGTGGCCACTCAATAAAAATATTAAAACGTAAATGCAATATACCTTTTAGAGGCGATGATCGGTTTCGTAGTTTATTGTAGAAACATAGATCAGCCTCATTGTTGTGACGAAGAGTGTCGTGATGAACTGCCTGGACACATTCGTAGTTCAATATACATTACAGTTCGAAGCACCAATGTAGTAGTTCGTAATTATAGACTTAGAATAGTCCACAGATAACTTAGCTTGTTATATTCACTGATATAATATCTGTTGAGAAGAATTACTCGTTGCATGTTCAAATATAATGTTGAGTTATAGCAGTCCTCAAAAAAAGCGTAAACACGGTACGACGTAATAATTCACTTATACTATGTCGATTTTCCACTTTACGTAACATTCACATCAATTTGCGTATTGTTAGGTAACTGATTTTTTGGCCTCCTCATGTAAATGCAGAACTTAACGTAACTAAAACACTCAAAATGTATGAGGGTCTGCAACAGGCATAATGAATGACTTTCCGTGGTTCAAGGCTAGGTCTGAACAATAAAGACTTGCTCATGCAGGGGCAAGACTGTACTTAGGACCTGCTGACAGCAGATGTGTACTTAACTTAATCAGCGTAGTGCAGGTCCTTATAGAACATGCGATCGAGACGAAGCGCTGTCACAAAGTGGTGATGTCACAAGCATTAGTCTAACTCACTGGCAATATTTAACTCATATGTTCATAACCCTGCGGATAGAAACTCTCCGCACGTACCTATCCACAGCTAACGTCGTCCAATCGTTCCTCAAATCACCTCCGTCTTGTCCAACCTACAGGTCGATTTTCCTCTGGTTTTCCTACAAGGAGTTTCCATGTTCCTCTTTCATTTTTCATTTATGGCACATGTCCTGCCCACAGCAGTCTACGTAATAAAGTGTTCTTATTACCTCTAGTTTCCCATAAAAATAATGCAGTTCATTGTTAGGTAAACTTCTCCATTCATCTTTTTTCGTCTATCTTTCATTCAAACATTTTGCTAACAACTTCATTCTCAAAAACACGAAAACTTTCCTCTTTCCTTAATCTAAGAGTCCGTGTTTCATATACATTTAATATAAGGGCCATAACAATTTTATATATCTTCAGTTTAACTTTTTTAATTTTAATTTTTATTGAAGTTTGGATGACTGAAGTCCCTGTAATGCGTAATAACATCCATTTACAGAAATGAGACTATGTTTAATTTATTCCTGTACCTCATTTCCGTTTGTAATTATTGTTGTTAAGTATTTTAATTCAGCCACTTCTTTAAAACTGTCCTCATTTCGACGAAATGCCCACATCCATTATATAATTATTTCTATGTGTGAACTTATATTTAGTTTTACTGATGCTTACTTCCAGCCCCAATTTCTTAGTGTTACTCAATAGAATATGCGTGCTGGATCTTAATATACCCTTGCTATTGCCTATTAAAATTACATCATTAGCATATATAAACATCTTATAAATATCAGTGAGATGTACGTCTTATTTGATCTCTAGAGTTTTGATGGCATCCTCTAGTTCAATGATGGGAAAAGGGGCGGAACGAACGCAATCTACATCTTACTCACTCCACATATACTACAGCAAGATCAGGCGTATTTCTTATTTTCTGAGTTCGATTGTTTACAAGACGAGACCAAAACTGTGCAGCGTTGTAATCCAGTAGCAACGCGATGTAATAATTGTGTTGTTATACTCCTTACAGCTTAGTTAATAGTTGATAGAAAGTAAAAGTCATCTAGGTCTTAGTAATTACATGCATTTACATAAATAGAACATAAATGATGATGTTGTGTTACTCCATTCGGTAAACAGATAGAAAGAGTAATGAACAAAGTAAATGGAATGCAAGTACTTTTCTTGTAACAGTGGGAGAGGTCAACTATGATTGACGGGAAAGGAACACATTGTGGTACTTTTCCCGCATAGCTGTTCTAGTACAAAATTAAATAATATAGGAGATAGTGCATCTCCTTGCTTTAATCCACTGTGAATTTCATAAGTACCTGAGAATCCTTCTCTGTGTGTCGTTTAGACACATTCGAATAAGTTTATCTATTTAGGAATTCCGAACTCCAAGAAAATACTATACAACCTCCATCTTAATTAAATCGTATTCCTTTTTGAAGTCTACATGTACTTGTTGCACAGTGTCATTGTATTTCCATTTATATTCTAAAATCTGCCTTATACCAAAAATCGTATCTATGGTAGATATATATCTTCTAAATTTAAAACTGATAATCTTTTATTTGGTCGTGAATACAGGGAGTAAGTCCGGATACTAATATATTCGTTACAATTTGTACGAAGTTGAAAGTAATGAGATGCCATTGTGGTTGTTGTAATCAGTTTCATCTCATTTCTTATAGATTGGTACGATAATCGAATTTTTCCATTCATTTTGAAGAGACTCATTTTCCCAAATTATACTAAGCAGCCAATGTATATTTTCCATCAATATATATCTCCTCCCAAATGTATAAGTTCTTCTGGGATCCCATTTGAGCCTGATCTTTTATACATCTTTAACTTTTCTATATCAATTTCAAACTGCAATCTGCCTGTCGCTGTAACTAATATTTCTTCAATCTGTAAATCATCGTCTTCAATATCCTGTTCTGCAAGTACATTTAATTGCAGATTAAAATAATGTTTGCCATCTATTTTATATATTAGTGGAATCTGCAATCACATCTCCATTTTTATTCTTATTATACTTGTTCTAGCCTTAAACCCTTTACTTTTATACTGATTCACTGATATGATGCTCTCAAGTTCCTATTCTTTTGCATTTATTTCGATAATTAATCTTCTCTCAAATATTTTTTTCTCTTTAAATACTTAGTGCTTTCCCGTCTGATATTACTCTCTTGTCTTAATTTACTTCATTTACCTCGTGTAACCTATTAATTTTTGTTATCTTTCTTTTCTTTACAGTGTAGGCGCATTCTCCATCAAGCCATTTCTTATTTTGCCTCGTTTTAAAATAACCTACGCGTTTTGATATGAATAAGAATACGAATAAATTTTAGTCACAAATAAATGTTGTAAAGAGTATTGACACGCGAATGAGCAAGTGCTCGTGCACGGGTGCAGTTCAGTAATAAAATAATACATAGAGAAAAATATATACCAATTTTTAGTTAAAGGGAAAATAAAATATATAAATTTGGCAGCCAGTTTCAAAATATAACATAAATTCTGGCACGTAAAGAATTTAAAAATAATACAAGGGGATATAAAATAGACTAAATAATGCAGAATACATTAATACCAGACCGAAGACGGTAATTAAAGAAAATGGGTAATAAGGTAAAACAAATTTAGGATAAAGTTTAAAAATATAAACTCACTCTGAAACACAAAGAATTAATGTAAAGACGGTAATTAAAGACAATGGGTAATAAGATAAAACAAAACACATTTAGGAGAAAGTTTAAAAAAATAAAACTCACTTTGAAACACAAAGAATTAATGTAAAGGAGAATGAAAGAAACAAACATTATAAAATGCAATGGTCTTGATGTAGGGTGCTGCCTTGACACGCGGTGGGACCAGGTTATATTCCCGGTCGGGACAGATTCCTGGGAGAGGTTTTTTCTCGGGGTGTTTCCTCATCTGTAATACAAATGTCCGGTACTCTTGAGGCCCAAACGGTCCCCGAACATCATCTGATCATCATCATTATCATCCCAAATGTGGAAAGCAACGGGAAGCTACCACACTTATAATTCCCTAGTGAAACTGCAACGCATGGCATGAAAATGCTATGATTGAAGCATAGCATGAAAATGCTATGATTTCAGTTAAAGACCTGCCTTAGGTCAGAACACTACTGACAAAATAGGCAATAATATACAGCAAAATAAATTTTGGAGAAAATTTTGAAAATATAAGTCACTCTAACATACACAACGAATTAATGCAGCGGATAATGATATAAATAAGATAATATCTAATAGATTAATACCATACTGAAGAACGTAATCAAATACATTAGGAAATAAAATTTAAACCAAAATAGGTTACTATTTTAAAATATTTAAATGTTCAATATATATGTGGAACAGTAAGAAGAACATTAAAAATTAAAACATTAAAAATTACACAATTAAAATTCTATAAAACTATTGCAGTACCTATGGTCATATATGCTTGTGAAAATTGGACACTTAATAAATCTGATAAAAGGAAAATAGATGTAGTTGAAATGAAATTCCTACGTTCAGTAGCAGGTTATAAATAGTTAGATAAGAAATATAATGAAGAAATAAGAACCGAACTAAATTTCTACACTGTTATGGATAAAATTCAAAATTTAAGATCTGACTCCAACATATAGAAAGAATGACACCCAAGACTCCCACAAATTTTGCTTCACTACCAACCCAAAGAAGAAGAAATATTGGGCGCCCCAAAACTAGATGGGTGGAAATAGTATATTGATGTGGAAACAGGTCTATGGCTTAACTCCATGTCGTAGAATGAGAAGAAGATGAATAATTAATATAATTTAATTAATTATTTAATTAATTAAAATAATTAATGAAATTGATTTCTTGAATATGTTCGTGTTTAGTTCACTTACTTCTGGATTGGATATATTTAATCCATTGTATAATATGGGTCCTATATATCTACTAAGTTTATACTAGGCTGATCCCTATGCTGTAGCCCTGATTATTTCTAGTTGAACAAAATATTGATTTCTTGGCACATAAACCTTTGACATGTGTCTTGACAATATGCCAAGTTGTAAGCCTGTGGATGTTTGTGTTCGAACGTAACAGGTGTTTGAAATACATAAATAAGATGCAGTGTTAGTACAGAATGGAGACGGTTGAGCGAAGAGCTGTTATTAAATACCTTCTGAAGAAGGGGATGTCTCCTTCTCAAATTCATGAAGATATGACGGCAATTTTGGGGCAATGTTCTATGTCTTACAGCATAGTCAAAAAGTAATTTCATGCATTTAAATGTTGATGATCGTCCTGTGAATATGAACAGAGTGGTGGCTCTCCAAGAACTGTCACGACTCCAGAAAACATCTACAAAGTACATAATATAGTATTGGAAGATCAACGAATCACAATCAGAGACATAGTAGAGGAAACAGGTTTCTCATATCACAGTGTACACACTATTTTAGAAAAGGAATTGGGCATGAAAAAATTGACTGCAATATTGGTGCCTCGAATGTTGATGCTGGCTAAGAAACGACAAAGAACAGAACTTTGTGAGCAAAATTTAACTAATTTTAGAGCATGTAAAAAGTTATTTTTGAGACTATGTGACTATGAATGAGACATTGGTCCACCACTATGACCCTCAAAACAAAGTTCAAAGTATTCAATGGAAACATAAGAGTTCACCGGCCCCGAAGAATTTCAAGGTGTTTTTATCAGCAGGCAAGGTGCAGCTCTGTCTTTTGGGATGCCCAAGGTGTTATTATGGTAGACTCTTTGTAGGGAGGAGCCAAAATAATAGACCCTTATTATGCAGATTTAATTCATAAATTGCGAGATGCTCTCAGAGAGAAATGCCGAGGCAAATTAAGTCGAAATGTCCTTCCTCATCAAGACAACGCAACGCCCCAAGTCACAAATCCTTAGTTGCAATGACTGTGATTTCAAAAGCAGGCTTTGAATTGCTGCACCATCCACCGATCTGGCCCCCAGCGTCTACATGCCATTACCAAAACTCAAGGAGCACCTGCTGGTAAGAACGTTTCACCCGATAACGAGATAATGCTGTCGGTAAACCAGTGGTTTGCGGAGGTTTGATAACCCTTCTTCCAGGAAGCTGTAGGAATGTTGGATAACCGCTGGGAGGAGTGCGTCAATCTCCTATTGGACTAAGTGGAAAATGAGGTAAGAATATTTTCCCCACAATCCTAAGTGGGTCAGGGCTACAGCTATAGGGATCACCCCTCGTGTCAAGCAGTTGTGTATATTTTAGGAACTTCCAGCGAAAAATTAGTAATTTGTCTGGTGCTGTAAGAACTTGGATTGTTCTCTTTAAGTACGTTCTTATTTTAATGGAAATAAGTAAGCAATAAACGCTTAAAAATTTGTTCAATACTTGGCATGCCGAATTCAAGATAAATTAATTGTGTAGCATAATCTAAAACGTTGGTCTCAAATATTTTTAAGTCCGGGACACATATTCAATTATATTAATATTCACGCGACCCGTAAGTTAAATTAGTACACACTGATTACTGATGAAAAAGTAAATTTTGTATAATTATATGCATGTTAATTAAAATATATTTTAATTCAGCACATGTTGAAATTTTGTTGAAATATTTTGTACTCACCGAACTAATGCAATCGCTGGGTCTGTCGTGTTGGCGTAAGCTGATGTATGCTGTGTTCAATTGCAATTAATTTGAGTCTTAAATCAGAACGTGTATCAAGCCTATATCTGTATTTGTTTATTTAGAATAGATTTATTTAGTCTGGTGGAGTTACGGCTATGTGGCCTTTTCTTCCAGTCACCAGGACAAACATATGTTACATATAAATACAACAAATTACAATAATAGTACATACTAAACAATTAGTTATCTGTGAAATTGAATAATAATGAAAATAATATCTAATAATACAATCAAATTAAATACAATTATAATTAAACTAATGATAGAATGTATACAGAAAGCAATAACGGCTCGAAAAGAAAAGAAAGAAAAATACAAAGAAAGTAATAAACTATAATGAAATAATCTATCGCTTATTATACAAGGCATTGTTAACAAATCTTAAATCAATTTTTATTAAATCATGAAAAAACAAATTATTATTTTTAAAAAGCAATATCATTGAGTTGTTTCTGGTAATAGTTTTATTTTCAATTTGTTTCTGAAAGATAGTACAGTTTGGCTGTCTCTGACATAGGGTGGAAGGGAATTCCATGTTCTAGCAAGAGAAACTGTAAAATATTTCAAATAATGGGTAGTGTGATGAGGAGGGATATAAAGGACACTGTGCTCAAGGGATCGGGTATCTAATTTATGTCTACCAGATAGTCTAGTCAAGTTTATCACTTGAACTAAACAGGAAAACCCCTTTTCGCACAGATATGAAGTTGCGAACAGCATGACCAACTTTAATGTATCATTCCAAAGTTCAGGATATTCACGGCTTCTTGATATCCAAAATGTAGTTATATCTGAGTGTAAAAATTGCATTTTAATTCCAGCATCACATATATTTTCACACAACTGTTCTCTTTTACAGGCAAATTTGAGCTTCAGAATCTGAATTTCGGAAAGGGTCTCGAATCTGTTTTTAATTCACTGTAATTTCCTGAGATATAATTCTGAATCGCATTATTGATAGCAGAGGCATGGGATACCATACAATCACAAAAATCAGAAGGTAAGGAAATATAATTTTCACTTAGAAAATAATCTAAGGTTTGACATACCTTAACCATAGATTGATCTTTTCATGGAATGATTTGACTTTATCATAAGCTTTGAATACAGCGATTTCTGAGCCTTGAAAGGACAAATTGAGTTAATTTACTTTGGAAAATAAAGCTGCCACGTAAGCCAATGTGACCAGCCAATAATTGTTATCTAAAAACAATGCCGCATTCTTATAACCATTCTAAAATAGTAAAATATCTTACCTAAGCTCGAAACGTCTTACAAGGACTTTACATCTTGAAAGCCAGGGCACTGCTGAGTGAAGCAGGAGATGCTTATGTTCACTACCAATTTCGTCGCAAAGCACAGAAAAAAATATCGCATTTTAGGAAAATTTTTGGACCAAAGAGAGATGAACAGACAGGTGAATGGAGAAGACTACATAACAATGAACTACATGGTCTTTATAGGAAGCCAGATATAATAAGAATAGTTAAGTCTCGTAGACTGCGATGGGCAGGACATGTTGCACGTATGGGGAATGAAAGACGTGCATGGAAGCTTCTTGTAGGAAAGCCAGAGGGAAAACGCCCAGTTGGTAGACCAAGAATGAGGTGGGAGAACAACATTAACTATGATTTGAGGGAAGTAGATTATACAGGGATTGATTGGAAAGCATTAGCTCAGGATAGGGATGTATGGAGAGCTTATGTCCGCGGGGCCATGAAACTACGGGTTCGATAGTGCCAGTGAGTAAGTAAGTATTGAATGGCCGAGCTGTTATGAAATTGACCACTTTAACTGCAGCGTCGAAAACTGTTTTCATATCACTCAGCATGGTATTACTAGCCAATGATTCCCTGTGTACCCAAATCACATCTGGTGCCAATTTACGAATACACACTAAAACACCATGCATGATGCCACAGAATTAAGAACTTCAAAAATACACTCTGCTGTTGTATGAGTGGATTCGTTTTCACAAAAAAGAAAATCTTCATTGACGGAACCCTGATATTCATACCTAATGAAACAAATGAGATGAGATAAATTAACGATATCAGATGATTCGTCAATTTGTAATACAAAAAAGTCTACTGTATTTTATTCTCATAATCTGTTGACTTTATACGTCACTAGCCATTTCATTGATACGGCGATGCACTCTACCGTTAGATATAGGAATTAAATCTGCTTTGCTTCATTTTCATCGAACAATTTAACAATATCTTAAACCACAGTTCCTCACATATGGAATGAGGTTTTCCAGCTTTAGCAATAAGCAAACTAGCCAAATATGTTGATTCCAAAGTAATTGAATTTAATTATCCCACTTTAGATGCAACAGCTTTCTCCCGTTTAATCTGTATTAATGCACGAGCGAAATATTCTTCACATTCATTTTTAACGTCTGAATGTCTTGTATCTAAATGCCTTCGTAATGAATTTCGTTTCATGGAAGGATTTCGTAACATAATACACACTGTGGTTTTGGATCGTCTTTATCGCCACACAACGAAAACCGCAACTTCAAATAGCTCGCGTCATATTTACGCTGATATTGCTTCTTTCGTTTCGCGTCAATCGCCGATCTAGTATGCCTGCTAATGTCAGAGCTCGAAGCAGGGACACTTGATTCATTATCACTCACGCTCACGGGATCTTTAGCTTCACTCGCGTGTACTTTTCTTTTTAATGTTCCTGATTTAAGCCAATGCATCCATCGTTAACTATTAAGAGAGAAATACAGTTAATCTGTTGGAAGACTGAGAATGAATCGGCAGTTTGACGCTGCTAATTTACCAGTACATTTGTATTCCCAATCGATAGAGTTATTTTGCAAAGTGACTAAAGTCGTTACTGATCTTCGCCATAATACAAATATACCGCTACCGATCTCAATTAAATTAAAAATAGCGAATAGGCTCATATTTCCCATTGTTGCAGGTGAGCTGTGTTAGTTCTATTTTCAGTCCCGCGTTCACAGAAAACAGATACGTTTGAACATGTTCACTGCGTAGTGGAATGTTGATAACTTTTAAAAAATGTTTATTTTAAATTTGAAATGTTTTGTAGACCTGACGGATCGTTCCGTGACCAATCAAAACATCATCCGCGACTCACCAGTGGGTCGCGACCCATAGTTAGAGAAACACTGATCTAAAAGGTTTGTGCAAGCACATTTTTATCATTCGTTATTGCAGTAATGTTAAGGGAGAAAGATGGAATTTGCAATTCCACCCGAACCTAATATTCCGTATTGGATTATCGATTGAACCTGAAGTAAGTAAATAGTTCGCAATACATAAATTGGCAAATATGTTCGAAGGATGGTAAATTTGTGAATAGTAATATGTACTCTGTTGCAAAGCAAAGAAACGAGATAATATTCTCATGGATGGACATGTGCAATATGCGCTATTAAAATTATGTATAGTAATATTGAGATGGGAATTAGAATTAAATTCATATATACCACCTTATGCTAACGAAAAAGGGATTAATGTAGTTTGTGAAATATTCAAAAAAAGTAAAATTGAGTCGACCCATTCTTTAATCGTATTATATTGATTCTTTGTCAGTATATCATATGGTTTCGTTCCATTTAGAGACGCAAAATAGAACAACTGTGTGGTCAGCATATGAATATGATGAACCAGAACATTTTCTAAGTTAATTTTAAGTAAATCCTTAATACATATTAAGAATGAACTAGGCCCTAAGACAGTTCCCTGTGGGACACCTATATCAATATTATTTAAATTACTGTAGTCATCATCGCGTTGGGTTGATTGTGTCCTATTACTTAAATGTGAATTAAATAGTTCTAGAGCGCTTGCTTTAGCGCCAATTTTACACGCTTTATGTTAGCTTGACCTGTAGGGCCTATCTATTTATGTAACGGAACTTTTCAACACGATTTTCAATCACTTAAAACATTGGATCGACTTGAAACTTTGCATACTTGTAAAGGATCAACGACAATAAAATAATTTCATAAATGTGTTCTAAGATCTTGTCCAGGATCATCAGGACATCAAGAACATAAATACCGGTATAATAGGTTGCGGACGTATCGACTTTTTAGTCTATCGTTGTGGTAGCTCAGTTGGTAGAGTGGTGGACTGTAGTGGTATTTAATTTCAGTAATCCATAGGTCGCTGATTCAAGTCCGGATTCTTTTTTTTTTTTCTTTTGGAAGAGTATTACTTTTAGATCATACTACAATTGTATCGAATTTAAGATATTTACATTTTTAGAAAACCAAACTAAAAAATAAAAAATAAATAATGGATTAAAAAACCAAAACAAAACGCTTTATTAAAAAAATACCTAAAAAATGAAAAATAGTTTTAATTTCCCACACACTTGGGATAAAATTAAAGTGGTCAACAAAAAAAATCATTTCCAACACATCTATAATAAAACTAGAGTTATCTACAAAAAAATAATGTTACCATCAAAAGCGTGTAGTGCTGTAATTGTAATGTTAATGTTTTTAGTGTATAATGCTATTGTGTTATTATTTAATGGTAATATTTTTATTGTGTTTTCTTTATGTAATTGTAATGTTATTGCTGTTTTTGTTTATTTTTCTTTACACTAGTACCAATTATTACTTTATTGTAACGGACTGTCAACAGCACGTACGGCTTACTGCCCGTGCGACCCATATTTGTAAATAATATTGTAAATATCTTACTTTTTGTCTAATAAAGTCCTACTACTACTACTACTAATATTTGGTAAAGGTAAAGTCTCTAAGAAGAAAACGTAACAACCATAAAAAGTACTCCACTCTTTTGATGGTAAAATTATTTTTTTGTAGATAACTCTAGTTTTATTTTAGATGTGTTGAAGATGATTTTTTTGTTGACCACTTTAATTTTATCCCAAGCGTGTTGGAAATTAAAATTGTTTTAAATTTTTTGGTTCAGTTTTCTAATAAAGCGTGCTGTTTTAGTTTCTTGTAAACTATTATTTATATCTAACTAGCTAATATCCGGCGTGCGCTGCTACGCCTAAATAAATTAAAATTAATGTGTTTTTATGTTTAGTTGAATAAGTAGAGGGACAAATAATTACAAATTTTCTGAGGCTTGTCGTGGGATCACTTTACACTTTTAGATACCACGTGCTGATTACCCGGCGTTGACCGGCGTTATCCCCATCTTCTTGACACAGATGAGCTGAAATACGAAAATTAATGTGTTTTATGTTCAGAAAAATTAGTAGGAGGAAAAATGTATATAGTAATTATTTTTAGATATCCATGCTGTTTATTCGGTGTTGTCCGGGAATCTACTCATCCCGATCTTCTTGGCATAAATCAGCTGAAAGACAAAAATTGATATGCTTCTTATGATTAGTTCAATAAGTAAAATAAAAAATAATTATAAATGTATATCGTAATTATTTAAGATTCCCCGTACTGATTATTCGGTGTTGCCCGAGAATGTACTTATCTCGATATTCTTGGTATAAATGAGGTAAAAGACAAAATTCGTTATTGTGAGTTATCCGTAAAAGAATACCCGCCATGTGCTGGTATGCTTACACAGGAAGCAGGACTTCAATTCAACACAATAGACACCGTACTATCGATCCTACATAGAGAAAACGATGTATCGAAAATCAACGTTCTCGAAGAAATAGAAATCATCAAGCAAACCACAAACCTGCTGAACGAGAACATACCCAGCATAAACCCTCTGTACAAAATAATTACCAACAACAGTCAGTACTAAATGAAAGGAGAATATGATGCATAAGTTATCGAAAGTCTTCTCATAAAACAACATTGCAAATTATTGAGGACGACTGAGATATCAATAAGTTATCGAAAGTCTTCTTATAAAACAACACTGCAAATTATTGAGGACGACTGAGATATCAGGTACTGTTATACAATTATTAAAACTTTTCGATCTTCTTGGCATCAATGAAAGACAAAAATAGTTATTGTGAGTTATCCGTTAGAGATAAACATATGCTGTCGCTGACTTTATTGTAGAGCTTTTTGAGATATTCAATTCTGTGTACATTAATTTTATGTATTTGTTTTGTAAACCAGCGTTAGCCATTTAAGCGTCCAAAAAGCTACTTTTTTGCCGTTTTCCACTACAAAGGGCGATTTTTAAGGGTGTAGGAGTTGAGTATCACAACTCTCTTGTAGTCTATGTTCATCCCGGGAATCTCCTGAGCACTTTGCAAAAAGCCCCATCACAATCCGATCAACGGTATGGCCGCGCATAAAGTACGAGCATACAAACAAACAAACAAACAAACATTCTTTTTTATTTATATCTAATTTGTTCAGCAACATGCTGTGTTTTACGGTATCATAGGCTTTCTGTAGAACTAAGAAAATTGCTAGATATTTGTACCCTGATGCCAAGTTATGAATTATTTTGAGGTGACATTAATAATTGCACCCTCTGAACTTACGTTATATCTCTCAAACCAAACTGATTTCTTCCTACCTATTTTTTTTGCATAAAGTACAATAATCGTGTTTTACATATTTTTATATATTTTTAACTTGATAATAATGTGGGCCTTTAGTTGTCAGGATTAATTTTGTCACCGGTCTAGTTTATTGGAACAATCACGTGCGCTAATGAGCTTCTGGAAACATTCCTAGAGAAATGCTCAATTTAAACATATAGGTAAGTGACTTCTGCAATAGTTTTAACAATACGTTTAAGAGTGTTATTTGTTATTCTGTCTATACCTGGGGATACATAGTTTTTCAATTGTATGCAATGTTGATAATTTCATTTTCGCTTACAGGCAATATAAACATTGAAGATAAGATGTCCTTATTTTCAACACTGTACTGAGAAAAAATAAATACATTCTTATTTCTGTTTGCAATAATGATGCGTCCTATCTCAGTAAAATGCTTCTTAAATTCACTGGGATTATTTTTCTGTATATATATATATATATATATATATATATATATATATTTTTGTTTTTTTGAGTTATGATTTCATTATTTGAAGCTATTTTGCTGTAATTGTGTCACTGGCCGCAGACAGTCTGCCAAAATATTTTGTTGTCATTTCTATTATTGTTAAATTTTCCAGAGTAGTATTTAATTTTTAAACATCTTTATCACGCGTTTTAGCATATTTCTATGCACGTTAGGTTTTATAAATAATTCTGTATTCAGAGGTTCCCGTTTTACTTGCCTCACAATTTTATCTACAGTTCCTATTGTTTTAATAATCCCAGATATAATCCAAGTTTTTTTTTTGTTTTGGTGTTTGCTGGAAATAGGAGAAGGGACGTTAGTGGTATATTTCGAGATGAGGTTAAGTATTATTTTATTAAAAATATCAGAAGTTAATTCCGCACCTGTACAGTTTAAAACCGAATCCCAATGCATGTTTATTAAGTTGGAATATTTAATCTTTACAATTGACAATTTGCTTGTAATTCCAAGAGGGTTGAATAGGATCTCTGCTTGAAGTTTATGTGGGCTCGAAAAAAAAGCAAAAAAAATCATATAATAATTTTTGTTGTAGTACTAATGTATACCCCTGGTTTAAAATTTAGATTACTAATCTTTTTAAAAATGTGTAATCAAGATATGAGACAGTTTGAAATGTTGACCTAGTAATAGAATACAGGTATTTTAAATATAAATATTCGTGCAAAACACCACTGTACATATTGACACATTTTTTTTTTCTACGATTTTATTATTAATGTCGCCTACAATAATACGGTTAATCTCGTTTTTATAAGAATTTAGGAACATTTCATATTGCTCGACGAAGCCGAATTTCCAAAGATTTGGGGATCTATAGATTGTACTTAGAAAACTGGGGTATAATTTAATACGGCATCAAGATGTAAAGAATTTCAGTGAAATATATAAACATAATTTAGAGACTCGTTTGTTGTTTATGAAATAAACAACTATACCATTACATTTATCATACTTATTATTTTTAACATATTTTTATAGCCATTGATATCAAAACCGGAATCGTGATCAAGCCACGTTTCTGTGAATCTGAAAAAATTTCGGCTCAACTGCACTTCTACTAGCGCTTGATTTTTCAGTTATATTGTTGTAAACTTCTTCTGTATTTACTAACATTATTTAATATTTTAAAGTTTTTCAAACAATTTTTATAACATTATTAGACAATTTTGAAGTATTTATTTAAATATGCAAATCACAATATCATGACACTCTGATGCTAACTGCTATTTTTTCCACAGAGTGTATTACTTAGTCTATGATTTGTCTATCGCTGTTTTGGGTTATCACTGGTTGGATCAGCGTTAGGGAGTGATAAGTAAGTGTACACCCATTTTTAATAAACGTTTGGTAATTTTAATATTATTAATATATATTTTAAAACACAGATTTGGGGATTTATTGCAAATATTGGTCATATAAATTTCGTAGCGACGGATAGTAATCGAGGATGATAATCGATATGTGGTTAGATTGTGGGTTATCGCTGGCTCTACAAACTCTGGCGCATGCGCACCGTTGTTCTATAGGACTTCGAAAATATTTCACGCTATTTTAAGTGCAGTTTTTCCAAATTTTCAAATAAAGCTCAGAATTCCGAAAAAAATTAATATTGCTACGAATGTTCATGTGCAGAATTTTTAAGTCTGATAAAACCGTGTTAATATACCCATTGCATTCAGTGATGTCATCAAATATGCTGATAATAATAGTTTTATAATAACTCTTATAGTCTTCCATTCTCTATTTATGTATATTTCTTTATCAGTTTCCACATTTTCACCTGAACATTCCCGATTTCTAGTGTATTAGCAATTCTGATCTCGAATTCTTTCCGCAAATCATAATTTCCTAAGTTTTTTAATAAAAATATTCTGATTTGTTTTTAGAGTTTATTCCACTCATAAGCGATAAACGTTTTTCTTATTTCCACCATTACCAGGTGATGATCCGAATTGCAGACTTCCCCTCTAACTGATCTGACATCAAAGATACTACTGTGCCAGCGTTCATCTACTAATACTCTGCATTGTGTACATTGTCTATCTGTTTCGTGTTTTACCATCTGAAAACATCCACGATGTGTTTTATGCTGTAATATTTTGTTTATTAATATTATTTGATGTGACAAAGACTAATCTAACTCTATTGTCGTTATTATATTAATGAAGACTGAATTTGCCTATGAGCGTTTGTAATTAAGATACAGGGCAGGCCCTGATCTTCCCGCTTTAGGGACTTATCCAATGCCCTCTTCGGGTTAATTTCAAATAAAGTTGTGAGTGTTTTAAATGTAAGATCATGTTTGTGATATATATATGCGTGTGTGTCTGGATATGTAGAGGAAAGTTTAAAGTCAGAGAAAAGTTGAGAAAATTTGGAAACGACTTTGGTGTTTAGGATTTTAGAAATTTAAAGATTTTTAAGGCTCAGGGAGGGATTGAAAAACCAAGAAAAAAGCTGTTCATATATATATGCCGTTTGGATAGTGTTCAAATTTTTATAAAGAATTGTATGTTGCTATTATGTGCTATTTTTACTTTTATTTTGAAATTTTGAAGAAAAAATGTATTGCAAAAAACAACTATTGTCCTGTGGTCTTAAAAGTAGTGTAATTATGTGGGTGATATGTGTAGAGTATTTATGTTCTTTGTGAATTTAGCAAGCAAATCCTCAATTCGTCGTTCGAAAGCATCTCCGACCTCCTTCATTGATGTAACATATACATCCATGGAAGTGCCGAATTTGTCCATCTGGACCGACTTATTAAAGATTCCCTTGGAGTGTGAATTAATAGCTGTATGCGTGTTTTTTGTGTGTTGTGGCTGTGTAGTAGACTTAATAACAGCTGCAACATATTGAATTAATTAATTTCTAGTTGTTCTATTTTCTTGTTTACATACTCCTCCTTTTGTATTGTGAGTACGTGTAATGCGAGGTCTGTAGGAGGAGATGTAGGAGTATTTGTAATTTTTAGGCATATTTGGCAGGTGTAAGTATCTGTGCTTTGTTTGTGTCATCATGTGTGATATCTGGGAAGTCAGCAGATGTGAAATGACTGTTTCTTTTTGGTGTGAGGGATAGATCCTGTTTTACCAGGGGGTGTGGCGGGGTTCTGTGGGGACTGGTGTGTCCCTTGGATACAAGGGACAACACATTTGGCCTGTATAGTGCCTTGTGTTTTCACATGTTGCGCAATATGGGCTACGAGTCTCATTAAGAGGGTGTGTGCATTTAGAAGTGCTATCACAGCGAGGGCACTTCCTGTTGTTGTGACAAGTGTTGGTGTTATGTACATATTGCTGACAGCGTGTGCATGGTGTGTGTTTCAGTTGTTCCCTAGGCGGGACAACTTTATACCTGCGGTTCGCCATATATAGGCCGTTTATGAGAAGTGTCTTTATTGTATAACGATTTTTTTTAAAAAAATACGAATCAACGAGGTATTACCCTGGTTGTTTCGTATTCTTAAGACTCTAGTGAAATCAATGTTGCCCTCATTAAGTTCCTCAATGATATCGTCAATGGAGATATCCGGATGGACGCCCAAGACGACAACATCAGTCTCTCTAGTGTTTGGTATGGCTAAACGTGTGGATGGTTTCTCTGTGTGTGTGTGGTATGTAGCTTGCATGTCAAATGTTTTTACAGGTACTTGGTTGTGAAAGGTTTTAAGTTCTAAGATGGTACCAAATATGATTGTTGTTGTTTTGAGGTTCTCAGACCAGTACCGGTAAGTCTTTGGTGTGTGAATGCCCAATTGTGTACACAGTGTCTTAATGTGTAGAGGGTTATTGGGCTTTTCTGTGTGGTTGCGTATTTGTAGAGCGGTGTTAGCATGTGTGGATGGTTTCTCTACAAATGTGTGTTCAGCTAGTTTCTGTATCTGGGTTTTAGATGTGGATGGTGTTTGTGTGTTAGTGTTCTGTTTAGATGTTGATTTTTATGTTACAGTGTTGTTAGTGCATGTAGTTCCAGCTATGTCTGGGTTTTTATCCCATGGAGGTATCATTGAGGCTTGTTCTGGGATGGAGGAGGTGGCTTCTTTAGAACCTAGGGTGGAATTTTCAGATCGTGTGTGGCTTTGATAAAACTGTTTCTATTCTTGAAGAGGTATAGTGTGGCTTCTTTGTCTTGAGTGGTTTTGATTATTACTGCAGATTCACCAACCCTTTGCAGAATTTGCTTCTCAAGTCTTCTAAGGCCTTTTTTTTTTAGAAGCATTAGAGGCATAAGAGGAGCGATTCTCCTCTGCGCTGTGATGTGTGTTATGTGTTTCCATGTTATTTATGTCGAATACTCACCAGCACAAGTTGTCAGCCCACGGTAAGTTTAACATGGTATGTGCTGAATGCGGCATCTGGTGAATACCAGCTGCGGCTTTTGAATGGTCTAATTATCCATTAGCCATTCGCGGGTTCCAAGACAATGTCTTTTAGTCCCGCTAATTTTGAAATATGACCGAAAAGGGGGAGTTAAAAAGGATGAGTGTTAACCATGGCTGTGTATGATGTTGGTGTTATTCGCACGTCTGGATTTAGGGTGTAAATATTGGTATTGTAGTTGTAAGCCCACCCGGCTTGATATAGGGAGAGTGAATTTACTGGATGAAGCAATGGGACTACTCCGGCATTTGCCTTAACGCTAAGGAAACCACCGAAACCATTAGTGGAGTAGCTTAATAAATGATAATTTAGTTATAATGTCGAAAGTTGTAATTTTAGGTGTGGGAGATTAATTAGGTCATATGCTCGTAAATTTTTAATTTAGAAAATTTGGGAGTAATTAATACTACTGGTGGAGATTAGGGACCTACTCCGACATTTGTCTTCACGCTAAGGAAAACCACCGAAAACCTTAGCAGAGTAGGGGTGAATTTAATTGAAAAGTTTCGAAAATGGTCAAAATCGATCAGGGCTGTCCGGTTCTTACGGTGAATAACCGGCAAATCACCTTTTTGCGATGGAATGGAATGATCCATCATGTCAAGCTGGTGCGTTTGCGCCTGGGAGGAAAGTCCTAGATAGGTAGCACGTCACAGCCGATAATATTTGGCATTCCCATTTAAGAACAATGTGAAGGAAAGCATTTTTTGGCGTTCAGAGATATGTTTCTCTAAAGCAGCGAAGATAAGATGTGGAATGTGATCATCCGGTATACCCTCATATGCTGGGCAGTCATTCCAACATAGGCAAACGCGTGGTGCATCCACTCCTCTGTTTTTTCGGGCAGGCTGTTTTTGTTTTACGACCTGAGGGGCCGTAGTTTTGAACGGATCTGGGACAGTTTGAGTGCCCGCGGTTCGTTGTATTTTAGGCTCTGGTGTGGCCAAGTCTCGGTCCTCTGTCTGTGAGGCCTGCGTTGTCTGGGTCTTTCTTGGTCCAGTTCTTTTCTTTTTCTTTTCAGTGCCGTTGAGAGCATCTGAGTTAGCGGTGACGTTCACCCTTCCAGGGAGCTCAGGTCGAAGAGCGATGGGCTCCTCTGTGCCTGAGCTAGTGGGAGAGGCAGCAGGAGCGGACTCAACTGGAACTGCCTTTTTCTTGATAGCAAGATTTGCCTGTACTATCGCCTTTTTTCGCGATGCGCTATTGGGTGGTGGCTTCATGCGCCTGTGGGGTTCTATTTTAACTTTGTAGTGGCACAATCGCTTTAGCGTAGTCACCTCGCAAACTGTGGGCCCCTCTGCCAGGACCGCCAGAAACATAGCCAACGGCCTCTTAGTCCTCCTCCCAGAAGTCATGTTGACAACCGATAGTACCTTGAAGCCATGACCGTCTAGGCCGTCCCGGATCTCAGAAGTTTCAACGTCAGGGTCGACTCCTTTAACAACGAATTTCCGTATAGGTATTCGCGGTTTCTTTATTTTCCTCGCGATGAGGTATATTACGCCGAAGAAGCAGCTGTCGGTACTTGTAATAGGCTGCCATTGAAGTGGTTCGGTTTTTGCGAACTCCCTGTTCGCCGCTGCCAGAGCTACGGTAAATTGCCGACTCACCAGCAGGTTTCGACTTACATGGTTGCGAGTCCGTCGTCTTCGAACCCCCAGATGAGCCCTCGCTAGCTGGCGGGGGAACCTCCGGGGATGGGGAGACATTATGAGTGGACTCGACTTCAATAGTAGCAATAGCTACAACGTTGGCCTACGTTTCCCCCTATTTTGGGGTGTTATTAGAGGTACGGGAGGTGGTTGACAGGTTATAAGTGCCCTGACAAAGACATTGGTTGAGAGGCCGACCTAGGGGCAGATTGGATAAGACCTATTGCCTTTTGAGGTTATGAGGTGCTAACGGTATAGTTAGGTTTGGTAACCCTAAAGCTGTCGGACAAGCCTTGGCTCAAGGTTAGCTGCGCTGACGCAGTCGCTGGTTCCGATATCGCTATCGGTACTCGAACCCGGTTGCCGCCGGGTGAGTGCTTGGTCGCCGGTCTAGGAGCGCTTCTCTCGGTGCTGGAGACAACCTTCCACTTCCTCTGCTGACCTGCGTCTGAATCCAAGTTGTCAGTGAGAGTGGACTGTCCTACGTCTGATTGACTCAGTGGCGGGCAGTCCTTCGGTTCCCCATTAAAAGAGGAACCCCGGGTTCCTAGACGGCGTGGTCCGGGAGCTTAAATACTGCCTGGAAGCAGATGTTGAAAATTTTGTAGCGCGCTGACCAATCAGGAGTTAGCAGATGTTTTCTTTTATACTGCCTGGAGGCAGCTGTTTGAGACTTGCAGAATGCAGGCCAATCAGGAGCGATGAGTTGGGCAGCCGGTGTAGACCTGGCAGATCCTCGAGATGACTGGTGTCTGCGAAGCAAGTGTGAGAAGGTGGCACCACTGATGCGTTCAGGAAGATTCCAAGGCACTTTCTCTTGCCAGCGAAATACCATCTAAGGGTTATCTCTTCAGGAAGACGAGGCTTCGATGCCCCCCCCCCATTGTTGGCCTAAACATACTCGTGTGTTCCCGTCCCACTTTTGCATTAAAATCTCCTAAGACAGTTTACATATTATATCCTGAAAGACTATTGAATACGCATTCTAATTCTTTATTGAACTCATCCTTGATCATATTAGCCATATCTTCTGTGGTAACATGTATATTTACGATTATAAATCGAGTATAAATACGTTTACTCTTCAGAATTTTGTACAGTATCCTGTAGCTGACAAACTTGATATCTCGGATAGTTGAGAGGATCCTCCTTCGGTCTAAAAGACCCGTTCCGAATTCTGGTCTCGCTACACCCTCATAGTATTATGTAAGGCTTACTCATTCCTTATTTTCTTCTCCTGCCAATCCAACTTCCTACACAGCGACTGTATCCAAGGGTAATTTATCTAATTTTTCTGTTAATATTTCCAGTGTCCCATTATTATATAATGTACTAAGATTCCACGTTAATTTCCCTATGTTTGAATCTTTGCCATGAATTCCCAGAAGTAGTACCCGCCCGAAGATCTGAATGGGGGACTATTTTACCTCCAGATAATTTTATCTCAGTTGATCACATTTGCAGCTTTGTTGACGGTTGTATTTTTACGGTGAAAAATCGTCACACTTTCGACCAAGGATTTTTTTTCGTCTGGCTTATTGACTTCCGCCTCTTGAGCATGGATAACACACACACACACAAACACACACACACAAACACACAACACACATACATATATATATATATATATATCCTATATATAAAGGCCTATATACCATTGACTATATAGCAATCAGATATAAGTAAAAGAGGAAAATGTATTGCTCGGGGAGTAAGCTGAAGTGAGCATAATTTTAATAAATAATTAAAGAAAAATTATTTTAAAATACAAATTTATATCACAACCGAATTTAGTAATAATTATTTTTTTAATAGTACAAATTTACAAAACATTATTTATTAATATAAACTAATAACATATTTAGTCAGCCTCGGTGTAAATATATTTATTTCCTTGTCTCTGGTCATGAGAGTCGCAGGTTCAAACCTGCCCGAAGTCGATAGAATTTCTTTAGGATGGAAAAAGTTAAGGCACAATTCCTCCTGGAGGACATTAAGCCGTGGATCCCGAATCTGGAGTTTTTCGGACAGTTAAAACAAATAGAAAACTAATTTAGAACCCTTGATTAAAATTTAGTTGGCCTTTGCCATTCATATATTAATTTAGTTGCTTACTAGGTGTGTCATTGGAGAGATGACCCAAGCACTTGTCACTCACTGACATCTGTCTGCAATTGAAATAATCGTAACTGAATTAGCCTGTTAAGCAACTCCCGCAAGAGAGTACCCTTCTCCCACCTAGGGATGCACAAATATGTAAGAAGTAAAGTATTTAAATTTGTTCTTGAAATATTCCTTAATTTAGTTAATAAAATTTGGACAATTTGTAGTTAATCCTTACACACTCTATGTTCCAAATCTCTGTCACTCCAAGTGGGGTTCATAGTGGAGGTTTCCTCGAGGTTTCTCTCGTTTTTCCCTAACAAAATCTTAATTGCACTACTTCTCAATGCTTATCTAATTAATTTCGTTTCATTTCATATATCCCTGTGACGGTGTGACAGACCTGGTCACTCTGCATCCTCTTATATCACAGACCATCAATAATAGTGACTTCATATAATTTCATCCCTCGATCTGACATTACGCCGGTCACGAGTATTGTATTAACTTTATCCAAACTTACTGCAGAATTATAAAACAATTTTTGTATCACTTTACTTTCAAGTATAAATGTTATATCCATAACACTAGTTCTTGATAAAATTACTAATCTACTACTTATAGGACCATTAGATTTATGCTGCATTCACTATGGAACCTTCTGTCGTTCTATCCACAGTCGACTCAATCTACTTCCTACTTCCGATAACCATTTGATTTATGCTGCATTCACTATCGAACCTTCTGTCGTTCCATCCTCAGTCGACTGAATCTACTTCCTACCTCCGATAACCATTAGATTTATGCTGCATTCACTATGGAACATTCTGTCCTTAATATCCTCAGTCGACTGAATCTACTTCCTACCTCCGATAACCATTAGATTTATGCTGCATTCACTATAGAATATTCTGTCGTTCTATCCTCAGTCGACTGAATCTACTTCCTGTTAATATCCTCAGTCGATTGAATCTACTTCCTACTTCCGATAACCGTTATATTTATGCTGCATTCACTATGGAACTTTCTGTCGTTCGATCCTCAGTCGACTGAATCTACTTCCTACCTCCGATAACCATTAGATTTATGCTGCATTCACTATGGAACCTTCTGTCGTTCTATCCTCAGTCGACTGAATCTGCTTCCTGCCTCCGATAACCATTAGATTTATGCTGAATTCACTATCGGACCTTCTGTCGTTCTATCCCGAGTCGACTGAATCTACTTCCTACTTCCGATAACCGTTAGATTTATGCTGCATTCACTATGGAACAATCTGTCGTTAATATCCTCAGTCGACTGAATCTACTTCCTACCTCCGATAACCATTAGATTTATGCTGCATTCACTATAGAACATTCTGTCGTTCTATCCTCAGTCGACTGAATCTATTTCCTGTTAATATCCTCAGTCGACTGAATCTACTTCCTACCTCCGATAACTATTAGATTTATGCTGCATTCACTATAGAACATTATGTCTTTCTGTCCTCAGTCGACTGAATTTACTTCCTACCTCCGATAACCGTTAGATTTATGCTGCATTCACTACGGAACATTCTGTCGTTAATATCCTGAGTTGACTGAATCTACTTCTTATCTCCGACAACCAGTTTCCTAACATGAATCCAATGTATTTTTCCTACTTATGCCTGGGCACACCCATTGGTAGATTTCTTCCGAGGGATTACCAATAAATATTTTGGAACTATTTTTACTGTCACCCTTTCGAATAAATTATCTGACAGGCTTGATCTGCTAACTTATTAACAATAATAACTGGTAATACAAGGACAATGATATAAATTATGGAGATCATCATTGTGAAACTTGGCCCATTCTGGACTTTATCCCTCACGGGACCAAATTTTCTTCTCAGATTCCTATTTTCGAACACTTTAGCTTCTTTTCTTCCCTTAAGATACTAAAAGTGTTACAAAATAGAAACTTAAAGCCATGTGTATCCAAAGAGCGACAGCAGGAATTCTTTCAATATTTGTATTGAGAAACCCTGTGGTAAAGACCATAATGGCGTTTGGGGAACAATATTCGGATAAATCTTATGACATTTAATTTCGGGGATAGGGGTTCCATGTCAAGAGGACATCTAGGCCCATCCGTCCACCCCTTGGGATACCTCGGTCGTCATGACCATACTCCCAAGTCCTAGTTCTAGTCCTCCCTATCCTATGTTCACGTCCACGTTCAAGTTCACGGTCCTTAAACCAACACCCCAGGGAGAGGGTGTTGGAGTTTGCAGTTCTTGGGAATTGCTGAGCTACATAGTACATCAGGTAGCTCATTCCTGACCACCCCACAGTTGGTCCACGGGCTCCATGAGCCTAGCCGGGAGGACTGCTGTCGCAGATCCACCGACCATTCCCCTGTTCTGCCTCCAGGGACGTGTCCTGCAGCCGTTGTGAGACCGGCTAGGGCTACAAGCCCAACAGTGTGAGACTTTTAGTACATCCAGATTCTCATCTCCTGGCGACCCCACAGTTTGTCGACGGGCCCGTAGGCCGAGCCAGGAACCAGTACAGTTGCTCCCCTCTGGACTGGTCCGAGCCGAGCCCTGGTGTGCACCCAGGGACGCCTTCTGCAGCTGTTGTGGCCCAACGCGGAGCTCGCAAGCTCCAACAGATGAGCAAATAGTACGACAAGGCGATCAACTCTTGCCTACCCCACTAATGGTTCACGAGTCCCTTGGACTTAACCGGGAGGACTGTCTAGCAGATCCACCGACCTTTCCCCCAGTGTACCAGCTGGGGACGTGTTTGGTTGCTGAAGTGGGTCCAGCCTGAGCATTAGTACGTCAGGTCGCTCAACTCCTGAATACCTCACAGATTGTCCTTGGGTCACTCGGTTCCAGATTCAGCGCTAAGTCCCAAAAGCCAAAAGACCGCGATTCCTCCTTTCTCGAGCTTATCGACCTGGTGGTAATTCCCAGCATTACGCCCGGTATTGTCCCATCCAGCCCGTTCGCAAGACTAAGCCTAGTCGTGTAGCTGCTGTGAGGCAGCCCACTGAGCAATGTAGGCATCCAGGGTGCTCATCTCCCATGGTGCCCCCACAGATGGTCTCAGGTTCAATGAACCAAGAGAGAAGGGCCGACAGATCCCCCCACTCTCCCACCGCCACGCCAACAGCGGCCCATGCTCCCGCTTGTGGGCCGGGATAGTTCAGGCTTGACAGCAGGCCCCACTCTTATAAATTTTCCTGCTGACCCCACTCATGGTCCGCGAGTCCATCGGACTTAGAAGGGAGGACTGACTAGCAGATCCACCGACCTTTACCCCACTACGCCACCGAGGGGACGCGTTTTGCTGCTGGAGTGGGCGCAGCACGAGCTATATAGTACGTCAGGTCGCTCGAGCCTGACGACCCAACAAATGGCCCGCGGGTCCGGTCTGGACCTAGCCGGGAGGAATGCAAGCAAACCACCGACCGTTCCCCTATCCGCCACCCGGGGACGCGCCCTGTTGCTGTTGTGAGCACAGCTTGGGCCCAACGGACCCCCAGGGCATGTCAATAGGACAGATAATAGTAGGTTTAAGAGTCAGCAAGTTTAAAAATCACGACAGTCTAACGTCAAAATGGTCTGAAGCATGGAGGTCTAATGCCCAACATGTCTGTTTATATATATGGTCTAAGTAAAATATGTATAAAATTTATTTTTCCACACAACTTGATATATTAATGTCTTAAAATCATTGTCAAAAATAGCATTTCCGTTGTGTCTCATCAACGTTTTAAAATTGCAGTATAGCAATCATCATATTTTCAATCAGTAAATGAGAATTGTTTTGGTCCACATAATTTTGCTAATCATTTTGGCTTGAAGAGCGAGAATGGCCGAAAAATACAATGGAGATATTCTCAAAGTGACATTTACAATACAAAATGTGTAACAGGACCAGTGGAACAGGAACCAATGCATGTGTTCAAGTTTGGAATCACACCCACGAACAACACCGTGCTAAGGTCCATGTGAGGTGGACGGTTACCAACATAAAATAGCGGGCATTTTTGTTGCCGAAACTTCAAGAAGAAATAGGTAGAGTAAGGAGTGAGGAAGAATAATGTCTGAAAGGCAGGCTTTATTGAGTACCATAAAAAATATCGGAATTAAAACAGACCACCACTTCCAAGGTGTCTTCAAGAATTGCATATTTTTTCCTCTGAAAAGTGTAACACTGAATGATCAGCAATTTCTCAGATATCACTCTGAACATGGAGAACGTGACAGAAATATTATATTTGCGACAGACGAAGCATTGAGACTCCTCTCTCAGAGCCCTGTTGCATTAGAAGACGGAATTTTAACATTGTCCCAACTATACTATTTCAGCTGTATACTCTACACGGCATTGTTCAAGAAAACATGTTTCCCTTTATGTATTTCCTACGTGAAATAAAAAAGGTGATATAGAATTACATAATAATGCGCCAAGGAAAAAATGCTTGCAGGGTATTGGGGATATCACATAGAACCATAGATGATTCTAAGAGACTTTTGCTTGATACAATGAATGCCATGAGGAAGTCTTTCCCGAACGTAGTAAACAGATTTCACAGGACAACAAAGTCTATGGAAAGCTGTCATAGTTATTCCCCAGAAATTGGTAATGATACATAATTCTTCCACCTGGAATGTTTTGGATAAGATAAAGAAATATCAACACGACAATTAAATTCTAATAAGGTAATTATTAGGTGGTCATGTGCGGGAAAAAAACCTTCTGTCAAAAAAAAGCTATAAAGTGAGCTTACGCCAGGTAGAGGACATGATAGGTAACTACTAACAATATAAATATCAAGGAGACATCTTCATATACCACAGAAACTTGATCTACCGGCTGAAGCTCAAAACAACATAAATATAATATCGAAGAAGAACAATAGATACGCCAACCTTTTTCTTTAAGTTGCCTCCTCATCATACTACATATTATTCGAAATATTTTACAATTTCTCTTGTAGAACATGGAATTCCCCTTCTATCCTATGTCAGAGACTGCCAAACTTCACAATCTTTCAGAAACAAATTGAAAATAAAATTATTAACAGAAACAACTCACTAATATTACTTTTTAAAAATTAGTAATTTGTTTTTTCATTATTTAAAAAAATAGTTTTAAGATTTGCAAATATATTTACCTAATGCCTTGTATAATAAGCGATACATTAATTCATCATAGTTTATTAGTTTCTTTGTACTTTTTCTTATTGTGTATAGCATATTAGAGCTGTTATTCCTTTCTGTATTCATTCTATTATTAATTTAATTTTATTGTACATATTAAACATTTTCATTATTATTCAATTTGAAAGATAATTAATTGTTTAGTATGACTATCATTGTATTTTTTTTGTATTTATATGTAACATCTGTTTGTCCTGGTGAGTGGAAGAGAAGGCCACATTGTCTTGACTCCACCAGGCTAAATAATTCTATTTATCTATCTATCAAAATTTAATTGTTACACAGGGTGTCCCATTCAAACATACCACATTTTAATTAATCATAACTAACAAAGTATGCGGAATTACGAAATGAGACCGGTATTAAAAGTAACAGAAACTAAAAGAATTTTCATTGCCACACATTGTCACACACTAAAACACCTCTATACGTACACCATTAGTAGCACGAACAATATCAAGTCTGTATTCGACTTCGTGTAAGAGCACCTTCTGATACTTTTTTTAACGTTTCCAGTCGCCATAAACTTATCAAGCCATGCCTTGATTGTCTTCCCATCAGGCGCCTTTTCTCCATATTCTCTCCGGTAATTTCTTTGCACTGTAATTATTGATTTCGTCTCTGCATACCAGAAAAGAGTTTGTGCTCGTTGCTGAGCAGTCGCTATTTTGTTTTGTCATTATTGTCCAACATGCGACAGACGAATTAACTGCAACAATGAAAACAAGAATTCTTCGAGTTTCTCTTTATTTTAATACCAACCTCATTTTATAATTCCGCATACTTTGAAAGTTATGATTAATTAAAATGTGGGAGATTTGAATGGGACACGGTGTACTTTACCAAGCGATCTGAATTAAGAATTAAACGTTCATTTCCCAAGTATTATCTTTGTCTTTAGACAAACCATTTAGACCTCTTTAATTAGATCTACTTTCATTAGACATAAAATACAATTAGACGTAAGCATTAATTATAAAAAAATATTATACCTCTTTTATCAGACTTAACGTCATCAAACTTATTTTATTAGATATCATGTCATCAGACGTATTTTCTAAGAATTGCTGACTGTAGATCGAGACAGAAACGAGATTAAATTGCCTTAGTAAAAGGACCAATGATAATGACCGTGAACAATAAAATGAATTCAAGAATCAGCAAATCGTTGATATGCGCAAAAATCGGTTTGTTAAAAATATAGAAAAATGTTGCTTTCTATTAACAGTTTCATTTTTAAAAGTGCTACATTCCGGAACCAATTTAATACCCTCCGAAATTAAAAGAATTGCGAATTTAATCTAATACAGAGTCTCTAAGGAAACAAGTGATATTAATTTATAAATTTCATAAAGAAGCCCTGAGAAGAAAAAGAAGAAAGGAAACGATGTATACTGAAAATCCGTCATGGAGTGCTCTGAAACATCCAAACAGATTCTGCTTTGTTTTCCGATAACTGTATAAGAACGAGCTTAATTGAAATTACAGTCAATTTTAATCAATTGCAAATTTAATCCGGGTTTGACAGTCGCGCGAACTTAGAAATTAACTTCCCGAACATTTTAGCACTTGCTTCAAATGTTTCCAACTACTACTACTACTAATAAGCGGCAATGTTCCAGCATTGCTCAGTGTGCCACGTCTGTAACCAGTTGCGGCTACCTGGTGGCCAATACCTTTGTGGTTATCAGTTGGGAGTTTAACCATGTAACCGTCTGTGTTGGCGGCGTTAATGTGTCTAGCTTAGAGCCGATACAAATATGGTGAAATGAGATTGTCATCTCACCGGTGCAGGGCATCGTAAACTACGCGACTGGACAACCAGAGTGTCCGAAAGCCAGCCGCGCAGAATGAGAAACTCTACTCCGGCTGTTGTACAGCACTCATTTCATTATTTCGTCCTTCAAGTGTCTGGTATGGGAAATATGTTTCGGTGGACAGCACGTTGTAGTAGCATACGCCCTATATTGCGCACAATTGGATTTGAATGATTTGTTATTTTATGTAACATTTCTGTTACATTATTTTCAATTGATGTCGCAATATACGGCATCTGTGCTAGGTCGTAAAGCCTGGCCATTCTCGTATACATGGGTGCCGAATATATGATTTTAGTAGTACTTGTTTTGAGTGACTTGCACTTTCTTTTTATGACTTGCAGCGAGAATGCTCCATGCTTCACTTCCATACAACAACATGCTGCGGATCACAACTTTATAGAGAGTAAATTTGATCCGTGTCGATAATGTAGGTGACTTGAAAAATGGATATAAAAGCGCAATTGCGGCATTTGCTTTTTGAATGATGTGTCGAATATGAATTTTGAACGTAAGCCTGGAGTCCAGATGAACTCCAAGATACTTGACTGAAGCTTCTAAGCGGAGTTGTTGAGCTCCCAGAGTGAGTTGTACAGGAGGTCGTCTGTAGGTTCGTGCAAACAGGACAGCTAGTGTCTTGTTTGCATTTAACCGAATATTCCACAGACGACACCAGGAATGAATGGAATTTAGTGCAGTTTGGAGTATTCGGATGCGGTGTGGGAGTGTTCTGATTCTGGATTGGTAGAAGACACAAGTGTCATCTGCAAAGGATGCTGTTTGGATATGGTTAAATGTTGGGAAATCTGACACATAGAGTGTGTACAGAAGTGGTGAGAGAACTGCACCCCTGAGTAACTCCCGCTAAGAGAGGCTTACAGTCTGAATCATACCCACTAACCGACACATAAAATTGCCGATCAGTTAGGTATTTAGCAATGAGTTTAATAAGAGGAGCCGAAATGTTGAATTTGATTAATTTATATAATAATCCATTTATCCAAGTAGTGTCGAAACCTTTCTCAATGTCAAAGAAGATTGCTGTAGTGCATTTTATGGAGTTGAATCCCGTAACAATCCAATCAATCAGTCTAGCAAGCTGCAGCGGAGTGCTATGTGCTTTTCTAAAACCAAACTGGTGATTTGGAATCAATGCTCGTGTCGAGATTTCAATTTTCAATCTTGCCAAAATAAGTTTCTCCAGTATTTTGCTCAGCACTGGTAGAAGACTGATTGGTCGTAGATTGTCAGGGTTGGTGGGATCTTTGCCAGGTTTAGGAATAGTGATAACTCTGGCTTTCTTCCATACTTCAGGGAAGTATTGGAAATGAAAACAGAGCTTCACTATATATAGGAGGAGGATTAAGGCTTTTGGCGGTAAATGTTTTACCGCCAAATTAGGTATCCGGTCGTGACCGGGGGAACGTTCAGACGGTAGATCATTGATTACGGCCTTCAATTCTGAAAGCCGTATGTCAGGAATGGTATGAGGGATAGGTCTTTCAAGAAATTCACTAACAGTTTGGTGCACTTCGGCTTCATGAGCTGGTGTTGTAAGCTCATGTGGACGGAACCGCTGCGATAAGTTGTCCTCGAGGATTTGTGCCTTCTCCTGAGGGTGATAGGCCCAAGTCCCATTGTGGTAAATAACAGTCGGTAACGGGGGAGTACGGCTTTTCTTTATTCTTTTTATTACCTCCCAAGGCGGAGTTTGTTCATCTGAGAAACGCTGAAGAGTTTTATCCCAGTCAGCGTTTCTCATTTCCTGTAATCGGTTCCGTACCAAATGAGCATATCGATTGTATAGCTGTTTGTGATGGGGAGCGCCAAAAGTACGATACCATTAAGGTATCGTATTTTTAGAAATAAATAATTTTGTAGTGTGGGATCGTATTGCTGTGGTCGTGCAGTGTGATTTGTTCGCGTTGTAGATAGTGTAATGGCCGTTTTAATGGTGGCCTGTAAGTTGAGGACGGAGTGTTCAAGTTGTTCTGTAGACTGAGCAGATAGTGTAGGCTTAACCCATTGGTTAAGCATGTCTGTGTAATTCTGCCAGTCTATGTTATCCTGATGGATGTGTATAGGAGAAGATAATAAAAATGCTGGTGAAATTTTGAAGAGTATTGGTGTATGATCAGAGTTTAGTGCGTCTATTACTGTAGTGATGTGTGGCGAGATAGGGACATTCTTCGATAGGGCTATTTCGAGTGTACTAGTAGTGATTCCATAGGCTGTGCGGCTGTAATGTGTTGGTTCCCTGGGGGCAGAGATTTCTATATTGTTTTGATGACAGTAATTTAGGAGTAATGTACCTGAAGGGTTTGAGACACGACAGTTCCAGAAGCGATGTTTTGAGTTAAAATCTCCCGCTAGTAAATAACTAGGGGAGACAGATGTAAGGATATTGAGGTCGTGTCTCGTGAGTATACGAACCGGTGATATGTATATTGAAGCTATAAATATTGTTTCACGGTGAGAGATAGGCAGAAGAATTCCGGTGGCTTCAATGAACTGAAGCCTGGGTATATGAGCTACTCTACGGCCAATTGTCTGCTTGATACAAATTGCTGTGCTCCCAAGGGGACCGTCTAAGCGGTCAGTTTATATATTCTATAATTCGGAATTTTGAGACGGTTATTTGGTTTTAAATGAGTTTCATTCAGTAGAAGAATGTCAATATCTCTTGTTTGTGTAAACGTTATTAGTTCTTGAAGCTGTCTGATTACACCGTTTGCATTAAATGCCATGACATTGAGATAGCTTCCACGACGGAACCTATCCATTATCGCCGAAACATATTTGTGCTATTGAGGCCAGGTACATCATCTTCCCCATTGGAGATTTCAGTCCAGATAACATTCTCTGAAGATCTTGGAGAAGTTGTTGTCCCTGGTCTGAAGTAGCAATATCAAGATTAGACCTCGTCTGACGTTGAGCAGTGCTTATGTTTTTTCTTGTTTGAGTTAGGTTTGGTGCCACAATTTGGCTGAAAGTTTTATTGGGATCGATTGGCTTTGAATGAAATGTTTTAGGCTCAGGTTTTTTCTGGTTAACTTTTGTTTTATTTAAGAAGGCATTTTGTGCAGCTTGGTACGCTGGACATTGTCGATACGATGTAGGGTGTCCCTCACCACCGCAGTTTGCACACTTAAGCAACTTTTTATTTGTAAGTGCTGCTGTTTTCTTTGGGCAGTTTTGGTGGTTGTGTGCCTCAGAACATATCACACAACGCGGGGTGAGGTGACACTCTGCAAAAGTATGTTGGAAGCGCTGACACCGGAAGCACTGCTTGAGTTCAGATCGAGGTCTGTAGGGCTCAACAGCTACTATAGTATACATGAGCTTTTGAAGATTGAATATCTCTCTTCTTTTTGATTGTTTTCTAACTCCATTATAAATAATGGAAGCTTGATAATGTTTTCATTTTCTTTTTTTGAGATTTGTTTGATTGAGTTTATGGGATATTCTAGTTTCGAAAGCTCTTCGTGTATTTCCTCAATAGGTGTTTCGACTGGTAATCTTTTTAGCACAGCCTTCAGTGGAAGCTCTTGTTTCATAACATGTGTATTGTATTGTTTTCCTGCATTAGTGAAAAATTCTTTGACTACTTTGAAGTCTTCCGCTGAGGCTGTGTAATACCTTAGTCCATCTGAAGTGTTGACTACCTTTAAGTCATGTTGTAATTTAGCTTTTATTTCTCTGTTTTTTCTAAATAAATCGCTTTTGTCCGGTACTGTTATTGGGGGGGGTCTAGGCCCTTTATTTTGCATTGGTCACTTCAGAGGGTACAGTAGCTGTTTGAACCCTATTGACACTTGTAGGACCATTTGTAGGAGCTTGCGGCTCTGCAGTATCACTAGTGTTTGCTAGTACAGCAAATCTGTTTTGTACAGGTACTGCAGATGCCTGTGCATTAATATCAACCATACAATTGTCTTTCACTTTTGTGCATTTTTTAGTTGGCTTCAATTTTTCTTTTAATTGAGCCGTAGCAATGATTGTAGGTTCGGATAGTGAATCAGCTGAAGTGAAAAAGCATGAAGTTTGGAACTCCATAGCTACAGTTTTGATTTCTGCAAGTATGTTTCTTAGATATTCTTCTTTTGTTTGACAACTGTTACTATATAACTGTATTTGTTTGACACAGTGTATGGTTAGATCATACGCACTTTCAGTTCTCTCAAATTTTGGCTACGTATTCAGGTAGTTGTTGATGAGTACAAAGACTCCTGCTATTTCTTCTTTTAATTCATTATATTTTGAATCAACAAAGGTTTGTCCCCTGAATATTTCCTGCAGCCTGTAATACGTATTCTCCCAAATTTTGAGAGTACTGGGCTCCTCTGAAGTTTCCATATTTGTATCGGTACTCACGTTTTGTTTTGGAGTTGTACTAGAACTTGCCATGATGCTTGATAAATCAAGACTTAGTTCTTGGCACTATAAACTTCACTAAACACTTAACACCAATTAACACTGGCCTAATACACTACTCACAGTTACTAGAGTTAGTGTAACAATGGTTAAACCACCACTGACGGACCACTGATTGAACAACACTTCACCGAAGTGAAGGTCGCTTGGGATTGGCTACCCAGCCGCACCCCGATGTGCCGTGACACACTACCACTACACTAGAACGAACCACTTATTAGTAGTATCGATGTTTCAGGTAAAGGTAGAAACTCTGGCCGAAGCCGAAGCCGATGATTCCAAGGAGGCTTTAGGAGGTCCAGTTGCAAGACGTCTTAACTCAAGGAGTTACCATAGCTGAATGAATATGATGATATGAATAATGTTTCCAAGATTACAAAGAATGATATTAATAATTTTCTTGGTTAACACTTTAGTGTGGATTTTACTGGCCAGCTAGTTGCTGCTAATTAACATAATGCACATACTTGAAAGTCGTTTGTGTACTGGCTATTATTCAAGATAAATAATAGTTTTAAAAAACTAAAAGAACACGCTTTATTAGAAAACTAAAGAATGAAAAATAATTTTAATTTCAGTACGCTTGGGATAAAATAAAGTGGTCAACAAAAAAATCTTCTCCAACACATATAGAATAAAATTAGAGTTATCAACAAAAAGAAAATAATTTTACCATCAAAAGCATGGGGTGATTTTTATGATTTTTACATTTTGTTCTTTAAGAGCTTACTTTTACCAATATCTGTTTATTATCAAATATGTTAATTGATATAGAGCCCCCCACGCTTTTGATGGTAAAATTATTTTCTTTTTGTTGATAACTCTAATTTTATTCTATATGTGTTGGAGATGATTTTTTTGTTGACCACTTTATTTTATCCCAAAGCGTACTGGAAATTAAAATTATTTTTCATTCTTTAGTTTTCTAATAATGCGTGTTCTTTTAGTTTTTTAAAACTATTATTTATTTATTTTTAGTTATAATATTTTACAGAATAAGATAAAAATGTAAATATCTTTAAATTCGATACTATTGTAGTATGAGCTAAAAGTAATACTCTTCTATAAAAAAGACCCTCCCAGCCGGATTTGAACCAGCGACGTATGGATGACTGAAATTATATACCACTAACAGTTCACTACTCTACCAACTGAGCTCTTACAACGATTGACAAAAAACTCGACAAGTCCGCAACCTATTACACCAGTTTTCATTTTATTTTTATTTTCGGATGATTCTGGCCAGGATTTTTGAAACAAAATATGAAATTAATGTATTGTCACGGGTCTATACAAAGTTTCAAGTCGATCCATTGTTTCTAAGTGGGTGAAAATCGCGTTGAAAGATTCCGTTAAATTGATTTTCTGATGATTATGGCCAGGATTTTAGAAAGTAAATATGAAATTATTGTATTGTCGCCGGTCCTCAACAAGTATACGAAGTTTCTAGTCAATCCAATGTTTCTAAGTGGGGGAAATCGCATTGAAAGATTCCGTTACATTGATACAAAAACACTTTTTTTTTATTTTCTGATGATTATGGCCAGGATTTTAGAAAATAAATATTAAATTATCGTATTGGCACGGGTTCTCTACAAGTATACAAAGTTTCAAGTCAATCCGATAATTTTAAGTGGGTTAAAATCACTTTGAAAGATTCCGTTACATAGATAGATAGATAGATAGATAGATAGATACAGGTCAGGCTAATATAAAGCGTGTAAAAATAGCCTAGGACGCAAGCAAGCAGAACAGCTCTGAAGAGTAATTTGCGAAGCGTGAGTGTAACTCTCCAACCAACTTGATATTCTTAAACTTGATAATGATTAAACTATAACACATTGAAAGGTAATAGGGCAAATCTTGAAAATATAGTGTGAATAAATTAGTCATATATTACTTATTTATTATATATAGACCTTCATACTTACTTACTTACTTACTTACTCACTGGCACTATCGAACCCGTAGGTTCATAGCCGCACGGACATAAGCTCTCAATACATCCCTATCCTGAGATAATGCTTTCCAATTATTCACTGTATAACCTACTTCCCTCAAATCATAGTTAATGTTATTCTCCCACCTCATTCTTGGTCTATCAACTGGGCGTTTTCCCTATGGCTTTCCTACAAGAAGCTTCCATGCAAGTCTTTCATTCCCCATACGTGCAACATGTCCTGCCCATCGCAGTCTACGAGACTTAACTGTTCTTACTATATCTGGCTTCCTATAAAGACCATGTAGTTCATTGTTATGTAGCCTTCTCCATTCACCTGTCTGTTCATCTGTCTTTGGTTCAAAAATTTTCCTAAGTACTTTATTCTCAAATACTTGTAATCTCCTGTCCTCTCTTAAAGTAAGAGTCCATGTTTCGCATCCATATAATATAACTGGTAGAATAATAGTTGTATATATTTTCAGTTTAACGTTTTTTGAAAGGAGTTGGGACATAAAGAGTCCCTGCAATGCATAATAGCATGCATTTCCAGAATTGAGCCTATGTTTAATTTCTTTGTGCATCTCATTCCTATTTGTGATCATTGTTCCTAGGTATTTGAATTCAGCCACTTCCTCAAAATTTCCCTCATTTGTCATTAGCTGTCCATTTCCATTACATAATGAATTTCTACGTGTGACCATATATTTAGTTTTATTGATATTTACTTCCAGTCCTAATTTCTTAGTGTTACTCAAAAGTGTGTGCGTGTTGTCCTTTAGTATCTCCTCGCTATCGGCCAACAAATACTACATCATCGGCATAAACTAATAGCTTATTAATACCATTGAGGTTGTAATCCTTCCTCATTCTCTAAAGACTTAATGGCATGCTCTAGTACAAAATTAAATAGTAGAGGAGATAGTGCATCTCCTTGCTTCAATCCATTCTGGATTTCGAAAGTGTCCGAAAGCTGTATGCCTACACGCACCCTACTCTTTGTGCCATTTAGACACATTCGTATAATTCTAACTAACTTTTTAGGAATTCCGAACTCCAGCAGGATACTATGTAACTTTCTCCCTCTTAATTGAATCATATGCTTTTTTTGAAGTCTAACATATAGTTTGATGTGCAGTACCATTATATTCCCATTTCTTTTCTATAATCTGTCGTATACTAAAAATCTGATCTGTTGTAGACTTGTTTCTTCTAAATGCACATTGATGATCTCCTAGAATGTCATCAATATAGGGAGTAAGTCTGCTTACTAATATATTTGTTAGAATTTTGTACGAAGTTGAAAGTAATGAGATTGCCCCTGTAGTTGTTTTGCAATCAGTTTTTATCTCCTTTCTTATAAATTGGTACGATAATTGACTCCTTCCATTCATCTGGAAGAGCTTCTTTTTCCCAAATCATACTAAGCAACCAGCGTACCTTGTCCATCAATTTTTTCTCCCCCTGATTTTTATCAGTTCTGCTGGGATCTCATCTGAACCTGATGCTTTATACATCTTCAATTTTTTAATCGCCATTTGAACCTCTAATGCACTTGGCTCTGCGACTAGCATTTCTGCTGTCTGTAAATTATCCTCCTCAATGTCCTGTTCTGTGTGGTACGATTTAATAGCTGATTAAAGTAACTTTTCCATCTATTTAATATACTCCTGGAATCTGCAATCATATCCCCATTTTCATTCCAAATTATGTTTGTTTCTAGCCTGAAACCCTTTCTTCTCTATACTAATTCCCTCATAATAATTCTCTAATGTTCCTTATTTTTTGCATTCATTTCAAGATCATTAATCTTCTCTCTCAAATATTCCCTCTTTTGACTCTTTAGTAGCTTGGTGTTTTCCTGTCTAATACTACCCAATTGGCTCTAAATTTACCTCATTTGGCTCATTGTAACCATTTCATTTTTGCTAGCTTTCTTTTCTTTACAACGTCGGCACATTCCTCATCAAACCATTTCTTGATTTGCCTCTTTTTTAAACAACCAATGCTTTCTGATGCTGACAATTTAATAGTATCTCTTATAGCTTCCCATTCTTTATTTATATCAGTTTTCTTCTTCGTTTGCCACATTGTCATTGGAAGATTCCAGTACTTCAAATCTATTAGCAATTTTGATTTGGTATTCTTACCGCATTTCATCATTTTTCAAGTTTTTTTATTCAAATTTTACAGAATCAATCTTTCGCGTTTGTTCCTCTCATAAGCAATAGCCGTTGTTTGATTTTCACTCTGACCAGATGATGATCCGAATTGCAGTCTGTCCCTCATACTGATTTAACATCTATGATGATACTGTGCCAGCGTTTATTCACTAATACATGATCTATCTGGTTACGAGTTTATTCCATCTGGGGACGTCCAAGTGTATTTATGTATGTCCTTATGCTGAAATGTTGTGCTCTTAACAATGAGATTCTTTGATGTGGCAAATGTGACTAATCTAACCCCGTTGTCATTACTATCTTCATGAAGACTGAATTTGCCTATTGTTGGTTTGAATATGATCTTCCCGGCCCACTTTTGCATTAAAATCTCCTAGGACAATTTTTTATATGATATCGTGAAAGGGCTATCACATACGCATTCTAATTCTTCATAGAACTCATCCTTGATCTTGTCATCTTTATCTTCCTGTGGGGGCATGTACATTTACACTTATAAAATCTTGTTGTTTACCCTTTAGAATTATGTATGATATCCTATCACTAACAAACTTAATATCTCGGATAGCGTATAGGGATCCTCCTTCAGACTAAAAAACCCGTTCCAAATGCAGTTCTTTCTGCACCCCGTAGTATAATGCAAAGCTTCCTGATTCCTGACTACCTTCTCCTGGCCACCTAACTTCCTGTAAAGCGACTATATCCAAGGGCGATTTATCTAGTTCCCGCGTTAATATCTCTAGTGCCCCGCTATTGTATAAAGTCCTAACATTCCATGTTCCTAGGAACATGTCCCTGTGTTTGAGCCTTTGGCATGGGTTCCCTGAAGTAGTCCCCGCCCGGAGAACCGAATGGGGGACTATTTGACCTCCGGAAAATTTTACCCCAGTTGAACCCATGTCCACATTTCTTGACGGCTGTATTTGTACGGTGAAAGATCGTCACTCTTTCGACCAAGGTACTTTTTTCGTCTGGCTTATTACCTGCGACAAGTCCGGCATGGGTAACCCTATTGGCAGCAATGCTACCGCCGGCATAGCTCTCAGGATCATTTAAGCACGCAAGCCACTCCACCACGACAAGGTAAAGATACAATGGAGGACATCTAGGCCCAGCCGTCCACCCCTTGGGATACCTCGGTCGTCATGACCATACTCCCAAGTCCTAGTTCTAGTCCTCCCTATCCTATGTTCGCGTCCACGTTAAAGTTCACGGTCCTTAAACCAACACCCCAGGGAGAGAGTGTTGGAGTTTGCAGTTCTGGGAATTGCTGAGCTACATAGTACATCAGGTCGCTCAATCCTGACGACCCCACAGTTGGTCCACGGGCTCCATGAGCCTAGCCGGGAGGACTGCTGTCGCAGATCCACCGACCATTCCCCTGTTCTGCCTCCAGGGACGTGTCCTGCAGCCGTTGTGAGACCGGCTAGGGCTACAAGCCCAACAGTGTGAGACTTTTAGTACATTCAGGTGCTCATCTCCTGGCGACCCCACAGTTTGTCGACGGGCCCGTAGGCCGAGCCAGGAACCAGTACAGTAGCTCCCCTCTGGACTGGTCCGGGCCGAGCCCTGGTGTGCCCCCAGGGACGCCTTCTGCAGCTGTTGTGGGCCAGCACGGAGCTCGCAAGCTCCAACAAATGAGAAACTAGTACAAGGCGCTCAACTCTTGCCTACCCCACTAATGGTTCACGAGTCCTTTGGACTTAACCGGGAGGACTGTCTAGCAGATCCACCGATCTTTCCCCCAGTGCACCAGCTGGGGACGTGTTTGGTTGCTGAAGTGGGTCCAGCCTGAGCATTAGTACGTCAGGTCGCTCAACTCCTGACGACCTCACAGATTGTCCTTGGGTCACTCGGTTCCAGAGTCGGCGCTAAGTCCCAAAAGCCATAAAAATATCGCGCTTCCTCCTTTCTCGAGCTTATCGACCTGGTGGTAATTCCCAGCATTACGCCCGGGTATAGACCTTCATTATATTTAGAAAATTTTGAACACTCGCATCGCTACTTTAACAATTGAATAATTACTTTATGAGATATCCCGCCTGTGATACACTCCCCTAACTGCTTCTGTGTCCCTCTGGATCTATATATTTCTGTTTCCCTCTCTACTATATAATATCACTTTAGGTTCTATTCATATATATATATATATATGAAGTCCACCGCTGTGGTCTCGAGGTAGCGTGCTGCCTTGTCACGCAGCGGGCCCGGGTTCGATCCCCGGTCGGGGCAGTTTTTCTGGGTGAGGTTTTTATCGGGGTTTTTCCTCACCTGTAAGACAAATGCCAGGAAAACTTTAAGGCCCAAACTGTCCTCGATATCATATGGCCATCATCCTTACCATTATAATCATTGTTATAAATTATAAAAAGCTTACCTTACCTATAATTCTCAACTTTACATGTGTTATGCGTAAAACAGTGAATTTTGCATTACATAAATTGCTCTTACATAATCAAATATATTACATTTCAGGAAGCACCAGCAAAATTATAAGATTTTTCTTATTATTACACAAATTCAACACTGTAGCACGGCGATATCGTCTAAAGAATCGCTACATTATGGATTTTTTATGACTACCTGAAACTTTATTTATATATCTACGCAAATCTGTTTTTTATAAAGATTTGACCCATAATTGTGGCATACAGAAAGTGAGTAATAATAATTAGGGTATTAATAATAATAATAATAATAATAATAATAATAATAATAATAATAATAATAATAATAATAATAATAATGTATATTTCTTGTGTTTGACGTTATATTTATCAATGGACCCTCGAGAGGGGATCCTGAAACTTCGGACAAACAAGCAATAAATGCTTTAAACTCTGTTTGGTGGAGCAAAAATATTTAAAAAATACTAAATTACAAATATATCAAACCATAATTCAGAGCATTTTAACATACAGTATGGTGCTGAAGTCTGGCAAATTCCTACCAGGGAAACGAAAAGAATTGTAAGAATAGAAATGGATGTTTTATGAAGATCAGCTGGAAAACTAGAATGTATAGAATACTAAATAAAGAAATAAGGAAAATTATGGGTGTACAAGAGGAGCCGGACATCATAGACATTATAGAAAAGAAAAGTTTACAGCCATGTCAAAAAAATGCCAGAGCAAAGATTGCCTAAAATTGTTATGGAAAGGATCCCAATGGTAAGGAGGAAGAGTGGAAGACCGAAGAAAACTTGGATAGAGGGGATACAAGCAGCTATGAATATCAGAGGATTGGAGGAAGTTCAATGGATGGACAGAGATGAATGGCGTTTGGTTTCCGTAAGACGGCGGCAGCTGTCATGATACCGGATGAATAATAATAATAATAATAATAATAATAATAATAATAATAATAAGATTCATCACAATTAGAAATAGAAAAAATAATAGCAAATGACGGAGAATAATTGGAATACTGAACTCAGTATTATGGAGTAATAAAATCCTTTACAGAACACATACATTTATCTATAAGGCTATTATAGAGAGTATTGTGTTACATGAATTAGAGACCTGGACAATTAATGGTGCCAAGTTAACAAGCTATTAGTAAGAGAGATGAATTATTGGAGAAGATCAGCGAAGAATTCCAGTTTAGAAAAAAATTAGTAACGTTGAAATTAGGATAATTCTGAAAGTTGAAATAAATACACACAATAGAAGAAAGACGACTAAGGTGGTTCGGCCATATCAAGAGGATGCTATCTTATAGAATCCCTAAGAAGATCTTGTAGTGGATAATAGATGGGGAAAGAAGAAAGGGAAGACCTAAAGAAAGTTGGATGGATGGTTTGAGAAAGAAGCATGAGTGAACTGGGGTTTACAGATGGGGTTGTTCAGGACCGCTACAAATAGAGGAGGCGAAAGTCTTGAGGGTGACGGAAAACTATTGTATTATGGATATATTCAGAAAAAATACTATTGATGCCGTGAAAGCCTATCAAATACGCATTCTATTTCTTCATATAACTCGTCCTTGATCTCGTCATCCTTATCCTCTATGGGACCATATACATTTAGGACTATAGTTGCAATATCTTGTCATTTGCCCTCTACAGTCGTGAAAGATATTCAATTACCTAACATACTGGATAGCTGAGAGGGTCCTTAGAAAAAATAAAAAACTTCCGAATTCTCTTCTTGCTTCATTTCCATGGTATTATGTAATGTTTCGTAATTCCTAACTTCTTGCAAACTTACTTACTTAGTTATTGGCACTATCGAACCCGTAGTTTCATGGCCGCACGGGCATAACCTAATGCTTTCCAATCATTTCCTGTATAGCCTACTTCCCTCAAATCATAGTTAATGTTATTCTCCCACCTCATTGTTTGCTACCAACTGGGCGTTTTCCCTCTGGCTTTCCTACAAGAAGCTTCCATGAAAGTCTTTCATTCCCCATACGTGCAACATGTCCTGCCCATCGCAGTCCACGAGACTTAACTGTTCTTATTATATCTGGCTTACTATAAAGACAATGTAGTTCATTGTTATGTAGTCTTCTCCATTCGCCTGTCTCTTCATCTCTCTTTGGTCCAAAAAAAATTCCTAAGTACTTTATTCTGAAATACTTTTAATCTCCTTTCCTCTCTTAAAGTAAGATTCCATGTTTCGCATCCATATAATATAACTGGTAGAATAATAGTGTTATATATTTTCAGTTTAACGTTTTTTGAAAGGAGTTGGGACATCAAGAGTCTCTGCAATGCATAATAGCATGCATTTCAAGAATTGAGCCTATGTTTAATTACTTTGTGCATCTCATTCCTATTTGTGTTTACTGTTCCTAGGTATTTGAATTCAGCCACTTCCTCAAAATTTCCCTCATTTGTCATTAGCTGTCCATTTCCATTATATAATCAATTTCTCCGTGTGACCATATATTTAGTTTTATTGATACTTACTTCTAATCCTAAATTCTTAGTGTTACTCAATAGTGTGTGCGTATTGTCCTTTAGTACCTCCTCGCTATCGGCCAATAATACTACATCACCAGCATAAACTAACCGCTTATTAATACCATTCAGTTGTATGCCTTCCTCATTCTCTAAAAATTTAATTGCATGCTCTAGTACATAATTAAATAGTAGAGGAGATAGTGCATATCCTTGCTTCAACCCATTCTGGATTTCAAAAGTATCCGAAAACTGTTTCCCTACTCTTTGTGCCATTTAGACAAATTCGTATAAGTCTAACTAACTTTTTAGGAAATTCCGAACTCCAGCAGGATACTATATAACTTCTCCCTCTTAATTCAATCATATGCTTTTTTGAATTCTACATATGGTTGATGTACAGTACCATTATATTCCCATTTCTTTTCTAAAATCTGTCTTATACTGAAAATCTGATCTGTTGTAGACCTGTTTCTTCTAAATGCACATTGATGATCTCCTAGAATGTCATCAATATAGGGAGTAAATCTGCTTACTAATATATTTGTTAGAATTTTGTACGAAGTTGAAAGTAATGAGATGCCCCTGTAGTTGTTGCAGTCAGTTTTATCTCCTTTCTTATAAATTGGTACGATAATTTACTCCTTCCATTCATCTGGAAGAGCTTCTTTTTTCCCAAATCATACTAAGCAACCAGCGTATCTTGTCCTCAATTTTTCTCCCCCTGATTTTATCAGTTCTGCTGGCATCTCATCTGAACCTGATGCATTATACATCTTTCAATTTTTCAATCGTCATTTGAACCTCTAACTTCCTGCAAAGCGATTATTAATTCACGTGTTAATGTTTCTGGTGTTACCCTAACATTTTATGTTTCTATGAACATGTTCCTACGTATAAGCCTATACCATCGATCCCCTGAAATAGTCCCAGGCCGGAGATCCGAATGGTGTCCCCATTTTATCTCAGGGTAATTTTACCCAATTGGAACCCATGTCCGTGTTTTTTTACGATTGTACTTTTTCGGCGAGAGATCATCATCCATTCGACCAAGGAACGTTTTTCATCTGGCTTATCGCCTTTGTCTTGTCCGGCATGGGAACCACTTTCGGCAGCAGTGCTGTGCCTACATAGCTCTCGGGGTAATTTAAGCACTCAAGCCACTTCATCATGACTAGATAAATATACCATCTGAGGGGTAGAAATCAATAAAATCAAACATTTAATCACACATAGATATACATTATATAAAGGTAATGGATACATAATGACCCATGAAGGGTACATGTAAAGAACCAGGTAAGTATTTTTTTGTCAGAATGGAGTTTGAGGTGTCATTAGATTGTCCATGCTAAGCACTATCATCTAGAATAATGAAACAGCAAAATACATAGTTTGGTCATGGGTTTATTTACCTCCAAAATTTGTAATTCAGGTATGGAAGTATGCATGTTGTGCAACTAAAGGTAAGTTTTTCTGTTTCAAGGAAAAAGTAACATATTTGGTTTTTTCTTGTACAATTCAAATGAGGGTAATTTTGAAGAAGTGGCTGAATTCAAATACCTAGGAATAGCAATTACAAGCAGAAATGAAATACAGACATACAATAAACATAGGGTGAACTCTGAAAATTCGTGCTAAAATGCATTACAGATTCTCTTATCATCCAAGTTTACTAAAAAAAATTGAAATAAAAAATGTAAAACGGTTATTCGAGTTATATGTATGCGAAAGATGATATCTTTCATTCAAGTTTACTAAAAGAAAGTTTAAATAAAATATATACGACGGTAATTCTTCTAATCATGTTATATGGATGCGAAGCATGGCATCTTTAATCTACGTGTACTCAAAACAGCATTGAAATAAAATTATTCTTCCAGTTTATATTTTACAGGGTGTTTCATAAAGGATGGCGTAAACTTAAATGGTTGACAGTACACGATAATAGAAGCAACAATGTTCCAATAAACATGGGTCCGCAAACGAGCCGTTTGCGAGATAATTACGAATGTATGGTTACAAGCCGCCACTGACTTCATTGTAAACATCGACCTAGTTATTAGAAATTTATTTGAATTTACACTTTCATCTCATTTAGAACACATTTCAGTTCACTTCACTTATGAGTTACCTGTTAAAGGAGATGTTAAAGTGTCTTCCTTGCATTTGGATGCAATACTGAGCTCGTCTCTGCAATTAATGTCGAATTCTTTCGAAAACCCCTGGATCATTTCTGAATTTTTGACAAGCATGTACAACTCTCTGCTCCAGTTCTTCAATCGTGTTAACGGGTGTGCTGTACACTTCGCTTTTGAGGTGACCCCAGACATAAAAATCCAAAGGATTTAGATCAGGTGATCTTGGAGGCCAAGGTACAGATCCGCCTCGACCTATCCATCTTTGGCCGTATATGCGCGTTAGATGCCGTCTCACAGCAGCAGAAAAATGTGCCGGAGCTCCATCATGCATGTACCACAAACTCCGACGTTGCTGAAGGGAAACATCCTCAAGCAATCCTGGAAGATGACGCCGCAGAAACCTAAGGTACCTCCGTCCATTAAGTTTTCGTGGAAGAATGTGTGGCCCATGGGATAATCACCTAGTACGATGTTACAAACAATGACGTCAGTGGTGGCTTGTAACCATACATTCGTAATTATCTCGCAAACGGCTCGTTTGCGGACCCATGTTTATTGGGATATTGTTGCTTCTATTATCGTGTACTTTCAACCAATTAAGTTTGCGCCATCCTTTATGAAACACCCTGTATATTATATGTTTTATCCAACTTTATTAAAAAAAGTAGAAATAAAATATTCAAAACGATTATTATTCCAGTTGTGTTATATGGATGCAAAAAAGTTATCCTTCATCTAAGTTTACTCAAAAGAAGTTGAAATAAAGTATATAAAACGGTTATTCTTCCAGTTGTATTATATGGATGCGAAAAATTTAATATTTCATCCAGTGTTATTTAAAAAACGTTATAAAACGGTTATTTTTCTAGTTATATTATATTGATAAAATACATGACATTTTACTTTAAGAGAGGGCATATGACACGAAAAGTGCATGGAAACTTCTTGTAGGAATACAGGAGAAAAACGCCCAATAGATACACCAGAATGAAGTGGGAGAATAATATTTACCATAATTTGTTGGAAGTGAATTATACAGGGAATGATTTGAAAACATTTGCTCAGGATAGGGATGTAGGGAGAGCTTACATCCACGCCACCATGAACATCAGCTTTAGAGAGTGCCAATGAATTATTACTATAATAATAATTATTATTATTATTATTATTATTATTATTCAGGAATTTTACATCTGAAATCGTCTTCCCGTTCCATATACTACATCTAGACTACAGAACATCGTCTTGAAGTTCTTTTGAAGAAATAACTTATTAACTTTTTGCTACCATGTTATTCTTAGTCTTCACACTGAATATCTATTCCCATTGATGTCCATTGAGTTTCGTTTAGGCCATCTTTGTTGTTACTTCCTCATTAGATGTACGAACCATTTTAACTCCCTCTTTTCATTTCATCTATCAAATTCTCTTCTGCTTCCATCCGCCTCTTATTTATTAATTTCGGATTATTAATAAAACTCTTCGCTTTTTCTCAAATAATCCATTAATAATGCTAAAAGTTTTATTTTTTATTTTTCATTCACAAGCCATACTTTATACTATTGTAGCATGAAACACCTACAATTAATGCCTTCCCATGTATAATTTTCTGCTCCTGGAAATATTATTTTTCACCATATTGAATTCAGGGATCATAATACCGTTCTGCCTTTTCAAAATGTATTTGCGTATCAGCAGATATGATTCTCTATTTTGTAATCATAGTGCCCAGATATTTAAATTTATTCGATTTTTTCTCTCTCATAAATTAATAATTTATTTTCAACATTTGAAATAATTACTAAAATTGCGTTTTATTAATTTTCAACATTTGAAATAATTACTAAAATTGCGTTTTATTAATGTTGACGCCAATTCAAAAAAACTTTATATCATTATTAATATTAAAACTAACATATATTTAACACAATGCTAATAGAACATTTCCCATGTTATGTTTCCACAAAACAAAACAAAAAAATTCATTTATAACAGAATGTTATCTTGACATACAATATATCTTTTCCATTAGAGTTAGTAATGAAGGCTTTGACAGTATATGGATTTGTGAAACATCTCAACCGTTGCAAGTAGCTGTTGTTCAGAAATGGATCACAACTTTTGGAGTGAGTTTTCCATTTAATGCAGTACCTACGTGATTGCAGTAAAAATGAGACTTGTAAAGTAGTGAGATGCAGGCAATCTTACTCTACTATGGTTGGTTTGGTTTAATGTTGGAGCTGCCTGTAAATTAGCACAGTACAACTAGCACAATGAAAACAAATGGCATCGTTTAAATAACGTATTTTCCTGATTGCCAAAAAAGTTTGTGCAGCGCGAGTGGGTTAAATATTTTCTACCAACAAACATGCGCTACATTTATCACAACATTGTTTCATGTGACGTTACTCACATAGCTGCATTTCCGAATTGATGTAATGCATATACACATTCAAACCTCTGTGTCCACTCCTGGACAGCATTGCGCATCTGAACTTTTCACTGTTCACTGATGTCGGTCTCTCTCCTGATAGTCGACAAAATATTACAAAGTATCAGGAATTTTTCTCTGATCTTTCTACAGAGTTACTTCATTTTTTGGGTAAGTTACAGATGTAAAAGCTGAATATTTTGAGTCAATAATAATAATGATAATATATTTTTATTGTTATAATAATAATTATTATTATTGTTATTGTCATTATTATTGTTGTTGTTATTATTATTATTATTATTATTATTATTATTATTATTATTATTATTATTATTATTATTATTATTATTATTATTATTATTATTATTATTATTATTGTAGGGTCCACCGCTGTGGTCTCGAAGTAGAGTGCTGCCTTGTCACGCAGCAGGCCCAGGTTCGATCCCCGGTCGGGGCGGTTTTTCTGGGTGAAGTTTTTATCGGGGTTTTTCCTCACCTGTAAAACAAATGTCCCCGAAATCATATGGACATCATCATCATCCTTCTCATTATCATCATCATCACCACCCTTCACCGGTGTGGAAAGCAACGGGAAGCTACCACACTTACAATTCCCTAGTAAAGCTGCAAGCATAACATGAAAATGCTATGATTGCAATGAAGGACCTTACTTCGGGCAGAATTACTATGGATGGATTATTGTAGGCAGGTTGGACTATATATTCAGTTATTAACTTATATGAGTATTACAGTCTTTTAGAAAATCCATGATCACATTACGTCATAAAATCTTTATTTTATGCTATTAAAGAGAAAACAGTTTTGACTGAACCGAGATTTGAACCGGATATCTTCAGCTTTACGTGCTGACCCTATGATCAATTGTGCTTCTCAGGCAATTCAGGCGAGGAGATAATATTTTCTCTATTTGAAATCTCCGTGTAGCCCAGGTCTTAAGTTAGGGTTGGAGGATAGGTACGGAAATGAGAGGCTAAATAATTTATGGTCGAAGTAAATAAGATAAACGGATAATGTAGTTTTCTTCTATCTTTGAGACGGAGCCATGATAATTTCTGAAAAAAAAAGTTGAGATGTGTGTACATATTTTCGGACATTAAATACGAATCAGATAGACCTACACATATGAATACGCTGTAGTTCGTCCGACAATCAATTGCTAATGTCGGTTACTAGAACGTCGGAATCGTCAAAATGCGGCATCATTAAAGTTAGGACTAAAATTATTATAAGATATCTAGGAAGACGCTTTAGAGAATGCTTTATAATGAAGATATATATAGATGTTTGTTTTGTTTTGGTAATAGAGAAGAAATCCCAAACTTTTAGCAACCAATGTAGAATTTGTTTATTATCTACCATGATATCCGGCATGTTGCTATTGTTTATAGAGTGTAATAGTCTTGCATGTCCGATAATTATTTTTTTTGTGTTTACTTATATCTAATTTTTGTTCGAACTCTCCGAACCATGTAGATATATGTCTGAGATTAGTGTTCACTTTATCAATGTATTTCTTGATTTCGTCAGGTCTTAAGTGTTTGTAAATCTGTAAATCGTCAATGTAAAGATGGTGCTTATATTTTGTTGTTTATTCGCCATGTTGTTATTATAAATGGAGAAAAGGAGAGGGTCGAGTACGCTGCCTTGAAGTACTCCCTTCCTCACAACGCGCGAGGAAGAAATTATATTATTAACAGAAATTGTTTGCTGACGATTTTTGAGATACGAATTAGACAAATCAAGGCAATTTTCTGACAGATGTATTGTCATCAGTTTTGCTAGCTATAAGTCTATTTCTACTGTGTCAAAGGCTTTGCTATAGTCGAGTAGAACTTACTATTGAAGTGAGTTAATTTTTATCCATTCAGTCTCCTCTACAATGTCAAGAAGTGCGGTGCTTGTATGATGTCCCATTCTAAAATCCGACTACTGCTCATCAAGTCGTATGTGGTGAGGTCGTCTGTTAACTGTGAGAGTATTATACACTCCAATGCTTTAGAAAATACAGGAAGTCTGTAATCATCAAATGTTGTGGAGTATTTTATTTCGGTTTTGGACAAACGTGAGCCATATTTCAGCGTCTGGGAGAGTCCCGGTATTTATACAACTAGATAAATTTGCCTAAATAGTAATTCGGTCCCAAGATCTCCAGCTTTACGCGCTGACACAAAAACATATTATGCTACTCGGCAATATTGGAGCAGACAATATTTTCTCTATTTGAAACCCTCGTGTAAAGCTGACAAACTATGAAAAATAAATATGTTGGGTATCTTGAAGAATTTTATATGTTTTTTAGAATAAAAATATAATATTGATAATTTGTTATTTTTATCACATTCCTTTGCTTATTTCATAGTATTTACAGCTTACAAATTATTTTAATTTGGTAACATTAAAGACTCTGTAGTAAGGTGCTAGAAACCGTTAGTTCATTCTATTAAATGACATCAAACAACCTGTGACAAATGTCAGTAAAGTTAATATATACTCTTTAGAATAATAAATGGTTAGGAAATGATGAGTAACAAGGCATACAAACTTGATCATGAGTCGAGTATTGTATCATCGCGATGATTAAAATTATCAATGCGGTATTTTTTCCGGGTATGTCAGATAAGTTATAAAATATCAGTGCATAGACAAGTGAGAAATGTTGAAATGCAGGTAGCCAAAAAAATCTGAGTCGAGTATTGCATCATCGCGATGATTAAAATTATCAATGCGGTATTTTTTCCAGGTATGTCAAATAAGTTATAAAAATCAGTATATAGACAAGTAAGATATGTTGAAATGCAGGTAGCCAAAAAATCACATTTCTAAGAACAAATTTAATTCTTAGACCTTTATTCAGACTGAGAGGGCAGACTTCCTTGAGCACCGCAACCTGAAAGATTTCTTACGCTAGCCCGTTATGGATATGAGTGGAATGAAAGTCTGCTCTACGGTTTCGTGTAAGTGGTTGGTCGTCTTGTAGGTTCGATACACCAAGTTCTACTCCCATGACCGATACCTCTATTTCTGGGTTGGGCCGCTGCCCCTTCTGTCCTTTTTTTATTATTCAGGCTCGGAATCATGGGAGAGTATCCTGGTGGACCCCACTAGATCCGCACAATCACACATTTTCAACCCCTGTGGATTGTCAAACAAACTATTTTCCCCTAACATGAATTAAGATGAAGGGTGATATGAGACGAAGGAGTGAGAAAATTAAATTAAATTAAGGGTAGAGAAGGGGAATGGTGAGTGTTGGTGGGATGAAATTCGGGAAACGGGAGAATCCCGAGAAGAACTCGAAAATAACGGTATGGCCCACCACCAATACCCTCTGGAACCGCCAGTATTAGAACCTGGGATCCCAGTGGAGGCAACAGCGCGCGCTAGCCAAGCGTCTACCTAGACGTCATATTATTAAGAAAAGTCAGAGTTTATGTGTTGCCAATAATGTATGCTCCAGTACTATTGGGAGGGGAGGGCGATATATGACGAATCAACAGGATCTTCAAAATTTGGAAGAAGTATCTGTGAAATGAAACTGGATCGGTCCCTAATGGTCACTGCATGTAAAGTCCCATGAGGGCGTGTTGAGTAAGATTCAGCGTAAACACAAAAACACAGTTTCTTGGGTTCTAGTTTTTGAACCGGACATAGGTTTTTGAAGAGCTTATGTCAGACTAATATTATGGTAATGTGCAATCAGGATGAAGATAAAACACATTTATTGTTGTGTATTTTAAGATGTCATAATAATAAAAACTACCCTTTAACCAATACATTTTACGATTGACTTGATTAATTGCTATAAATAAAGTTCATAAGATATATCCCAACTTTATGACTGTTACAGTGTTTAAACTAGGCCACAATTCGGATCATAAGTTCGCAAATCCTAAATATGTCCTCGTTTCAAAATTGTTGATTTTGTTATGATTTCATTGAAATTTCCACCCCTGTATTTCTTAGTAAAGTGCAATTTGATTACAAATTTAATAAATATCCTCATAAGTGCAGCCAGTAAAAGTTTATTGTTGTCGTATGTAAATATAGGTTGTAATATATAACTTTAAATAATGGTAAATAAAATAATACATTCTGTAACTTCACTTGGATTAAACAAACTATTAAATTTAATTAGAAGTAGCTTTTTGGTCAAGTAGTAAAGTATTATCAATGAATGATTGGGCGATTCAAAATTCATATTAGATAATATTAATGGAGTCAGGCGTAACATTGCGTAAATTTATAATTTATAAAATAAAACAATGTACCTTAGTAGTAATTTCGCTAGTTGACTACTAAGGTATATTGTTTTATTTTGTGTATTCCTATTAGAAACTTGAGGTAATTGTAGAAGGGACTCAGTAAATACGGTTTTTGTGAAGAACCAATGTCCAGAAAGGCACCGTTATAGTTGCAAAATGGTGGCAAGCATAAATATTTAAAATCTCCTAATTCACAGCATACAAAACACATTGAAAAATGCCGCCGTCAGAAGCCACCTGATGTGATTTATTTCTTGGAATATGTTCTACTGAAACTTCTTGGGGAAATGTGGTTGAACCAGCATATTTTACTTGCAGTTTGATAAAATGTCGCCAAAACATTTGAGAGAAGATGGAATAGTAGATGTGATGAGGTTTGTCTGCATTGTAGCACTAAAGCAATACATTTCCAGAATCTGTTCCTTATCAAATTTTATAGAATATATTCTACAACCTTCAGAAGTGTTTATTAACATTTATGAAGCACCTTGTATTTATAAATGTAAATATATTGATGAAATATTTGGACTGAGAGATAGATAGATGAGGGAAACAGGAAGCAGGAAGAGAAGGAATATATAGATGGACGAGCTGATGTACAGGAATAGTTAACAAATATGTAGGTATAGTTATTTGTTTAACAAAATGATACATCAATTCATCGAATCGTCAGGCAGAACACAACTTGCCACCATGTATGCTAGGGTTAAGTGCTACAACACCATCTCGATAACCAAGAAATTATTTGTTGCCAAGAAGCCTCAACGGCTGTAGTATGCAGCACACTGAAAGGTGCCAGTCATCGTCGCAAAATAGCAGTATTAGTAGAGAGGGAGGCAGAGAGTAAAAACATCATATACAAAGAAAGAAAAAATAATACATTCAGTATGAAGAGTGGATAGACAAACTGAAATCATAGGCAAACTGAAAGTCAAATAGTGACAGAACAAACAAACGAGTATATATATATATATATATATATATATATATATATAAAACATGATAAGAAAAATAAATGCTCGGACGGGACTTGAACCCGGACCTCGGGATTTATATCCCAGTGCGCTACCGATTACGCCACCGATCAAGTCTAGTACAAACATTAATTTTTCTTGCATTGCTCAATGTCAAAAATTTAATCACAATACACACACACATACACACGCACATATATATGTAGTGTCCACCGCTATGGTCTCGAGGTAGCGTGCTGCCTTGTCACTCAGCGGGCCCGGGTTCGATCCACGGTCGGGGCAGTTTTTCTGGGTGGGGTTTTTATCGGGGTTTTTCCTCAACTGTAAGATAAATATCAGGAAAATTAAGGCCCAAACGGTCCCCGAAATCATATGGCCATCATCACCATCATCATCCTTATCATTATCATCTTCATCATCCTTCACCGGTGTGGAAAGCAACGGAAAGCTACCACACCTACAATTCCCTAGTAAAGCTGCAAGCATAGCATGAAAATGCTATGATTGAAGTGAAGGACCTGCCCTCGGGCAGAATTACTATGGATATATATATATACATTTATTTATTTATTTATGGATATATATATATATATATATATATATATTTATTTATTTATTTATTTTATTTTTAAAGAACGTTACAGTGTGATTAGAACTTTTGTTACGAAATTTGAGGGATAATAGTTCTCACAATGACGATCACTTTTGTCAAAAAACACATGTTATTATAGTGTTGTTAAGAATAAACACAATTATCTATACTGTTCCTTAAATTACATGATCTACTTTATCTGATTACTTATTGCTCTAAGAACTACAAACTTTACAGAGAAGATGGTTGAAGTGTCAGCTTTGAGCCTCATTGCCTTTATGATCGACATACTATTGCAAAGGTTATTGAAAACCTTAAAATATCAATTCGTTATGTGTCGAGGCAGAGTGGAGTGAGCAAGGACTCTGTACGGCGAATTTTATAAGCATCACATTTTCGTCCGTATGACGATGAATCACACAATGCATGACAATGATGCTCTACACTCTAAACAGACGCCATTTCTGCAATTGGATCACCAATCAAATGGACAAAGACAATGATCTCATTAAACGAGTTATTTTCAGTGATGAATGTTTATTTTATATAGACGGTCATGCCCATACTCAAAATGCTCGGTATTGACCCCGGCAAAATCGAAAATGAAGTGAATGACCCAGGAGCCCCCAGAGTAATGGTGTGGTGTGGTCTTGTTGGTGATACGGTTGTGGACCCATATTTATTTGAAGGCAATGTGAACCAAATGTCTTGCACTAAAGTGCTGGAATCTATTCTACTAGACTTTCTAGATGACCTGCCATTGAACAGACGGCAACAATTGTGGTTTCAACTATATGGAGCTACTGCTCACCATGCTGTAATTGTTCGAAACAATTTGAATAGGAAATTTTGATATCAGTGGATTGGACGGGGTAGCCCAAGGCCTTGGCCTGTACGGTCACTTGATTTTGACGCCCCTAGACTTCTTTCTTTGGGGATATGTAAAACAACATGTGTTCCAGACTCAGCACGCATCACGGGAAAACTTGAAAGGCCGAATCAGTAACGCCATTCGGCATATTTCACCAGATACACTTTTGAAATGTGAGTGCTGCATTTCGTGATCGAATGAGACATTGTCTCCATGTTGATGGAACTCTCTTTGAACACATGCGTTAGCTCTGAAATGAAACCCATGAATATGACAATACAATCAGTGTGGTTAGTTTTAACATTTTAACACCAGACAAACTTCTCCCATTTGTCAACCGACATTTGGGGGCCACACGGTATATATATAGCTATATCGGGAGGGGCGAGGATTTTAAAACTGTCGCAAACCCTCTGGCGGCACAATGGCCCACGGGTTGAATCAGTCTCTAATTGAAATTAATACCCAATTCTTGTACTAGAGGTAAAGGCGGCCGTCACGCAGGGTTGGCAACCCGTGCCGATTGTCTCAAAAAGTGGAAGCCTTAACCTCCTACTAAACCAGCAGTCTCCTGAGGTCGGTAGTTGGATCACTTTAAGTTATTTTCATATATATCCATCCATAGTAATTCTGCCCAAAGGCAGGTCCTTCACTGCAATCATAGCATTTTCATGCTAGCTTGCAGCTTTACTAGGGAATTGTGTAGGTGTGGTAGCTTCCCTTTGCTTTCCACACCGGTGAAGGATGATGATGTTAATGATTATTAATAATAGTATCATTATTATCATTATCATTATCATTAATATGATCATTATCATTAGCATTATTAATATTATCATTATAATCATTATTATTATGATCATCATCATTATTATTATCATTAACATTATCATTATTATTATTTTTATTATTATTATTATTATTATTATTATTATTATTATTATTATTATTATTATTATTATTATTATTATTATTATTAATTATGAATGTCACAGCATTATTCAGGAAATGTTCTTCATAATCAGGATTTTATTTAGGCGTAAATTTGTCGTATTTTATATAAGGAGGGGGACGAAAATTAATATAATGATGTTTATTATTCTTAATAATCATGATGTAATAGATGCATATTCAATATTTAATCAAATTAGTAAATTAAGTCAGATCGTCCCATTATCCTCTAGGTACGATATGAATAAGTAGTTCATCCAAAACCTTGTTTCTAAAATTGAAATTCTAGCATAATACAATATGTCAGCCGTAAGTATTAGTGTATTTTTAATTCCTCCTAATATAAAACATTTCTAACAGTATACCCAATGTAAAATAATATTACAGTATTTGTAAAATAAACAACGCAAATACGTTTTTGATATTATTATAGGCTAAAAGTTTAAAAACGTCAAGGAGAGACAGGAAAAATCATTCAGATTGTCTTCACTACCTTTTTACCAAAAATGGTATATGAGTAGTGTAATTATTTCTCACTCTGTGAACAAATAATAATCTCTGCTATGATTTATTTTATCATGATGTTACATAACGTGCGTCATTAATATATTTTAATTTTATTTCTGTCAGGTTAAGTGATATTACAATATAAATACAAGTAATAAAATTCTACTGCATCACAAATATTCAACACCCGTCAAATTTTCTCCCAAAATTTGTTCCGTAATAAAAATTTAAATCATTTGGCTTCTCGATAACTCATGTAATGAAGAAATAAAATTATAAATCTCCAAATTAGTTTTGAGCTCACATAAAGACCCCAAATTTTGGGTCTAAAGAATAATTTTGTTTACAAAATTAATATTATTTTAAGTACAAAAAATCCATTAAAAACAAAAATAAAATTGTATATGTCATAACTCAGTGTCATAACTCAAGAAGCTATTATTAAAAATGGAAAAATTGAAAAATATATGTTTTATTAAATTTATAATCCTGGGTTAAGTTAAAGGAAAATATCTACGCAAATACGAACCCAAGTAACCTTACATTTAAATTCCAGCACTAAAACGTTTTCATGTACCTACCATATTAATATTTTGCACCTTCATTGAAGACAGAATATCTCTGAATTGCGAGGAATATATTATAGTAAATATTTTATAATTCATATTTCTTTATGAAATTGAGTAACTAGATGATACTGACACTTTGTCTAAATATTTAATTAATGGTTTATGAAAAAATGTAAGATTCATTTTCGGAGCAGTCTAAAATGTTCTGAATATGTGTATTTTTGGTTTTGTCATTATTTCCTGATCCAACCTATCATTACACTCTGGTTCGCCATCTGTAGAAGTTTGCAGGGCCCTCAAGTGAAATTAATTTTGCTACTCCCTTGATTAATATAGCAATCCCTTCGTGTGCTGACTTCAGAACCAATACCTAACTGACATGCATGATAAACGATCTTCCATATTGTACAATCTTCAACACATTTTGATGCCATAATTAAACCTGATTCATTTTATTTCCTCTCTTTAGTTTTAACTACTCATACCTTATATATGTACGAAATAAATATCCATGATCATAAATTTTCTTTACTTCATTATATGAAAAAGTTAGCAGTAATAATTATGTACTTTAAAGTGGTAGTGTTTGTCATGAGATAACATGAAAATATATTATGTACATAAAATAAATAATATAATATAGAGAAACATAATATAGGTAAATGCAAAAATGTTCTATTTTGGTATCGTTATGTAGATGATGTCATAGCCGGCTTCACAGGAACCAAAAGACAATTGAATTCCTTTTTAAATTTTATTAATAATATTCACAGAAGTATTAATTTCACAATGGAATTAGAAACAAATAATAGTATAAATTTCTTGGATTTATCAATAAAACAAATTGATAATAAGTTTGAGTTTGGTATCTTTCACAAACCATCTCATACTGATACCACTATCCATAGTTCTTCTCTTCACCCATATACTCATAAGATGGCAGCCTTTAATAGTTGCATTCATAGACTTTTAAATATCCCTCTTTCACTCTTGGAATATAATAATGAATTGAATATTATTAAACAATTAGCTATTAATAATAACTACGACCCTAAAATTATAGAATATTTAATTAAGAAAGTTCATTACAAAAAAGCAATTAACAAAGTTTTTCCTTTACCCAAAGAAAACATAAAGAAATATGTCGTAATGTCATACATAGGCCCACTTTCAAATAAAATATCAAAACACTTTAAAAAGTTGAACTATAATGTGGCATTTAAAACTAATAAAACTTTACAAAATATAATAAAAAACAATAAAAGCAAAATAAAAAAAATTAAAAAAATTATCAGGTGTATATAAATTGAAGTGCGGCACATGTGACAATGTCTATATAACACAAACTGGTAGACCTTTTATCTCTCGGATAAAGGAACACATGGAGCATATAACAGAAATTTAGAATATTCAAAATATGCTAACCACCTCTTCCAATTTGATCTTTGTTTCGATCCAAATTTTGAAATTTCACATATTTGTGATAAGGGTAAGAAGTTAGATCTTTTGGAGGCTGTAGAAATTAATAAATTTAAAAGTAGTAAAAAACTGTTAAATTCTCAACTTGATTTGAATGAATCCCTTTGTTAAATTTAAACATTTAAATAAATATTGTATTCACGTAGACTTTCAACGCCGGAGTTGCTAAGATGATCTTGATGAAGATTTTCGGGCTGTGGGCGTTGGTCGTGAGGCTTCTAATTCCCCGACGTTTCGCCAAAGACTGCGTCTGGAATCCTCAAGGGTTGTCTTGAGACTGGCATTTCTTGAGGTATGCTCGCTTCAGGTTCTCCAGGATACCGGTGTAATCATCTTGATCTCTTCTTTAGGAAGTGTTAAGTTCAATTAGTTATTTATACTTTTGCGCTAGGCCTAGGAGCATCTAACTTTCTAGGCCAGATAGAACTTTGGCATTTTATATTTCGTCCGTTCCTTTTCATTGTTTGCCCCTAGGCTATTAATATGATCATTTTCGCTCAGAGTCGCTTTTTGATATAAGTTTCTTGCCAATTTAGTCATCACTTCCTGAAGAAAGTCAATGTTTAAATCATCACGAATTTTCGTGATTCTCGTCACAATTGGATATTCTCCTGCACTTCGTAAACACTTGTTCTGAAGAACCTGAAGCAAGTTTATCTTATCCTTTGATAAGGTCAGCCATGCGGGACATGCATATATCATTTGGCTGCGTATACAAGCCCTGTATACCTACGTACGTGATTGAGGTGTCAGAGAGTGGGCTCTCAACATAGGTTGAGTTGTGAAAAACATTTATAAAATTTATTTCGAATTTTCTCGACATGTTTAGCCCATGTGAGACGAGGATCTAGTATAACCCCGAGATACTGAACAGTGGGCTGATATCTGATTAGAGTTCCGTCATCTGCACCATTAATTGTCATGGCGGCTAGCTACTAACACGCACAAGTTACGCTCCAGGTTTTAAGTTATTTTTCAGCAGGTGCCTTCGTTATTTCATAGCTAAAGTTGTATATTCGTAGTGAGTTTAAGTTTAAATTTATATTAGTTAGTGTCAAAAGTGTGTACATTTAACAACATACGAAAAAACACACGTAATTCTAACAATGATTCGACAAGTTCTACGGAGGAAGCTGTGAAACGTGTGGTGAAAGAGGCGCTACAGGATCCCGGCACTCTGCAGGTGTTTGTGTCCATGTTGCGGGACCAGGTAGTGGCGGAACTGCAGAAGACCATCCAGGACAACACTAAAGTAATTGAGGATCTGAAAAAGACCCTCGATGAAAAAGACAGAAAGATTGAGGTGTTAGAAAATAAAATAGACGACTTAGAACAATACCAGAGACGTCAATGCCTCAGGATTTTTGGTGTAAAAAGAAGAGGCCGGAGAGGACACTGACCAGAAAGCCATCGAGGTGGCCAAAAAAATCGGTGTCGATTTATCAGTGACTGACATTGACAGAAGTCACCGTGTTGGTGTTAGTAATGCTGAAAGACCGCGGGCTATAATAGTGAAATTTGTTAGTTACCGCAAGCGCAGTGAAGTTTTTCTACTAACCAAGAAAAAGTTGAAAGGAAGTGGGGTCACTGTTCGCGAGGACCTAACGAAGTGTCGCTATCGCCTGCTACAAGAGAGTATACAGAAATACGGTATTCAAAATGTATGGAGTAATGGACGGGTGCCGTCATAGCTAAAGTGAATGGCGAAAAACGCAAAATTAGATCTTCTAAGGATATCAACTAGATAGGACCTGAGTGTAAAATATGTTTACTTTGTCTTTTCTTTGCTAACAATTATATTGTTAATTTATTTCTAATTTAGGTAAGTTTTAAGTTTATTATTTTTTATTTAGGACAACTTACTTGTTTTATTTTAATTTAAGTTCTTTGTTTAGCTAAATTATTTTAATTTTATTAGAGTTATTACAGTACATAGTTTATTTTTACTTTCTGCTATTGGCAACATTGAGCTGACAAATGAAGACATGTTTGCAACCTCTGACTCACTCACCTTCTCCAATCACCCTCTTATTGTGCAGACAACTTTTAACGCAGGTAGCAACATTCCTCAATCCCAACCATGCCCTCCAACAACAACTACTACTAGTCTACTTAAGAATGCATTTTCTATTGATAAATCATCACTTAAAATCGCTCACGTAAATTCACAAAGCATTCTGTCCCACTTTGATGAGTTTGAAACCATATTTTCATCTCTTGGACTGAGCGCCATTTTAATTTCGGAAACCTGGCTCACCCCTTCCATACCTTCGTCCCTTGTTCACCTAGACGGATATACATTGCTCAGAAATGACAGAATAGATAAAAGAGGTGGAGGAGTTTGTGCCTTTATATTAAATGAGCTTAATCCAAGAATTGTCCACAAGTCCCCTTCTGTATATTCCGCTCGCCCCGAGTTCTTATTCGTAGAAATTCAAGCCAGTCTAAAAAAATGTCTCTTATGCATTGTATACAAACCTCCAAAAATAAGGCACCTTTCGGATCTAGAAAACGCTCTGAACGATTCATTACCTCATTATGAACACGTTATTGTCGCAGGCGATTTTAATACAAATCTTCTTCAGACTGACTCACCAGCCATACAACTTAAAAATATGTTCCAAAGCTTAAATATGACAATTGTTCCTTTCTCTGCCACACCATCATACTGCTAATACCGACACTCTACTGGACTTAATAGTGACTACACATCCACAGAAAGTACTGTCATATGGACAAATTCCTGCTCCCGGCATATCTGCTCATGACATTGTATTCGTAGAATACTCACTCCAATGTCCTAAAAGACGCTCTAAATTGATTACGTACAGAAATTTACAAAACATAGACGATACTAAACTAAAATCAGACGCTTTAGAACTACCTTGGTACACAATATGGAATCTTAGATCAGTTGATGAAAAAGTAGACACATTTAATACACTGATATTACAACTATATGATAGACATGCACCAGTAAAAACCCGACCATTTTCCCGCCCCCCTGCACCCTGGATGAATGACTCAATACGTGAACTTATGTCAAAACGAGACAAAGCATACCGAATATACAGACGACATAAAAATGACGAGAAACTGGCAACTGTACAAACAACTTAGAAACACAACTACACAAACTATACGCAATGCCAAACTACGACACGCCCACAGTATAATCGGACCTGAAATAAGTGCACGGGACACTTGGCGAAATCTCCGTGCAATGGGACTTAGACAGTTGAATCCCTCAACTGACTCTATAGACATTTCTGTAGATGACTTAAATGAACATTTTACCTCAATACCCATGACACCTCCAGACAACAAGACTAAAACAGACATTCTTAAAGACTTATCCCCATCCCCCCATATAGGAAGAGATAAATTTCACTTTAACGACATTTCGCCTATAGACGTTAAAAAAGCACTCAAGCGGATTAAATCCAATGCACAAGGAACAGATAACATCAGCATTTTAATGCTAAATAAAATCATTGACATTATACTACCCACAGTGACTCATATTTTTAATGCTTCCCTTATAACTTCTATCTTCCCTACTGTATGGAAACAGTCTAGAGTTCGGCCTATACCAAAAATAAGTACACCTGCTAACTGTAATGACTACCGACCGATTAGCATCCTTCCGACATTATCTAAAGCCCTGGAACATATTGTACATAAGCAAATGACTGAATATCTCCAAGAAAATCACCTCCTTGATCCTTATCAATCCGGCTTTAGATATGGTCATAGCACAACCACAGCTTTGCTAAAAATTACTGAAGATATTCGTGAAGCCGTGGACAGACGTCAATTGACTCCTTTAACCTTACTTGACTTCAGCAAAGCTTTTGACACAGTAGACCACGACTTACTTATGATAAAGCTCAAGCACCTACACTTGTCTGACAGCGCTGTATCCTGGTTCGACTCATACCTGCACGGTCGTCAACAATACGTTTCATTAAACTCTAGATCTTCGTCTTGGCGCAACGTGCCGGCTGGAGTCCCCCAGGGCAGTGTTCTCGGACCTCTTCTTTTCTCAATCTACATAAATGACTTGCCAACTGTACTAAAGCACTGCCGTTATCACCTCTACGCTGATGATCTCCAAATTTACCTACATTCACCTCCTCATTCTCTCTATAACAGCTTGACAAAAATGAATGACGATCTCATATCCATCTTTAACTGGTCTTCAAGTATCGGTCTAAATCTAAATCCTAACAAGTCACAAGTAATTCTAATGGGACAACAAAGACTGCTTACAACCTTGACATATCTACACTACCAAACATTACTATAAATAATATAATCATCCCTTATTCTTCTTCAGTAATAGATCTTGGACTACATCTAGACGCAAATTTAACCTGGCAAACACAAGTGAAACACATATGTAAAAAGACTTTCTCCATCTTACATTATCTTAGACGTTTAAAGAATTTTCTCCCAGTTTCGTTAAAACAAATCCTTGTGCAGAATCTTGTGTTACCACACTTCGATTATTGTGACATTATATATAATGATCTAAACTATGACTTGTCGCAGAGACTGCAGCGTGTTCATAATGCTTGCGTTCGATTCATTTTCAATATCCGCCGTTATGACCATATTTCCGAACACTTTAATAACCTCTCTTGGCTCCGTCTTACTGACAGACGTAAATTGCACTCTCTTTCACTACTTTTCAAGCTTCTGAATTCCTACATCCCTACTTACCTGGCGTCTAGATTTGAGAAGTTATCCTCTTACCACAATATTGACACTAGATCACAAGATAGCAGTCTGCTAACAATTCCTCTTCATAGCACTTCCTCCTATTCTACTTCCTTCACAGTAGCCTCTGCCCGCTCCTGGAATCTCCTTCCTCAAGATATCAGGGGTTGCCGCACACTTGGTACCTTTAAGTCACGCTTATACAGTTACCTGTTGTCTAATAATTAATTTTTCTCTATTTATTTAATTTTATACTATGTCATTAATCTTTTCCTGTTTTTTATATATATTGTACATATTATATATTTAATTCGTTAAATTTAGAGTAAATCAAAATACATTATAAATATTAATTGTATTGTATTCATAACTTGTAATCGTTTATATATATATATTGTAATTTAGATTTAAGACTATTTTTTGTTTGTATTTTTTTTAAACCTGGTTGAGTGGTAGACAAGGCCTTAAGGCCTTAACTCTGCCAGGTAAAATAAAGCTATTATTATTATTATTATTATTATTATTATTATTATTATTATTATTATTAATATTAGGTCGTTGCGTAAAAATTATTCCTTGATTCTTCTCTTTACCAATTTTGATTCTCCATTTATCAGCCAACGCTCAATATCTCGTAGGCCTCTCTGCACCTTTCTACTACACCTAATTAAGGATCTTTCTTTACTATATATCGCAATATCATCGGCATACAGGGCTAGTTGCGTATGTGTCCTCCCAGGAACGTCGGCGGTATAAATATTATATAACAATGGTGAAAGTACGGATCCCTGAGGCACTCCAGCTAGAATAGTTCGTCTATCAGAGGTAGCACCCCCCTCGCTAACAACGAAACTCCTATCCGTTAAAAAGGACGAGATGATTCCCACCATCCCATCCGAAAAGCCCATTGAATCCATCTTCCATATCAGGCCTTCATGCCAGGTCGTGTCGTAGGCTTTCTCGACCTCCAAGAACACTGCAACTGTGCTCTCTCTCTAATTAAAACCTGATGTTATATATTCCGTGAGTCTTACCAGTTGCAGTGTCGTGGAACGACCCGGCATGAACCCGAATTGCTCTTGTGGGATGACGCGCAAATCAGTAGTCATACCGATCAGTCTGCCCAGCACAATTCTTTCAAATAATTTGCCAAGATTCCTTAGCAAACAGGATTTTTTCCTTCTTTAGGTAACGTTATGATTTTCGCTTCTTTCCATTTGCGCGGAAAATAATTGATATTTAAACATATATTAAAAATAGTAACTAAATAGCGCGCTATCCCAGATGGGAGGTGCTGAATCATCTCGTTTGATACATAATCTGTACCAAGAGCTTTTTTCTTAAGAAGCGTCTTAATAATTTTCTTAACCTCAGCGAGGGAGGCCAACCGCAACCTTTGTAGGGGAGCTCTCTCAGAGATCCACTCCGCCTCCGACTCCACCCCATCTATCCAGTCATCGTCAAATTGATCTTGGAGATGGGGTCTAAACCCATCCTCTAGGGAGTCAGCAATAGTATTTACCTTGTCAGTTTCTTTATATTTCAGACCATTTGGTCCATGAATAGGTTTATTATTAATTACGTTACTTTTTAATTTTTTTCAAAATGGGCCAGATATTATTTGATCTCTCAGCCTGTTTCAGATCTGCGTTAAATTTCCTTATCTTAAAATTTCTTAAAATATCGTGAATGCGATTAGTCAGATTATTTAAAATAATCTTATCCTCTCTCCTACGGTATCTTTGCCAGTGTCATCTGACCACTCTTTTCTGCCGGACAAGTGCCTCCACTTCCGGCAGATTCTCCGTGGTGTGACTACTAACATCTACAGTAGTCACTTCTCTAAAATTATTTACAATTGTATTAGTTAAAATATCTATTTCCAGATCCAGAGCCTCAGTTGATTTACTTCCGCGATTATCCGGGAAAATACAATCTTTGATATTATCTGTAAACGCACTCCAATTAGTAACTGAGGGCCTGGATCTGAAAAGCGTCTTTTCTAATAATAATAATAATAATAATAATAATAGCTTTATTTTACCTGGCAGAGTTAAGGCCTTAAGGCCTTGTCTACCACTCAACCAGGTTAGGGGGAGTGGTCAGAATTCAATCCGTCCCTAGTTTCCAATGACTCCACCGCCACATTTATTTTTACCATGAACACATCCAGCACATCGGGGTTTCCCACTAGTGTACTTGGGAAATGGTTCGGCGTGTCAGGTCCAATAATTTCAAAGTCCTCTCTCTCTGCCAGGTCCTGTAAAATTCTTCCCCTCGACGATATCAGCCTCGAATTCCAAATGGTATGTTTAGAACTTAAATCTCCTCCAATTATAAAATTTTCTTTAATTCTTATGATGGTTTCAAAATCGTTTAACACTATTCTTTTGCTGGGAGGCTGATACGCCGAGCAGACCAGGACCTCTTCATCTTCTAACATTAGAGAGATGGCAGTGACTTGCAGATTCTGAAGTCGAGGGAGGACAACTTCCAAATGTGATAATGTGGACCTGACAACCACAGCCGTACCCCCATGTGCCGGATTGGGTCCATCCGTGATATAAATTTTGTAGCCCGGGTTTCGCCAGCCGAACCACATTGGTTTTCGCGTTTCTTGTACCAAAATTATGTAAATTTCATCTATAAAAATTTATTCTTATAAATTTATATATTCGCGGGTCAAGCCGTTAATGTATATTGAAACAATCTTTAAAGGTTTTATAGCCATTTTCGACCCCGAAAATTCGTAATAAACCGAGACATAATGTGGTTCCAAAAGTGTCTGTTTGGATTTTCAGATCTTCAAAAATGGATTTAATTTGTTGGATATACCATTTTATGTTTCCCTTACGAATCCATTCAAAAATATCTTTAAAGTCATTTAAATCGTTATCTACTCGATTTAAATTAAATTTAGTATTTGGTATATTATTTTGTGCTACAGGGGTCATTCCAGGAATCCCATCCCGTTGGGGTAAGTGCGGGAAGTCCGCCAATTTCACTGTAACCCGAGGCATATTGGTTGGTCTACTATTTTCTGCTCTAACTTGTTCAACTACTCTGCAGCCCCGGTAGTTAGCAGGGTGTGCATCACCACAATTTACACACTTTCCTGGTTCGGTCAAAGATTTCCTGCATTCGCGAGTATTGTGTACACCGGCGCACTTCACGCACCGTGCTATCAGATGACAGAAGTTTGCCTTATGGCTAAACCTCTGACATCTGAAGCATTGTTGGAGTCCTGGTTGACCCCTGTAATCTTCAATTTTTACTTTGAAATTAAAAAGACCAGTTAGTTTTTTTCAATTTGTCTACATCGTCTTGTACCCTCGGTAGGGTCACCACCCAGAGCGGTAATGGTATTAATTCTTTTTTCTTAGTTATATTATCAATGTTACTTTTAGATAACTGGCGGACCCGGACCACTGAAATTTCTAACCTAGACAATTCAGCCAAAATTGTTAAGTTATCAAATATTGGGCGGTAGACCACTTAGAACGAATTTGGCAAACTTTCAGCCGTCGTTGTCGTATGTATAATATTCACCAGAATCTTTTGTCAAGTGTGGATATCAATCTATCATAATCCTCTTTAGTATTAGCTTTGATCTTTAATCCACTAGAAATATATTCGGCTATGTATTCCCCCCTCATAATTTTCGTAAGCAGAGTCAAGATAGTATGGTTAATTGCCTTCAGGTGTATTATGATGGGAGGAAAACATTTTGTTTCTTTATCTGTTGTTCGTCCACCGCTGTGGTCTCGAGGTAGCGTGCTGCCTTGTCACGCAGCGGGCCCGGGTTCGATCCCCGGTCGGGGCAGTTTTTCTGGGTGAGGTTTTCATAAGGATTTTCCTCACCTTTAAGACAAATGTCAGGAAAACTTTAAGGCTCAAACGGTCCCCGAAATCATATGGCCATCATCCTTATCATTATCATCATCATCCATCACCAGTGTGGACAGCAACGGGAAGCTACCACACCTACACAATTCCCTAGTAAAACTGCAAGCATAGCATGAAAATGCTATGATTGCAGTGAAGGACCTGCCTTCGGGCAGAATTACTATGGATGGGTCTGTTGTTCTTCATTAGGTTCATTTGTTATATCATTATTATTTTGCAATACGTCAAAAGCGTTCGAAGTGGCAAGGGGATCAGGCTCTTTATTTCCAGAACCTTTAACAGTTTTATTGGTTATAATAAATCCTTCGTCATCTGGGATTATTCTCTTCGCCATGTCTTCCCCTAAAATCAGCTACAACCGCCTCTTTAAAAACAAAGAGGGGTGATCACCTCCCTACGACAGCAACGGCAGTACCTATTACGTGTATTCAAAATCCAATACACGAAAAAATATCAAGAGAGGACACAAATAAAAAAACAATATAAATCCTAAAAACACCAATATTAAAATAAATAAATAGTAACAGGTTCGAATAAATTGAGTAAAATACTGCAGCTGACAAGATATCACAAGTTTTAAAACAAACACTAAAAGCTGAGTCAGTATAAACCTAAAATAACCGATAGGTTACAATTCTTAAAATAATAATTGCTGACACCCCAAGTGCCGGGTCTATTGGGAGTCCACTAACCTGAATTTTGATGCAGCACCAGTCACGTCCCGCTGGTCAACTCCAGCTAAGGCGCAGATTTGCACAGACACTTTGCACTAGACGCTGTACGTAAGTTATATCTGCCTTCTGATTGGTCAGCGTTAGGGACTTCCATTGCTCCAATGAGATTGCTGTTTGATGGTGTAGTCGATTTTACGTTATATCTGCCTTCTGATTGGTCAGCGGTAGGGACTTCCATTGTTCCAATGAGATTGCTGTTTGATAGTCTAGTCGACTGTATTTTTAGAGGTTTACATTTTGCGTGTTTTAGAACCGGTATCCATACTTTGTTGACTTTTAATGATTCTTATTTTTTATTGAAACTGTTTTTATGTTTGAATATTTCGATGGCTTCTCTTTGTAGACGGGTAAAATAGTGTGTGCAGTTAGATAACATGTCTGTGTTCTGGTATTGTACTCTGTGGCCATCAAGTAAAGAGTGTTCTGCTACTGCCGACTTATCCATTTGTTTAACCCTTTGCCCCGTATAACGTAGTAAAGCGTACCTTACTTGCTTTGTCCCTGCCCCGTATAACGTAGTAAAGCGTACCTTACTTGCTTTGTCCCTGCCCCGTATAACGTAGTAAAGCGTACCTCTTTATAAAACAGCTGTATTTCAACTTGGATTCACTTTCTTGGAAAACTGTGACATGTCAGTCATTCTTTGGCATCTGTGGAATGTATTAAATGTGGCAACAAGGCTTGCTTTACAATTTTTAGTGAAATTCTAACGGTACTTTTTTGTGTTTTCAACCCTATTTTTGAAAGCCTCCACCAGTTTATCTGTAACCATGGCAAGCGAAAGCAAAAATTCATGTGTTAGTAAAACTACCTGTAATTTAAACCCATTGTTCAGTGAAGACGTTGTGGCCGCGATAGATGAGGAATTTAATTATGAAATGATAGTTCTGACGCTTCTTGGATGGGTAGTTTAGTGCAATATAGTCATATAGAACAAACGAGTGACAGTGATGAAGAAATCGTAGCGTCGACGACAGAGCGCACTGATTATAACGAGAACAATAATTACTCTTTTAATAATTGGTCCTCAGAACTTAATTTTAAAGAATTGGAATCTTTCTCATCACCAAAAAAATTATAAACGGATAAGGACAATTTTTCTTTATTATATACCGGTAATAGAGAAAGTAATAAATAAATAAATATATATATTTTACCTGTAGTAGAACTTGGATATGCGAGAATTTTTACTAATGATGTTACTTTCTGTGTCTGTGTCTTGATTTATCAGCGAAATATAGTTTTTTTAACAATGGTACATTATTTCAAGTTAAAATTAACAAAGTAAATAGAAACGGACTAATACAGTTTATCATAATAATTTTAGAAATATATTTTATGCAAACTATAAATATTGCTATCTCCATAAGATATTAAACTGAGGATAATAATAATAATAATAATAATAGCTTTATTTTACCTGGCAGAGTTAAGGCCTTAAGGCCTTGTCTACCACTCAACCAGGTTTAAAAAAAATACAAACAAAAAATAGTCTTAAATCTAAATTACAATATATATATATATATATAAACGATTACAAGTTATGAATACAATACAATTAATATTTATAATGTATTTTGATTTACTCTAAATTTAACGAATTAAATATATAATATGTACAATATATATAAAAACAGGAAAAGGTTAATGACATAGTATAAAATTAAATAAATAGAGAAAAATTAATTATTAGACAACAGGTAACTGTATAAGCGTGACTTAAAGGTACCAAGTGTGCGGCAACCCTGATATCTTGAGGAAGGAGATTCCAGGAGCGGGCAGAGGCTACTGTGAAGGAAGTAGAATAGGAGGAAGTGCTATGAAGAGGAATTGTTAGCAGACTGCTATCTTGGATCTAGTGTCAATATTGTGGTAAGAGGATAACTTCTCAAATCTAGACGCCAGGTAAGTAGGGATGTAGGAATTCAGAAGCTTGAAAAGTAGTGAAAGAGAGTGCAATTACGTCTGTCAGTAAGACGGAGCCAAGAGAGGTTATTAAAGTGTTCGGAAATATGGTCATAACGGCGGATATTGAAAATGAATCGAACGCAAGCATTATGAACACGCTGCAGTCTCTGCGACAAGTCATAGTTTAGATCATTATATATAATGTCACAATAATCGAAGTGTGGTAACACAAGATTCTGCACAAGGATTTGTTTTAACGAAACTGGGAGAAAATTCTTTTAACGTCTAAGATAATGTAAGATGGAGAAAGTCTTTTTACATATGTGTTTCACTTGTGTTTGCCAGGTTAAATTTGCGTCTAGATGTAGTCCAAGATCTATTACTGAAGAAGAATAAGGGATAATTATATTATTTATAGTAATGTTTGGTAGTGTAGATATGTCAAAGGTTTGTAAGCAGTCTTTGTTTTCCCATTAGAATTACTTGTGACTTGTTAGGATTTAGATTTAGACCGATACTTGAAGACCAGTTAAAGATGGATATGAGATCGTCATTCATTTTTGTCAAGCTGTTATAGAGAGAATGAGGAGGTGAATGTAGGTAAATTTGGAGATCATCAGCGTAGAGGTGATAACGGCAGTGCTTTAGTACAGTTGGCAAGTCATTTATGTAGATTGAGAAAAGAAGAGGTCCGAGAACACTGCCCTGGGGGACTCCAGCCGGCACGTTGCGCCAAGACGAAGATCTAGAGTTTAATGAAACGTATTGTTGACGACCGTGCAGGTATGAGTCGAACCAGGATACAGCGCTGTCAGACAATAGGCCTATAAAATTTATTCATACATATAAAATATTAATTGATAATAAATATATTTGCTTCAATTATAATATTATTGAAAGGTAATATTATCCATCCTTACAATTGTGGAATACTTTGAGATCTTTATATATATATATATATATATATATATATATATATATATATATTGTATAGTGACATATTTACAAAATTAATAATTAATTATTTGATGAAGATATTTGTAATTTGAAAACAAGTTTTTGATTGAGCCTATTTCACATGATTTTTCAGAAGAGATCATAGTTAGTACACATATGCCATTCTTCAATTAAAAGTGTCTAGAAGACATTTAAACATTAAATGCCATAAAAGGAATATGTCTCTATACAGCATACTACTGGAAATAACTGAACAGGGCAAAGGGTTAAGGCGACTGTATCTTTCATGCTCCTTAAGTCTGGTTGCGATGCTGTGTTTAGTGGTGCCTATATACACTTTTCCACAACTGCATGGTATCCTGTATATGCCTGCTGTCTGATGAGGATGGAGTGGATCCTTTATAGGTCTGAGAAGATTCTTGATTTTCTTGGTACGTACACATCGCGGTGAACGTATATATAGGACAGACAGTGGACAGAAATGCCAGTCTCAAGACAACCCTTGAGGATGCCAGACGCAGTCTTTGGCGAAACGCCGGTGAACTACAAGCTTCACGACCACGGCCTACAGCCCGAAAATCTTCATCAAGATCATCATAATAAATATTGTTATATTGTTGCTTAGATAAGTTGGAACACAATTCATAATTTGTTAACATGTCTGAAGAAGGTACATTGTACCGAAACAGCTGTCACTGAATTATATAATAAATATGAAAATCAAATAAAACTACGTTTTATTTTTGTTTAATTAATGAATGCAAATATGTTTACATAAACGAAACTGAAGATAAAATGAATTAGTAGTCATCCTAAAGATATTATAAAATACGAACGATAGTTAATGACAACTTTTTTATCGACGATCTTTTACATCTGAATTCCGGGCAGATTTTATGTCTACTATACCAGTAAAAAAATAAATAGATACTGATGATAATATAAAATGTTGAGTGCAGAAGACGACAGCTAACTTCATAAAGGATGGGAAAATGTGGATGTGATTAAGTCAAAGATTGGGACTGGGGACCTCAAATCAGGAGCGAAAAAGGCAAGACTAAGTGCATTGTGCAGATGATAATATATAGGGAATAGTGCATGGAATGATACGTATAAAAGGTTGGTAAACCCCTCTTATTGCGGCAGGAACGATCATAATTTTAAAATTACAACTCGAATATTATGAACGGTTATAGAAAAAGTTTATTTTTTTAAAATAGGACGGACTATGGATTAGTTGAATAATTTCCCTTTAAAAACCTTCAATGACTTTTCTTTTTATTTGAATTAGTTTGGACTAAGTATTAAAAAAGTTTTCTTAATCCCATATTGTATAGCTATTAAATTTTAGCCCGTGATTTTTTTTTTCATTTTAACTTTTGTATTACTGATAATTTTCAGCCAATATGTTAATGCCAATTTCTAGTCTATGTATTATTGTAAATGTTACCGCATTCCTATTTCCACAATAATTTATTACAACTGTATTTATGTTGTAACTTCATTCCTTAAATTTACTTAATTTTTTTACTTCATTTAATTATGAAGTTAATTTAACAGAGAATATATAAGATATGTCCACCACTATGGTCTCGAGGTTGCGTGCTGCCTTGACATGCAGCGGGCCCGGGTTCGATTCCCTGTCGGGATAGGCTCCTGGGTGAGGATTTTTTCGGGCTTTTCCTCACCTGTAAGACAAATGTTAGGAAGCTTAGGGCCCAACGGTCCCCGAAAATCATCCGGCCATCATAATCATCAAAATCATCCTTCGTGGTGTGGAAAGCAACGGGAAGCTACCACACCTATAATTCCCTAGTAAAGCTGCAAAGCATAGCATGAAAATGCTATGATTGCAGTGGAAGACCTGCTCTAGGGCAGAATTACTATGGATGGATGGATACAAAATATGCGTAGTTACCACCAGGCTACAGTCTAACAGTAGTTGTATATACATTATATAAAATTGTAATCGAATGTATCCCAATAGAAAGGAGAATGAGGGGAAGACCGAAGAAAGCTTTGATAGAAGGTGTACAAGCAGCTATGAATATCAGAGGATTGGAGGAAGATTGGAGTTTGATTTCCGGAAGACGGCGGCAGCTGCCATGATTCCGGATAATGATGATGATGATGATATATATATATATATATATATATATATATATATTAAAGAGAAAAAAATAATTAGATAAATCAAATAAATTCACATAAAAGAACTTGAACATTAATTGGTAGCTATACTAAAATAAAAAAAATTAAGTACGAGATTAGTTAATAAGTATATTTATGACGCTCTTCAACTGCTGAGATCATTACCATAAGTATTGTCACGAGTAATTTCCAAATCATCGACAAATTCACGAGTTATCTAGAGGACTTGGGAGTCAAGAGTGGCATATGTTAAGACTATTTAACGAACAAAATTAAGCTGTTTACTGAAAAATAATTATTTAAATATAGCTAGTTACCGGTATTTTAAAATATGTATATATTTGATGTAAACAGCAATGTTTGAAAACAAATCAGAAATGTATGGTTATGTTTCATTGTTCATTCACTCCAACTTGATCATATTATTATTGCCAAATAGGGTCACAATATTGCAAGAATGTACCCTAGTGGAGAACAATGAAGGTCTACATCAGAACTGTATATTATAACCAACATTATAGGTTATTAACTTATTATTTTAGTAAACAACTCAGTAAAATCTTTATTTAAAAACACAATTATTGAACACACATTTATCAAATATGTAGTTTGAAGGAATCTGTTCATTATTTGCTATATTCAATGTACTGGGTTCTTCATTTATAACCTAACGGGCACACGGTGTTTTGCCTGTGCGCGGTTGGGTGTGCCAGCCTACTTTGTCCTAAATAAACTCTGCGCGTAAAGTATGTATAATAATCTCACCTTATAGAATATGCTGGAATTGTCGTCCATCCTCGGCTAAACAGGCATTATATCGGAAAAACACATTCTGATTCACTTGATTAAGTTGGGCCACTGTAATGTTTCCGATTTAATTTCTAATATTTGTTTTAATTCTTCCAATGTATGAGGATTTGTCTCTTAAACTTTGTCTTTCAGGTTACCTCACAAGTAAAAATCACACACTGTTAGATCTGGGGAGCGAGAGGTCCATACACCAGCACTAATCACACTACCTTGAAACACTTCCCTAATTTTATTCACGGATTCCTGTGCTGTATGAACAGTAGTAGAATCTTGTTGAAACCACCCATATGACTTCTCTTCTTCTGTCAGTTCACGAAAAAAATAGTGTCTAATCGTCATTTCTGTACCTCTATGCATTTACAGTCTGCTCGTAAAATATTGGACCGATTTTGTGTCTAGCGCTAACAGCACACCAAACTCCAAAATTCCGATCACAATGAGGGATTTCTTGAACGCGATGTGGCTTTTCAGATGCCCAGTACCACTTTTAATGAGTGTTGACAGGACCGTTTACGCTTTCGTTTTTTTAAACACAGAAAATGTGGTTTCGAGTTTCTTCACAATCTCGTGAATTGTAAATCAGGAAGGAGGCACTTCACTAGGGAACTTTTGAATATACTCTGTGCGAACATGGCTTGGTGATTCACAATGAAAATAACTTTTGCACACATAAATGCGTTGCTCTAGATTCAATCACCTGTTCATATTGCTGGACGATACAGTACTGCCGAGAGCTGCTGCTAGCAGATGCAAAGGCAGCCGGTAGTGGGGGAATCTACACTGCTCAAAACAATTAGAGGAACATTATGAAATATGCAAATATGTTTTCATTGGATAAAGGTACAAACATGAAATTAATAAACTACATTATTTGTGGTTATTAATTATTTAACTTATTTATTGCTCATGTCAGTAAAAACAAATGAATAACGTTAACAATTAACTTATCAAATAATTCCGCTATGTAAGCAATTCAATCTTGTGCTTATTTTTCAAAGTTAAACACTCGTTATGTAGAGTTAGTATCGTGTATGGCCTCCACGACATTCGATGACACTTTGGCACCTTCGTGGCATGCTCCCAATAAGATTCTGGATTTCCTCTTGCGGGATATTCTCCCATTCCTCCTTCAGAGCATCTCCAAGTTGCTGCAGAGTTTGTGGAGCTTGATGTCGGTTCCTGACCTTCCTGTCTAGAAGATACCACAAGTGTTCAATAGGGTTGAGGTCTGTGCTGACCGCTGACCACTCCATTACCTCAATTTCATTCCTCCTCAGGAAATCCCTGGTGACAGCCGCAGAATGTGCCCTGGCATTTTCCTGCATAAACAGAAATCCAGGGCCTACTCCAATGGCAGCAGGTACTACATGCTCTTCCAGAACGTGCTCGATATACCGGACAGCATTCAGTCACTGGGGAACAAGTACAAGGTCTGTACGATTGTTGTACATAACTCCGGCCCACACCATTATGGAACCTCCTCCGAATCTATCAATTTCCTGTACAGCCTCTGCAGAAAATCTTTCTCCTGGCCGTCCCCACACCCTGAATCGACCATCACAACGTATAAGATGATACCTGGATTCGTCCGAGAAGAGCACAGACTCCCACTGGTTCAGGTTCCAATCACCATGGTTTTCAGCATACGTACGTCTTGCTGCCTTATGCCCATTTGTTAGCCGTGGTTTTTTAACGGGCCTTCTTGGACGAATGTTCTCTTTCCTTAATCTGTTCCTTATAGTTTGGTCTGAAACCCGGATTCCGGAAGCCATATGAAGGTCATTCTGCAGGTCTTTTGCAGTTTTTGTACGCTGTCGAAGAGCAGTAAGAACAACGTATCTGCCATCCAGGGGGCTTGTTTTAAATTTACGGACCTGGCCACGTCTTCTACAAAACTGACCTGTCTCTCTGTGCCTGTTGCGTAACCTGGACACCACGGAAGGAGAAACCCCAAACTCTCTAGCCACTTGTCGCAGAGATTGACCTTGTCGTAAAAGATGTAGAGCATGATACACTTCAAACTCATTTAAATGCCTCATTTTGTCAGAGACTTCAATAAACAAGGCAATAATCAACATTCGTCACTATAGCAACCTCAGGAAGCTTACCAATTAGAAGTGGCCAGTGCCTTCCAAAATAAAAAATTTCTCTATATTTGTTATTTGAGGTAATATCTCTGTATTTAGGCCATGGATCTTTAAAATGTGTATCCAATGATAAAATGAATAATTCAATTTACATATTGTCCAGCTTTCAGCATCACAGCTTTAAAAAAACAATTACTTATTTAATTTATTACAAGTGTTCCTCTAATTGTTTTGAGCAGTGTAGCAAGAGCTCGGGAAAGGCGAAACGCCGTGTGCAAGTTAGGTTATAAATGGAGAGCCCTGTATTGGTAGGAGAATCAGTCACTGCAAAATAATGCTCTGACCTGTTCTGAATATTAAAAGGAGCAGCTTTCTTTATCAAAAAAGCAAGAGCTGATAAAGGGAAATCGATAAAGAGCGAGGTTAAACACGACTGTCATTGGTTGTAAAATAAAATTCATTGAATCGTGATTGGTGATTGACTCCAATTTGGGGCATGAGTTCAATAGTCGTTGCTATTCAATTCTGGACATGAAAAAGCCGATACATTTTGTTCAGAGGCTTCCAGTTTCTGCTAGAGGTTATTTTATGACCTTTAAATGTACAGAATGGGATGTACGGCATTACTTCCCTTCCAAAGAAAGCCTACTCAGCATTTTAAACTTTTAAAATTCATTTACTCAGGGCGTGCATCAAGCTGCGAAGGTCGAAAAAAAAAGAGACGGGCATGGAAATCAGTATAAGATCATCTTTAGCGTTTAAACAAATACGATCTCTCCTGATAATCGGTGCAAACAAATTCTGAGTCACGTCGCCGGTGGGAGGTTTAAAGTGTGATTTCTTTATTCAGGAGCATTTTTTGCTCTAAACCTTTAAGAGGTTCCTATGGCAGATGAAGAGGAATATATTGATTACCGAGAGTAGCATATCCATATTTATTTGTGTAGCACCTAGTTTTGTTTCATTTCTAACTTCATTCCGTTCATTCAAGCATTTTCATTGGTCCCATTTATTTCATTTAATAATTAATTCCATTCATTCGTGCCATTCATTAATTCAAGCTGTTTTTTTATTTCAAATTGTATGCCAAAAATGTACATAATAGTCCCTGACTTTCTTTTATTTCAGTTGAAATAAATTAAGGCTCCATTTTCATGCAAAACATATAACTCAGAATCTATTTTAATGTACTTTTAATTTCTAAAATGTTTAAGATTTATATTATCCTATGAATGAAGGCCTAACATAAAAAAGTACATTCTGCAAAAACTAATCATTTAATTAAAAATTGACGTGAGATTAAAATCGTGTATTATAACTTAGTTATCAAAATCGAATTTTGAAATATTTTATAGGTAATATGTATATTTTGTTTAATTTTTAGAAGTAATCCTATACGTATATTATCGAATCTATTTAACTTTGGTCCCTAAAGAGCAACGTGGATAACTTTGCAATACTATAGGAATATATTGATATAATTTATGATATTGTAGCTATTCTAAGAAAATCATTCCTGGAACATAAACCCATAAGAAAATCATTGCTGGAACAAAAACCCATTTGTATTCTAGCATTAAATATGGCAAATGGAGTCAATTTTCTGGAATGTAGATTGATGATACTAGTTACCAAAATCTTTAAAGTTCTTGAACTCTACAACTGACTAAAAAAGTTAGCATGTATACAGGGTGAAAATTATTTAAACCGACAAACTCTGGGAGGTTGTAGGGGGACAGCAAAACAAATATTTTTCCCCAATGTCATTTTTTGCTATGAGGCTTATTTAAACCGGTAGAGGAAGTTTTCTCTGGCGGCAAATTAATTAAACCAACAAACATTTTTTGCATTTTTATTACCAAGAGACAACACATTAACGCAACGAAATTGCTTAAATTACAGTAGCGTTCAAAAATGCCTCCATTGACATGTTAATAAAGGTTACACCGACGGATCATGTTCTAACGGCAAAAACTCCAGGAGTATCGTTAATTGCTCCTGCTGCTGCTACTATCCAGGCAACCAGATCCTCTGCTGATGCAACAGGAGTAGTAAACAAGGTTACTCATCTCTCCCCACACAAAAAAAATCCAGAGGGGTCATATCTGGGGATCGAGCAAGTCATGGTGCAGGACCACCTCTGCCAATCCACTTTTCTGGAAACCGTTGGTTCAAAACCCGACGCACACAACGACTGAAATGTGCCGGCGCCCCGTCATGTTGGAACCATATGCGTTGTCTTGTAAGGAGCGGGACATCTTCCAGCAATTCTGGCACTGCTCTGCCGAGAAAATTGTAATAGTGCCTGCCATTTAATGGCCTAGGTAGGAGATATGGCCCAATTAAACAGTCCCCAACAACACCGGCCCACACATTAACGAAGAACCGCACTTAATGTGCGTGAGTAACTGTGGCATGTGGGTTATCCTCACTCCAAACATGCGCATTGTGCATGTTGAATACTCCATCACGCCCGAACGTGCTTCATCTGTAAACAACACAGAGGATGGAAATGTAGGATGCACTTGACACTGTTCCAGGTACCACTGCGAAAAATTGCTCTGGGTGCATAATCAACGGTTCCAGGTTGTGGACACGCTTTAAGTGAAATTAATGTAAGAATTGCTCATATAGTACGTTTCTTACATTCGTGTGATTCGTCCCCATGTATCGCGCAATTGCACGAGTGCTGATTGAAGGATCTCGCTCCACATGCTGCAGGACAGCTTCCGCAAATCGCAGCTTTCTTACGGTGCGATGGCGTCCCTGTTCAGGTAATCTGCTAAATGACCCCGTCTCACGCAGACGTTGGTACACAGCAGTAAACGTTGTACGATGCGGGATACGGCGATTAGAATATTGTTGATAAACCCGCTGTGCAGCTCGTCCGTTGTGGTGCGCTACGTAGTACGCACCAATCACATCAGTGTACTCACTCCAGGTGTATCGCTCCATTAATAAACAGATACAATTCACTACTACACTGGTGGACAAAACAAATCCTACCATCAACAGCAGTTGCAGTCATGACAACTGAAGAGCGTAATACGCCCTCTACCGGTTTAAATAATCCTCATAAAAATGACATTAGGGAAAATGTTTGTTTTGGTGTCCCCTACAACCTCCCAGAGTTTGTCGGTTTAAATAATGTTCACCCTATATATATATATATATATATATATATATATATATATATCCATCCATAGTAATTCTGTCCGAGGGCAGGTCTTTCACTGCAATCATATCATTTGTATGATATGCTTTGCAGCTTTACTAGGGAATTATATGTGTGGTAGCTTTCCGTTGCTTTCCACACCGGTGAAGGATGATGATAATGATAAGGATGATGATGATAATGATGGCCATATGATTTCGGGGATCGTTTGGGCCTTAATGTTTTCCTGACATTTGTCTTACAGGTGAGGAAAAACACCGATAAAACCTCACCCAGAAAAACTGTCCCAGCCGGGGATCGAACCCGGGCCCGCTGCGTGACAAGGCAGCACGCTACCTCGAGACCACAGCGGTATATATATATACTTTTTTTTAAACATCCGCAAGTGATTAGATACTCGCCTCCAATTCTCTGACACGAGTGAGTGTCTAGGTCACTACACGTGGGGATCGTAGTGGACAAATTGTAGTCAGGGCAGGTTATTTTATGAGTTTCTCACGTTTTCTCCCGCCAAAAAAAATTAGACTTTCCATACTCATGTCATCCATTTCAATTAATTTGTCCCGTGAAGGTGCGAAAAGCTTTGAAACCTTGCAGGCCTATATCACAAACCGCTTATAATAGGGGTTATATCTTATTTCATCCCCCGACTTGGGATTAAGCTGGACGATATTATATTACTTACTTACTTCATAATCTGTAATTCTTTATTTTTTGAATATTTACATATAATTAATAATATTATTTTATTTTATTTTATTTTATTTTATTTTATTTTATTTTATTTCTTTATACTATGTTATTAATGCGTGATTATTTAAGGTACAATAAATTCATTATTATCAAAAATATTAAATGTGCGTAGTTAGTAGTTCTGTCATTGAGCCGATCGCTTATCCAGACAGGACCTCCATGTCCTTGAGTAGTCAAAAGGTATTTGAGTGATCCAGAGTTTAAAATCCTCTCCCTGTAATGTCCGTGTGGTGGGGGTATGCTAAATTCCTACACAGGGAGAGGTAAAATTAAGGAAAATAAATAAATAAAGATTTAAATTCTAAGCTCATTTTAAAATGTTGGAACTCAAGCTAGGCATACAATACTAAAATACAATTATTGCTTTCTACTCTGGTATAACCTTTCTCTTTTTGTAATTTTTCCCGCGCCGTAACCCAGCGATCTAATAGAGCATATCCGAGAAAAAGGTAGTTTCAATAAATAACGGCTCTTAAGTTGAGAAAACTAGCTATAACACTTGGGTAAGCCTACCTACTGATATAATGTCATCTTTATTTTGGACTATTTAACTCATGCCTCAAATGGCAGTCAACGATCAATCACATTTCAATGAATTTTGATTTACAACCAATCAGTCGTTTTTCACCTCGAATTTATCACCTTCATTTTATCGCTTTCATTTTATCAAGGGGCTCCCAGATTGTATATATAGTGCACGAATGTAACCAGATTCTGCTTGCGAGATATAAAAGAAAAAAAACGTAGCAATTGATTATAGGCCTACAATAAAAAATAAACCACTGTTTGCACTTTCATAAACGTATTATTTCCAAGAAATTAACGTTGCAGAAAGATACACTGCTCAAAACAATTATAGGAACACTTGTAATAAATTGAATAAGTAATTGTTTTTTAAAGCTGTAATGCTGAAAGTTGGACAATATGTAAATTAAATTATTAATTTTACCATTGGATAGAAATTTTAAAGATCCATGGTCTAAATACAGAGAAATTACCTCAAATAACAACTATAGAGAATTTTTTTTAATTTTATAAAGGCACTGGCCACTTCTAATTGGTAAGCTTCCTGATGTTGCTATAGTGACGAATGTTGATTATTGCCTTGTTTATTGAAGTCCCTGACAAAATGAGGCATTTAAATGAGTTTGAAGTGTATCATGCTCTACAACTTTTACGACAAAGTCAATCTCTGCGACAAGTGGCTAGGGAGCTTGGGGTTTCTCCTTCCGTGGTGTCCAGGTTACGCAACAGGCACAGAGAGACAGGTCAGTATTGTAGAAGACGTGGCCAGGGCCGTAAATTTAAAACAAGCCCCCAGGATGACAGAAACGTTGTTCTTTCTGCTCTTCGACAGCGTACAAAAACTGCAAAAGACCTGCAGAATGACCTTCATATGGCTTCCGGAATCCGGGTTTCAGACCAAACCATAAGGAAAGAGAATATTCGTCCAAAAAGGCCAGTTAAAACACCACGCTTAACAAATGGGCATAAGGCAGCAAGACGTACGTATGCTGAAAACCATTGTGATTGGAACCTGAACCAGTGGGAGTCTGTGCTCTTCTTGGACGAATCCAGGTATCGTCTTACACTTTGTGATGGTCGATTGAGGGTGTGGGGATGGCCAGGAGAAAGATTTTTCTGCAGAGGCTGTACAGGAAATTGATAGATTCGGAGGAGGTTCCATAATGGTGTGGGCCGGAGTTATGTACAACAATCGTACAGACCTTGTACTTGTTCCCAGTGACTGAATGCTGTCCGGTATATCGAGCACGTTCTGGAAGAGCATGTAGTACCTGCTGCCATTGGAGTAGGCCCTGGATTTCTGTTTATGCAGGATAATGCCAGGGCACATTCTGCGGCTGTCACCAGGGATTTCCTGAGGAGGAATGAAATTGAGGTAATGGAGTGGCCAGCGGTCAGCCCAGACCGTAACCCTATTGAACACATGTGGTATCTTCTAGACAGGAAGGTCAGGAACCGACATCAAGCTCCACAAACTCTGCAGCAACTTGGAGATGCTCTGAAGGAGGAATGGGAGAATATCCCGCAAGAGGAAATCCAGAATCTTATTGGGAGCATGCCACGAAGGTGCCAAAGTGTCATCGAATGTCGTGGAGGCCATACACGATATTAACTCTATATAACGAGTGTTTAACTTTGAAAAATAAGCACAAGATTCAATTGCTTACATAGAAGAATTATTTGAAAAGTTAATTGACAGCGTTATTCATTTGTTTTTACTGACATGAACAATAAATAAATAAATAACCACAAATAATGTACTTTTTTAATTTCATGTTTGTACCTTTATCCAATGAAAAAATATTTGCATATTTCATAGTGTTCCTCTAATTGTTTTGAGCAGTGTATAATTGACAAATTTACATCATAGGATATCAGACATTAATTAATAACCTGTAATTATACGTTCCATTTTTTCTCCACTAGGATACATTCTTACAATATTGCGATTCTATTTGGCAATAAATATGATCTGATTGCAGTGATGAACATATTAAACATAACGTTTCTCATTTGTTTTCAAACATCGCCATTTACATTAAATATATAAATATTTAAAAATAACTATATTTAAATAACGATTTGTGAGTAAGCAGATTGATTGTATTCATTAAATGATCCTAACAAATGCCACTCTTGATTTCCAAATTCTCTAGATAAATTGAAAATCATTCGTAGCATTACTTAGGATTAATCATTCACGTCATATGGAAGTTACCCCAGCAGCCGGCTGATAATAATACTGGTCAACAAGAATGAACTTTTTTTCTTTCACAAGAATAAAAGTATGAGATTTTAGAAGTATTTTTCATCCTGAATTTAAATATCATTTCAGTTTTTTTCCTATCAGGCAAGAGTTTTCTGTGATATTCATTTACATTTTTTTTAAATTTTTAATAAAATCCATCTAACTCTTAACTCATTTTGACTAACCTAGAAAGTGGTAGGCTAGATAGTGATTTCCGGGCATATTTTGCTTCTGGAACATCTCTCTTCTTGGTCCAACAGTAGTCAGCCAGCATATAAGAACTCCACTCGCCTTGGTACCTCTTTTCCATTGTGGAAATTTGCTCATGAAAACGCTCACCAGCTCATCAGAGACAGCCCCAAGATTTTCCGGAAAGAAGTCTAAGTGAGAGTCCAAAAAGTGAATTTTTAAGGACATGTTGCATCCCATAGCTTTATAAAGATGTAGAAGATCAGCCACTATGTCACGATAGTTTTCTGCTTTATGGTTTCCAAGGAAATTGCAACATACATTTTTGAATGACTGACAGGCTTCTTTTTTCAGAAGATTTACAGACCTTCAAAATGTTCATCAGCCATTAGTGACCGTATTTGGGGCCCTATAAAAATTCCTTATTTCAGTTTAGCATCACTGACTTCGGGTAATTTCGATTTCAAATACAAAAATGCATGAGAACGTTTATCATAGCTTTGACAAAATTTTTCATTACTCCTCATTTAATATGCAATGGAGGTAAATATATTTTTCAGGATTCACTAAAGGGATATGTGACATTTTTCTGGCCAGGGATAAGAGATTCACGTTTGGGCCATGATTTTCTAACGTAGTGAGACTTCTTCTCTCTGCTGTCCCATTCGCACAAAAAAAAACAGCAAAATTTGGTAAACCCAAGTTGTAAACCTGCACAGTCTTGTTTTTTGATGGTTCAGCATGACATTACATATAATTTCCTTAAATACAGCGTGAATAAACTCGCTACATATAAGGTAAAGTTTCCTATGCCATTGCAAAGAGAATGCTAAAATCAATTTATAAAAAGTAACTCTCACAAAAAACTGTGCCTGATGAAAAAATTCTGACTAGATATCTGAATACAGTATGAAAAAATGCACTAATTCACTAATCAGATTTCTTGTCAAGAAAACCTTGTCGACCAGTGTAATCTAAGGGCCTTCCCGGCCTGTCCAGCCATAATGTTTCTTTTTAACTAATAATTCACACATCAAATACCCATCGGGCTCTAATGGGGTGTTCAACTTTAGGTCATACACCTTCTGTGAGTTCAAGTTATTGTTCTAGCTATTATTACTTCGTGGAGTGTTAACAAGTTTTTTGATTTTAATTATTGATTTCGTACATCTCAATGATGGATAAATCATATTTGAAGAGAAAAATTATACGCTCAGACCGGGACTTGAACCCGGGACCCTTGGTTCTCTAGACCAAGTGCTCTACCAACTGAGCTACCTGAGCAAGTACCGATCTAAACGCAAATCTTTCTCTATATACATTGTAATTCCCGTCCACCAAATGCTATAGAGAAATGTATATAGAGAAAGATTTGCGTTTAGATCGGTACTTGCTCAGGTAGCTCAGTTGGTAGAGCACTTGGTCTAGAGAACCAAGGGTTCAAGTCCCGGTCTGAGCGTATAATTTTTCTCTTCAAATATGATTTATCCATCATTGAGATGTACGAAATCAATAATTAAAACTTGAAAAAAGCCGTACTGGCTGTAATGTATAATTCCCAAATATGTCTTCTTAATAAAGGAGCAGCCATTTGCAAGATAGAAGCATGGCTTCACAGCATTTGGTGGACGGGAATTACAATGTATATAGAGAAAGATTTGCGTTTCGATCGGTACTTGCTCAGGTAGCTCAGTTGGTAGAGCACTTGGTCTAGAGAACCAAGGGTCCCGGGTTCAAGTCCCAGTCTGAGCGTATAATTTTTCTCTTCAAATATGATTTATCCATCATTGAGATGTACGAAATCAATAATTAAAACTTGAAAAAAGCCGTACTGGCTGTAATGTATGATTCCCAAATACGTCTTCTTAATAAAGGAGCAGCCATTTGCAAGATAGAAGCATGGCTTCACAGCATTTGGTGGACGGGAATTACAATGTATATAGAGAAAGATTTGCGTTTAGATCGGTACTTGCTCAGGTAGCTCAGTTGGTAGAGCATTTGGTTTAGAGAACCTAGGGTCCCGGGTTCAAGTCCCGGTCTGAGCGTATAATTTTTCTCTTCAAATATGATTTATCCATCATTGAGATGTACGAAATCAATAATTAAAACTTGAAAAAAGCCGTACTGGCTGTAATGTATAATTCCCAAATATGTCTTCTTAATAAAGGAGCAGCCATTTGCAAGATAGAAGCATGGCTTCACAGCATTTGGTGGACGGGAATTACAATGTATATAGAGAAAGATTTGCGTTTCGATCGGTACTTGCTCAGGTAGCTCAGTTGGTAGAGCACTTGGTCTAGAGAACCAAGGGTCCCGGGTTCAAGTCCCGGTCTGAGCGTATAATTTTTCTCTTAAAAAAGTGTTTTGATGTTTCAGTATTCACTTTTTTATCTTAATTTTATAAACACACTGATTTCTAACGTCATATTGCGTCCAAACAATTATTTTATTTTTAATAATATACGAATTGGCGAAGCATGAAAAGGCTCCTGGAATTACATTTTGCTTTGACGACTGAGAAATACTAAGAAAAGACCTAAGTTAGGTTGGTAGCAATGGGATTTGAATCCGTCATTTCCTAAATACTAGTCTCAAATTCTACCGCTTGAACCAACACGGTCGATTCTGTGCTCCTGCTAGTTCCCACCTCAGCAAACATGGTGCAATGGCCAGAAACTTCAAGTAACATTGTAGACCGCTGTATAAACTCCAGATCAAAACTCGTGTACATCATTTTTGCCTACACAAAGACATGAGGGGCTTCTCCGGATGAGTGATAATTTCAATACCGGAGTAACATCTGAGACAACACGAACAATTAAGGCAAGATACACAATTTATTTTATTCATACCAAATACTGCAAATAATAATTAGATGTCCAACGCTGTGGTCTCGAGGTAGCGTGCTGACTTGTCACGCAGCGGACCAGGGTTCGATTCCCCTGTCGGGACAGGCTCCTGGGCGAGGTTTTTTTCCGGGGTTTTTCCTCACCTGTAAGACAAATGTGAGGACGCTTAGGGCCCAACGTTCCCCGAAAATCATCCGTCCATCATTATCATCATTATCATCATCATCCTTCACCGGTGTGGAAAGCATCGGGAAGCTACCAAACCTATAACTCCCTAGTGAAACTGCAAAGCATAGCATGAAAATGCTATGATTTCAGTGGAAGACCTGCCCTCGGGCAGAATTACTATGGATTGATACTTAGATTGAAATGACGATCACATGGTGACCCGTACTATTTGTGCATTACATTTTTTTTTTCTTTTTTATTTGTAGGTGAGCAAAGACCTAGTAAAGTTCCTTTACCAATAAATATGCACCGAACGAAGTTAAACCCTTGTCCCCGGTTTCGGAGTCAATAATGATTTTTCGGTACTTCAACGGCGAACTCAATATAATGTTCAATTATTTATATTAATTTTCACATTTTACGCATTGTTTTAATTATGTACTGCGTTGATAATGTAGGCTAAAAGTGCTTGGTTAGTTTTTAACTCCATCGCGCGACAGACCTAGAAGGCCCGAGGTCAACCAAATGGTTGCTGGTCTCATATCCACTTGTGTTAAACACAGATCACTAGTCGTTATAGCTGGTTTTCTCAACCTGGAACCGCTACTTATTGAAGCTACCCATATTCCTCACAATGCTGGTTGAATTATTATTATTATTATTAATTATTATTATATATATTATTATTATTATTATTATTATTATTAGTATTATTATTATTATTATTATTATTATTATTATTATTATTATTATTATTAATGTGTTGAAACAAATGTGTAGTTAACTGTGAACATGGGTACCGAAAAAATGTATATTCATTGTAAAAGCCGGAATAATTAAAAAAAAATATTATTATTATTATTAATTTATACAGGCTGAAATTCCACGTGATGATTTACTTTCCATGGAGAAGTCCAACTACCGCAAGATGCTTCAAAACGCTTGGCTACCGCTCGTGATACTTGATTAATTAGTATTCTTATTTAACGTTGATCTTTAACCCATCAGGTCATTAGCGGCGCAATTAAAATGTGGATGTGAAACGAAAGACAAACTTTATTCAGAAGTCTATTTTTTAGGCTGAGGTGTTTGAGTATGTCATCAAACAACTCTCGAATATTCCTAAATATTTACTAAGGGACGTTATTTTATTGACTATGGCTATTTAATTTTCTTCATAATACAAAAAATTCCCATTCCGTTTACAGAGGGAGTGCCAATATTCCATGCAATTCTTCATTAATAGTTAGCCTAGTCTAAAAGCGACTCTTTTACACAAGTCATTAATTTCATACTAGGATGTTCAAATATAGCGAAGAGTAAACTTGACCCAATTAGCACAACAAGATAGTGGGAGACTGAAAGGAAATAGCGCAGTATTAGCAGTAGCATCTTGTCTCGATCACGAAAAGAGTGTTTCTCACATCTATTACGAACGCTGTTGTAAAATGTAACGCTATGAGCAATATCGTCTAAATACTTACTACACTCATGTTTATGGATGAGGAAAAAAATTGATTCATAAACAATTTCACTAATAAATGTTTCTACGTTGTCAAAAGTTTGTGTGTCAAGAATTTTGTTTGCAGTATCCGGTCATTAAATACACGATTGAGGAATTATCTAACAGTAACTCGAAATGTGCTATGATCATTTCACTTTTCGTCATCCATCCTTATTTCGGTTTCCCATCTATGTAATTCCCTGCCCTCTCATAACAAGTCCGCCTGACTCAAAAAGAGTTAAAAATAAGCTTACTGAATACTTTTTTTAGCAATATAATAAATTAATAAGTAAATAGGCCAAAATTCTAAGATTGCTCTTCTAATTATTTTATGTAATTGTACTTTCATTATACTTTAATAACTATACTGTAAATAGTAATACTGTAGGTTTGCTTTTATTATTCTTTTTATATATTATACTTCCATTACCAAGTAGCCCTATACTGTCCTCCGCTGTGGTCTCGAGGTAGCGTGCTGCCTTGTCAAACAGCGGGCTCGGGTTCGATTTACGGTAGGGAAAGGCTCCTGGGTGAGGTTTTCTCGGTTTTTTTTCCTCAACTGTAAGACAAATGTCAGAAAGCTTAGGGCCCAACGGTCCCCGAAAATTATCCGACCATAATTCATCATCCTTCACCAGTGTGGAAAGAAATGGGAAGCTACCACACCTATAAATCCCTAGTAAAGCTGCAAAGCATAGCATGAAAATGCTATGATTGCATTGAAAGACCTGTCCTCGGGCAGAATTACTATGGATGGATGGGCCAAGTATATATTTTGTATTGTATTATTTAATTGTATATTTTATTGTTAATTATTATCAATATACACATATAGGCCTATGTAATTTGTCAATAGGTAAGTGGAAGAGAATAGGCCTACATTAAGGTAACTCCATGAGGAATAATTCATTATTATTGTTACGAAAGAAAATTATCATTATTATAATTATTATTGTTAAACTGACCAAACCTTCTGGTGGCACTATGGCCCTGGGGTCGACTCAGCCTCTAACGAAAATGAGTACCAGACGCTTGTTCTGAGGTACAGGCGGTCGTCACGTAGGGCTGACAACCCGGCTGACATCAAGTGCCGATTGTCTAGAAAAGTGGGAGCCTTAACCTCCTACTACCCCAAGGGCCTCCCGAGGCCTGTAGTGGGATTGCTTTACTTTTACTTTACTATATTATTATTATTATTATTATTATTATTATTATTATTATTATTATTATTATTATTATTATTATTATTATTATTATTATTATTATTATTATTATTATTATTATTATTATTATTATTATTATTGAGAGAGTGTATTCTAGGAATACCAGTGTGAGCATCTAGTAGATAGGCCAAGAATAGTGCGAGATAATAATATTAAGCATGATTTGAGAGAGGTGGATTATGCAGGGAATAATTGCAAAATATTAGTTCAGTTTAGGAATACATAGGGCTGGAACTTAACTTCATGCGTGCATCAAACACTTGTGACTTGAGTTAATTACTGTTATTATTATTATGATTATCATTATTATTATCATTAATATTATTGTTATGTTATTATATATATAAATATATATATATATAATATATATATATATATATATAATCAATAGTGAGAAGTAACTGTCACATATGGAGCTGAAGTTTGGAAATTCAACAAAACTTATGTCGATGGAAATGGATTTCTTGAGGAGATGTTCAAAATTAGACAAAATAAGAAATACTGTCATAAGAGAAAAAAATGAATATTGGTCATTCAATAGTAGATTATATACAGTATAAGCAATTAAATTGGTATGGGCATGTACGCCATCCATGGTATCTTTAACTTGTTGTGGTGGAGTGGCTTGCGTGCTTAAATGATCCTGAGAGCTATGCCGGCGGTAGCATTGCTGCCGATAGGGTTATCAATGCCGGACTGGTCGAAGGTGATAAGCCAGACGAAGAAAGTACCTTGGTCGAAAGAGTGACGATCTTTCACCGTAAAAATAGAACCGTCAAGAAATGCGGACATGGGTTCAACTGGGGTAAAATTTTCCGGGGTCAAATAGTCCCCCATTCGGTTCTCCGGGTGGGGACTACTTCAGGGAACACATGCCAAAGGCTCAAATAAGAACAGTTAAGTCTCGTAGACTGCGATGGGCAGGACATGTTGCACGTATGAGGAATGAAAGACTTGCATTGAAGCTTCTTGTAGGAAAGCGAGAGGGAACACGCCCAGTTGGTAGACCAAGAATGAGGTGGGAGAATAACATTAACTATGATTTGAGGGATGTAGATTATACAGGGAATGATTGGAAAGCATTAGCTCAGGATTGGGATGTATGGAGAGCTTATGTCCGTGTGGCCATGAATCTACGGGTTCAATAGTGCCAGTGAGTAAGTAAGTAAGTAAGTATGGGCACGTACGACGAATGCAAGAAGAAAGATTACTGAGGAAAACATTGGAATTGTGTCCACCTGGAAGAAGGAGGAGAGGAAGACCTCGAAACTCGTGGATGCAGGAAATAAGAACTGGAATGGGAGCAAGGGTACTGGAGGACATGGATTGGATGGAGAGAGACGAGTGGAGAAGAAAAATAAAACTTTAGGCACAGAAAAATGTGTAAACATTAAAATTCTGTATATAAATAAAATAAATGATTATTATTATTATTATTATTATTATTATTATTATTATTACAATGGTCTACGATTACATACAATAACATCTTTCCCTTTCTTTCTCTCTCTATCACTCTCTCTCTCTCTCTCTCTCTCTCTCTCTCTCTCTCTCTCTCTCTCTCTCTCTTTCTGACTTGATTTAACATCAAGCTATTAGTTAATTTTACGTATCCCACTCGCAAAATAATAACAAATATGCTGCATTTATCATAAATCCACGGCACGACTGAAGATCAATAGCTGAGGAAATCAGTTGCTACCTATGACTAGCAGATAACATTTGATGGAATGAAATTCAATTCCTCAACCTAAATATTCGTAACCACATATTGCTAATTCTCAATTTAATAATAATAATAATAATAATAATAATAATAATAATAATAATAATAATAATAATAATAATAGCTTTATTTTACCTGGCAGAGTTAAGGCCTTAAGGCTTTTTCTACCACTAAACCAGGTTTATAAAAATACAAACAAACAAGAATAGTCTTAAATCTAAATTACAATATATATATATATATATAAACAATTACAAGTTATGAATACAATACAATTAATATTTATAATGTAATTTGATTTACTCTAAATTAAACGAATTAAATATATATGTACAAGATATATAAAAAAACGAGGAAAACATTAATGACATAGTATAAAATTAAATATATAGAGAAAAATTAATTATTAGACAACATGTAACTGTATAAGCGTGACTTAAAGGTGCCAAGTGTGCGGCAACCCATGATATCTTGAGGATGGAGATTCCAGGAGCGGGCAGAGGCTACTGTGAAGGAAGTGGAATAGGAGGAAGTGCTATGAAGAGGAATTGTTAGCAGACTGCTATCTTGTGACCTAGTGTCAATATTGTGGTAAGAGGATAACTTCTCAAATCTGGACGCCAGATAAGTAGGAATGTAGGAATTCAGAAGCTTGAAAAGTAGTGAAAGAGAGTGCAATTTACGTCTGTCAGTAAGACGGAGCCAAGAGAGGTTATTAAAGTGTTCGGAAATATGGTCATAACGGCGGATATTGAAAATGAATCGAACGCAAGCAATATGAACGCGCTGCAGTCTCTGCGTCAAGTCATTGTTTAGATCATTATATATAATGTCACAATAATCGAAGTGTGGTAACACAAGATTCTGCACAAGGAATTGTTTTAACGAAACTGGGAGAAAATTCTTTAAACGTCTAAGATAATGTAGGATGGAGAATGTCTTTTCACATATGTGTTTCACTTGTGTTTGCCAGGTTAAATTTGCGTCTAGATGTAGTCCAAGATCTATTACTGAAGAAAAATAAGGGATACTTATATTATGTATAGAGCGATTCCACGAAAATGTCATACCGAGATGAAAATTTTGAAATTGACGCAGGAATAATTTTTTTGGCGTAATATATATATTTAAGGATCAAATTTTTTGATTCTATAAGATAATGTTCCATAAGTGTATTATTTTAAACTAATATTAGTAGTGGAACTTGTCATATTCCAATCCTGTAAAAACATGCAAAATTTTACCAATTTGTTGTTTAATGATTTGGTCGTATTAATTCGTTTTATTTTACAAAACATCTATTTGTTAAAACCAACCTTTGGTCCTCACTAGTCGACTATGTAAAATAATATTAATTGCCTTCATAATGTGCTAATATACCTTATATGTTTCCTATAATTGTTAACTGCAAGCCATGGTCAGATCAGTCACAATAAAAAACGTGTAATACACATTACTGTACACAACCGTAATAATTGATAGGAATAAAGTTTTCTCTTGGATTCTACTTACATCGGTATACAACTACCAAAAACGTATTGAAAGAGACATTTCTTGTCAACATTCATTATTTAGTCCGCTAGGTCTTCCCTGACTGACTGACAAATTATCTCCACTATGGATATATATACTAAGACGCATGGTGCAGTCAGTTGCTTGCTGCGCTCCGCTGAGGATTAACATAAACACGGTTTAGGAAATATGGTAGACTGTTCGGCACAGCTGTTCCATAAAATAATTACTGACCCTTTATCTATGTCAATTTGAGCTAAAAGACAGTTAGCGGAAGCATTTAAATATATTCAGGAAAAAGGTTGCAGTAAACGAAGCAGCCATACTTGTTGATTACTCAGAAAACTATACCTACAAAGAACAAAATTAGATCCAAGCAGTTCATTGGAAAAATTAGCATAGGACCTATCTTAATATTAACTGCTGTTGCCTAGTTTATATGGAAGGTGACGAGAAGTTCAGAAGAAATACTTTGTTCTAGTGTCAGGTTATGTGACACATAGCTAGTGTGCTACAGATGTTTGCTATAGAAAAGTGTTTTTTTCTGAACTATAGTGATTTGTTCAAAAACTTGAGGTGATAAATATTTTCAGTTGGAGCAGCAGTTAATAGAATGTACCTATACATTTAGCAATGTGACACTGCTTACTTGCATATTTGGATTTTGACCTAAAATGGAACTTCTTTGAATCGTACAATGGGAAGGGGGCTATAAATGCGATTGGCGGCCAAGTAAAAAGGATGGTACGGACATATGAAAAATCGGGAAAGAAGATACAAAATGGTGCAGAATTATGTCATGTGTTTGTTTTTGTTGGTAGACCAAGAATGAGGTGGGAGAATAACATTAACTATGATTTGAGGGAAGTAGATGATACAGGGAATGATTGGAAAGCATTGGCTCAGGATAGGGATATATGGAGAGCTTATGTCCGCGCGGCCATGAACCTACGGGTTCGACAGTGCCAGTGAGTAAGTAAGTAAGTATTATGTAATGTGAGCTGTAAAACCAACCAAATAACTGGAGTCACAAAATGATATAGAAGAAGGAAAGAATTTTTTAGAAAAACAATTTGAATATCTTGCATCTATCATAAACTCATTGTGTATACAACGTGGAAGCGTTGGACCCGTATGTTATAGAGTATGCACAATTGTCAAACAATCAGCGCAACAGCGTGGGACTTTATGCGTGATAGGAAACATTATTTTATTAATGGGTCAAGTCAGGTCAAGTTAGCGGCGAAGACTAGAGAGAGAAATACGATCTCATACATCGGTGTTATGATGTGAGTCATCAGAATTCGGGCTAATTAGAGTTATGTTTTTATTGTTGTTTAAAAATAGAATTCAATATATCAGCAATTGTTTACTAACTACAGCTTAATAATGCGATTTACGATAATTTGTTTTGAAAGTGTATGCACTCTGATAAATAACTAACTTATTAAGAATGTGTATACATTCTGGGGGGTTTAACATTTTTATTTCAGTGGTTCAATCTAGAAATGAAAAATATTATATCTTATATCAGGTAAACTGTAATAAACTCCACTCCAAGCGCGACAGGCCTAGAAGGCTCTTGGTTTACAAACTGGCTGCTGGGCTCACGTCCACACGTGTTAATTACAGAGGTAGACGATCATAAGCCTGTAGGGGTGACATGTAGTCAGCATGTCGGTTCACCCAGCCGTTATAGTTGGTCTTATCAACCTGGAGTCGTTACTTATTGTAGCTACCCAAATGCCTCACGATGCTGGGGGGGCACCTGTCCCATCCTGACCGAAATTCCATGAGAAAATGTCTTCCTCAATGTGGACTCGAACCAGCGCAAGTCCCATAGCTCTGCGCCAAGGCTTCTTGCCTTAACCATTCGGCTATGGCGCCGGACTAAATTGTAATCAGTAAAAAAATGGTAGATTATTGTTATAAATCAGTCTTATTTTGTAATAAACGAAAATTGGATTGAAGAATACATTCTTGAATATATATATATATAATATATATATATATATATACACATCCATACAATTTTAGTAGGCATATTTAACAATAGAGAAGGTACTTTGTTATTAAGTATTTAACAGTTCCGTTACTTTTATAATTTAAAATGGTACATGGTAAGCGAGTTAATTTAATAACATTATTGATTTAAAGTAATATTTATTTTACAGCAAAATTAAATTTAACAATTTTCATAGAATTGATAAAGTATTTGCAGCTCTTTATTAATCTCTGTTACTGAAGCTGTTTATCTTGTTTCATAGTATTTTGTTACATTTGTGTAATATTTGCATTTTGTAATTCTAAATAAAATTCAGATATGTCAGTCAGTCACAAAATAATGTCAGTCAGTCACACATCACATATTAGGTCATAACTTCGGTATTAATTGTGATTTAGGTTTATTTTTTCATTTAAAAATGTAACTTGAAATGTGCCCTCCAAACGGTACTTTGGAAATTTAATTAAGGATCACATTTCAGAGAATTAAGTAGATGAATATGTTAAGCTGCATGATGAGTTGACATTTATGTCAGTCAGTCACACATACTTTGATAGATAATAAAAACATTGTTTTTCTTCAGAAGTTGTATATTTATGTACAATCTTAATCAGACACTTTTCCTCTATCATATCACGTATATAAAACCTCTAATTTCAACCAATTGTAATATTTATGCAAGCATTTTGCAGCAAAAGTGTATTGTAAATGTCAGTCAGTCACATATGGAATTGATCTATAGTAATGTTTGGAAGTGTAGATATGTCAAAGGTTGTAAGCAGTCTTTGTTGTCCCATTAGAATTACTTGTGACTAGTTAGGATTTAGATTTAGACCGATTCTTGAAGACCAGTTAAAGATGGATATGAGATCGTCATTCATTTTCGTCAAGCTGTTATAGAGAGAATGAGGAGGTGAATGTAGGTAAATTTGGAGATCATCAGCGTAGAGGTGATAACGGCAGTTCTTTAGTACAGTTGGCAAGTCATTTATGTAGATTGAGAAAAGAAGAGGTCCGAGAACACTGCCCTGGGGGACTCCAGCCGGCACGTTGCGCCAAGACGAAGATCTAGAGTTTAATGAAAAGTATTGTTGACGACCGTGCAGGTATGAGTCGAACCAGGATACAGCGCTGTCAGACAAATGTAGGTGCTTGAGGTTTATCATAAGTAAGTCGTGGTCTACTGTGTCAAAAGTTTTGCTGAAGTCAAGTAAGGTTAAAGGAGTCAATTGACGTATGTCCACAGCTTCACGAATATCTTCAGTAATTTTTAGCAAAGCTGTGGTTGTGCTATGACCAGATCTAAAGCCGGATTGATAAGGATCAAGAAGGTGATTTTCTTGGAGATATTCAGTCATTTGCTTATGTACAATATGTTTTCAGGGCTTTAGATAATGTCGGAAGGATGCTAATCGATCGGAAGTCATTACAGTTAGTAGGTGCACTTATTTTTTGGTATAGGCCGAACTCTAGACTGTTTCCATACAGTAGGGAAGATAGAAGTTATAAGGGAAGCATTAAAAATATGAGTCACTGTGGGTAGTATAATGTCAATGATTTTATTTAGCATTGAAATGCTGATGTTATCTATCCTTGTGCATTGGATTTAATCCGCTTGAGTGCTTTTTTAACGTCTATAGGCGAAATGTCGTAAAAGTAAAATATATTTAGCCAACTGTGTTTCATCAAGAATCTAAGTGGACCCTACTGCAGAAACTAGTCTTAAAATTAACAATGTAACAATTGCAGATTAAAAATTCTATTAACTTAATAAATGAATTTAACCTTCGGTAATGGAACATACGTACAGAAATTAGAACTGAAGAAGTCCAACATTAAAATATCAGCAGAAAACTTTTATGAATACAAATTCTTGTTTTCTACCACATTTTCTTGTATTTAATTTAATAAATTTGTTAGATTATAGTTTATTTATTGTTGTAAGTATTTATGTGATACCTAGATACGTCCCTGATGTAATAGGATAAAGAAACTTACGTTCTTAAAATTCGACATGTAAAATATTTATCATTATTGTTAATATTATTATTATTACTATTATTATTATTATTATTATTATTATTACTGCGATTATTATTATTATTATTATCATTATTATTATCATCATCATCATAATCAGCACCGTCATCAATATCATTAATATCATCTTCAGTAATACGATTAAGATCATTGGCGAATTGGTTAGGGTCGAATCCACGTTACGTACTTTGGATACTGAATTTTCTTAATCCCCAAAAAAATCGAATCCACCTTGCACTCTAGCAAGTTAAACCCCAATCTGAGAAAAATTAGTATTTAAAATTCGTATGATACTGATGGAACAAAATTACAGTGCTATAAGTAATTTTCGTCAGCAGTTAAATTGTAACCATTACAGTACATGGTACAAGTAAAATTCAATTCAAGCCACCATGTTTAATTTGTCCACGGATGTGGTCTCGAGGTAGCGTGCTGCCTTGTCCGGGCAGTTTTTCTGGGTGAGGTTTTTATCGGGGTTTTTCCTCACCTGTAAGACAAATGTCAGGAAAACTTTAAGGCCCAAACGGTCCCCGAAATCATATGGCCATCATCATAATCCTTATCATTATCATCATTATCATCATCATCATCCTTCACCGGTGTGGAAAGCAACGGGAAGCTACCACACCTACAATTCCCTAGTAAAGCTGCAAGCATAGCATGAAAATGCTACGATTGTAGTGACAGACCTGCCTTCGGGCAGAATTACTATGGATGGATGGATGAATGTTAAATTTAGATCTCAGTGACACCACTAAATTGATAAAATTACAATATTTGTGTTCCCAAATTTATTATAGTAGTCACAAAATTAGAGGAAAACATGTTTAAACCATAGCCACAACATAGATATTGAAACAATTTAATTTTTGATCTTTTGTAATTATGAATCGAAGATTTATGTAAAATTAGAATAAACATTCGAACAATATTTTATTGTATAGCATTAGAAATATGAACAAATTTTCATTTGTAACGGAAAACAAAGTGTAAATTTGAGATTTATCATTTTAGGAATCAATTGTTTCCATGGTTATTTCAACACTCAGTACTTAGCGTGTACTCCATGAGCTTCAATGACTGCATTACTCCTATGAGGCATGTTTCGTAGAAGCCTTGTTGCAGAAACTTGTGAGATTCTCTCCCATTACTCGGTGAATGCATTTAAAGATTCTTCCAGGTTCTGTGGTACAACAGGACGCTTACGAACAAGTTTTTTTCCAGCTTATCCCACAAACACTCGATCGGATTGAGGTCCGGACTGCATGCAGGCCAGTCCATCAACCGAATTTGTCATTTTTGCAGGACATCTCTGGTAGCCTGCGCTGTACGACATCTAGCAATATCATACATTAGAAAAGAATTAGGGTCCATACCATAAGCAAATGATACGACATGTTGAAGGATAATGTCATTAATGTAAACATCAGCATTCATGCGCTATTTGGCCACGAAAAGCTCTGTCCGTGACTCAATAGTAATCCTAACCCAAAACTTAACATTACCACTTCCAAATCTGTCACGTTCAATAAATGCGGCGGGATCTAAACGTTCACCAGGAAATGTCTATACACGTGTACGATCATCATAACTCGTTTAGCGAAATCTTGTTTCGACCGTGACATGATTCTGAGCAAATCGCAGCAGTTTTTTTTTTTTTGTGCTGACGTGTTAAACAAAGGGCCTTAATGGGGATTCTAGATCTCAACCTTGCATTTCTCAGTCTATATCTCACGGTCTGATCAGAAATTACCTTCCCAGTTGCTGTGCGTAAATGATTTTGTAGATCTCTGGCTGTAGATTTTCTTCTGCACAAAGCTGATGAGACAAGAAATATATACAGTACATCTGTAGTCTTCTTCTTACGACCTTGCCCGTGTCTCCTCTTGTATCCATGTGTCTCTCTATATCGCCTCCACAGTCTATGGATGGTGGAAGGGCTGACATCAAGAATTCTAGAGACATGGCGAATGGAACGACCATTTTCAATCAATACAACGGCTCGTGCAACTGATGTTTCATTCAGATGTATCATTGCTCATTACTAGGGAGCTGATTTTTATGTTCTAAAAGCTAAGATTGCAACGTAGTATAGTCCATACTGGCCGGAATACCATGAGAAAATTTCTTCCCCATGGAGGCTCGAACCAGCGCAAGTCCCGTAGCCCTGCGCCAAGGCTTCCTGCCTTAACCACTCGGCTACGGCGCGGGACTTAAATTGCGTAATAATAAATGTAATATTGCTACATCCCACACAAAAATTATATGAGAATCTTTTTGTAAGTTGTATTATAAAAAATTATTTTGATTGGATATAAAGACTTGTTAAATTAATTTTTATCACTATACTATGTTGCAATCTTAACTTTTAGGGCATAAAAATCCGATCCCTACTCATTACACTTCAAATCTGTTTTTAAACAAAATAACTCAATAAGCACTCACTTTGGTTTTAGCAACTCATGGAACTTCACTAACGTATTCAGAGAAAAATGAATAAAATCCAGAAGATATTTAATCTGGTTTTAAACAATACTTCAAATCAAAACATCTGACTCTCAAAAATTTAATTATTTCAGTATGTATTGTGTGGCTTTGGTTTAAACATGTTCCTCTAATTTTTTGAGTAGTATATACATATACATATAAATGTTGTCATATGACAATTTTTAGGAAACAAAAAAAAATACTTAGATCACCCTATATTTAACCCGCCATTACTATGATTAACAATAAATCTAATTGTTTCACTTTCAAGGGATTTTGTCCCAGTGAATGGTGATTACATTGCTCGCCGAGTTCGAACCGGGTCAGTGTCGGTATATTTTATGGGGTAAAAATACTGATTATGCCTCATTCGAAAAGGAGGTTAAGCCGTGGATACGGTATCATAGATTTATATCACGTGGAAGAATCTCAAGCCTGAAATAACAGATCTCTGACAAAAATTTTCGGCCCTTTTACATTGAGATATGAATTCCAACGCTAATCACCTGAACTGTTATAGAGTGCTCTTAAATTAAATATTATCTTCAATTATTTCATGAAATGTTAGAAAGTAATTAATATAAAAGAAACCTATATAGAACGTTTTTACTTCATTCTGTCTACCTATTTATTTATTAATTATATTTACAAAGTCCACCGCTGTGGTCTCGAGTTAGCGTGCTGCCTTGTTATGCAGCGGGCCCGGGTCCGATCCCCGGTCGGGGCAGTTTTTCTGGGTGAGGTTTTTATCGGGGTTTTTCCTCACCTGTAAGACAAATGTCAGGAAAACTTTAAGGCCCAAATGGTCCCCGATATCATATGGCCATCTTCACCATCATCATCGTTATCATCATCCTTCACCGGTGTGGAAAGCAACGGGAATTTACCACACCTACAATTCATTAGTAAAGCTGCAAGCATAGCATGAAAATGCTATGATTGCAGTGAAGGACCTGCCCTCGGGCAGAATTACTATGGATGAATGGATGGATGGATATTTATAAAATACTATTGGTTAAATGATATCTATTGTAAATAACTTACATATTGAAAAAAAAATAGAAGTTCCAGCAATACGTTTGTCAAAGAGAGAGAGAGAGAGAGAGAGAGAGAGAGAGATCTTCAAATGTCCTGTTTCAATTTCCTGTCAAAGAGATAAATTACTTTTTTTTTTGCAATACATTTCGAATTCAGTATTTAAGTAACCCAATGCTGCATCGCTAAGTCTATGAAACTCACTGTATATCATGTGAACAGGAAACAAAAGCCAATAGATCAAATCATAGCAGATAACAGGATTAGTTTTCATATAAATTTTGAAACGAACTGTTTGCAGGAGAAAATTGTACCAACGAATACATGCTACAAGTAGGTCTACAATAAAAGTTATGCACTACTTTCTTTTTTTAATATTTCTAATGACAATTAATAATGAAATGCATCCTTATTCCCTTTACTTATTGTTTCTCAAGAACTTTATTATAATTATAATGTCGATCGTGATGCTATTCATTTCAAGATATCCTGTGTTCTCGACTGTTGTTTGAAATTTTACAGATTAAAATATACCGGACGATAAAATATTTTCAGACACTTCCACTGTTCTGTTCAAGGGGAAAGGAAATATTCTAAATGTTAAAATAATGGCATATTTAGTGTTCATTTTTCAGAAACTACTTAAGCTATGGACTTAAGTTTTTACAGTTTCTAGACACAAGCCTTATGTCCACACTGAATCATTTGTTTCCCCATTAATACCTCTATTTATTGAGAATAATTTTTTGCCCTTAAAACAAAATGTTATATTTCACCAAATTGTCATCAATAAACTATACATAAATTATACGAATTGAGTCCACCGCTGTGGTCTCGAGGTAGCATGCTGCCGTGTCACGCAGCGGTCGGGGCAGTTTTTTCTGGGTGAGGTTTTTATCGGGGTTTTTCCTCACCTGTAAGATAAACGTCAGGAAAAATTTAAGGCCCAAATGGTCCCCGAAATCATATGGCCATAATCACCATCATCATCCTTATCATTATTATCATCATCCTTCACCGGTGTGGAAAGCAACGGGAAGCCACCACACCTACAATTCCCTAGTAAAACGGCAAGCATAGCATGAAAATGCTATAATTGCAGTGAAGGACCTGCCCTCGGGTAGAATTACGAGTACTATGGATGGATATGAACTGAGACAATGAAGTTTCAATATATGTTTATCCCCTCATTAAGCAAATCCTGAAATTTCAGAATCTTAGGTTAATCAGAAGCTGAAATAAATGTCTATTTTGAATGAAAAAAACCGTACTTACGGGAATCGAGTTTAAAGTAAAACATTCTTGATACTTAGAATATTTTTCAAAGACATCTTCTAGTCTTTTGGTACCCGTTCTAAAGCAGAATTTTAATATTATAATGAATATAAAAGTTAAAGTTAATAATTTTGTATTTTAAAATTATTTTAATATTTAAATATAACATAAATAAATAAAAAATCTAAATAATTAATTCTTGGTTATTGTTGAATAAAAATGTCTCAGTAACAATTAAAGAAATTGCACTACATAACAGTTTTTGTAATACTATGCTTTTAAAAAATGTTTTGTCATTGTTGTAAAAATTATAAAGCTTTCTGTTATAACTGTAAAAAGAACACCTGATTAACTTCATATTCTTAAATGAAAATAAACTAAACTCTGATGTTAGAACAATTAACTTTCTTATTTAACAAATCAATTTAAACCGTATATTTAAAGAATTATTAACCAATAGAATTTAAATATAACATCATGTGATGTAATAATGTTCTTTAAAATTATAAAAGAAATTACACTATTCATTCTGCACACAACTTTCAACAAAGATAGAAGCAAGAAGAGATCTCCTGATAAAATGTAAAAGAAAATAATTTAATTTTAATTGACGATGAAGAATAATACCACCTACATTTACTTAATCTGCTGGGAAATTTAAGAAGTGAATTAATTTGCAATTATTTCTACAAGAAACAGTTTTTAGTGATTTTAAAGTGTTTTCCTATCCAGTGTACCAACTACCGACCCTAAAGAAGAGAATCCGGTTCTACCGAAAACTAACCCCAACCTGAACCAATAATTATTTTTTGGGACACAAATCCGTCTTCATAATGTTACTACAACATCGGGCATGAAGAGAATTACTTCTTCAAAACGTCGCCACAACGTAGGGCAAAGCAAATTACTTCTTCAGTTCTTGCTTTTCTTGTTAAAATACACTGTTCTAGGAAGGCACTTTGCACTTTTTCCACACTCGTTTAAAGTAGGCAATAGACGGAAAATAATATAAAGTTTGCGTGAATCGATTGAGTCAAGCATGACACACCGTCTAGGAGACTGAATATATAATGGAAATATTTAATTAAAAATAATGGAAATTTTGAGGTAGTGGCTGAACTCAAATACATAGGAACAATAATTACAATCAGAAACGAGATGCTGAATTCTGAAAACGCATAGTATGACGCATTTCAGGGACTCTTGTCTTCCCAACTTCTCTCAAAATATGCCTAGTTAAACTAAACATTTATAATACTGTTCTTCTTTAAGCTATGTTTATGGATGTGAAACATGGACACTTACTTTAAGTAAGGGCAAAATATTACGAGTATTTGAGAAATAAGCTCATCGGAAATGTTTTGACCCAAAAAGAGACAAACATATAGGCCTACGTGAATACAGAAGTCTACTTAACAGTGAGCTACAAGATCTTTATTGGAAACAGAAAAAATAAGAGCAGTTAAGACTCATAAACTTATGGTCAGAATATATGGCACGAGTAGGAAATGAGAGAGGGGCTTCGAAACTCCTTGTAAGAAAACCAGAGTTAAAGCGTCCACTTGTAGGACAAGAATCAGGTTGGAGAATAATATTAACCATGATATGAGGGAGGTATATCATACAGGAGGTGAATGAAAAATAGTAGTTCAATATATGGATATATGGAGAGTTTTGTCCACGCGGCCATGAACTTCCGGATTCAATAGTGTCATTGAGTTAGTTATATCGATCGCAGTACTCCTGAGCTGCTACACAGGTATGCTAACCGTTACACCACGGAGCCGTTGGACGTAACTGGGAAGGAAATAAACGCAGATAACTTAGTGCACACGGGAGAATCTCACCAATAAACTTTGATAGTGACAGGAAGTCTCTGCGCCCAGGTTCTACAGAAAGCGAAAGAAGCAAGAAAATAATAGCATGTTTACAAATTCCATCAAGAAAGCGCCGCCAGTTGTTGTCATAAAGTACTCCAAATAACATCCAATTAATTGCACCAGTTCTCCACGAATATTCATATTCATAACTAAAAAATTGCATGATATACATTATTATTTGTTTTTTTTTTCTATTTCCTACTTTTTTGTTTAACAAACATTAATAATATAGCCTATAAAAATCCAAGAAACAAGTCCTCAGGGAAGGATCTTAATTCGTGAGCTCCAAGTCTGATGATTTTCGGGCTGGTAAATGAATAATAAAAAAAGTAATAATAAATAATAGTAATATCATTAAAACTAAATATATGGTCACACATAGAAATGCATTATATAATGGAAATGGACAGCTAATGACAAATTAGAGAAATTTTGAGGAAGTGGCTGAATTCAAATACCTAGGAACAATAACCACAAATAGGAATGAGATGCACAAAGAAATTAAACATAGGCTCAATTCTGGAAATGCGTGCTATTATGCACTGCAGAGACTCTTGATGTCCCAACTCATTTCAAAAAACGTTAAACTGAAAATATATAAAACTATTATTCTACCAGTTATATTATATGGGAGGAAAGGAGATTACAAGTATTTGAGAATAAATTTCTTAGGAAAATTTTTGGACTAAAAAGAGATGAACAAACAGGTGAATGGAGAAGACTACTTAACAATGAAACTACATGATCTTCATAGGAATCCAGATATAATAAGAACAGTTAAGTCTCGTAGAATGCGATGGGCAGAACATGTTGCACGTATGGGGAATGAAAGACTTGCATGGAAGCTTCTTGTAGGAAAGCCAGAGGGAAAACGCCCATTTGGTAGACCAAGAATGATGTGGGAGAATAATATTAACTATGATTTGAGGGAAGTAGATTATACAGGGAATGATTGGAAAGCATTAGCCCACGATAGAGATGTATGGAGAGCTTATGCTCGCGCGGCCATGAACCTACGGGTTCGATAGTGCCAGTGAGTAAGTAAGTAATAATTCTAATAACAATTATATTATTATTATTATTATTATTATTATTATTATTATTATTATTATTATTATCATTAATTTTATTAACTATGACAATCGCACTAACGAACCCGTAAGTAAATGTTCGCGCGGACATACGCTCTTCATACATCCATATCCTCAGCTAATGTTTTTCTATCATTCCCTGTAAAATCAAGGTTAATATTATTCTCCCATCTCTTTCTTGGTCTACCTACTGGGAATTTTGCGTCTCGTTTCCTCCAAGAAGTTTCCATTCCCCGTGTTCATTCTCCATTCGTGTCACATTATTTGGCCATCGAAGATTACGTGACTTAACTGTTTTTAAGTTATCTGATTTCTCATAAAGATAATATAGTTTTCTCTTATGTAGATTCATCCATTCGCCTGTCTGTTAGACTCCTCTTTTTCAATGTTGTTTCTAATAACTAGAGCTCGGACGTCATTGCCTTTTCATTGCCGTGTCGCTTTCAAACAGTTGACTACGCAGGTAGTTAGTCCTGTCCCGTGCGCAGTGCCACAGTCAGTGGCGTCTTTGCTGTGCTGCTACAAGTATAGTATGTAGTCAAATCATAATACCGATCACCACGATCTGATGAATGACTACAGCTTGCCGAAAACGAACACACAGAAGGTGAAATCACTTGTACGTGAGTAAGGCCGTGAGTATTTTTGCCTAAAAGAAGATAAAATATTTTGTAAATTGTGTAATGTAGAGTTGAAGGGGGGGAGAAGAATTTTGATCAAGAGCCATTTTAAATCTAAAACACACATTGGGAATGTAAAACATTAGCTTGACGATGACAGACAGTACATATGCCCAGGGAGTTTCAGACACTTGTACTAATCGTGAATATTTTACAAGGATGGATGTTTGATGAAACGGTGGTGTCCGCGAATATTCCTTTCCATAAAGTTGCAAAATCCACTTATATAAATGTTTTTGAGAAATATACGGGATGATTTGAAAAAAATGTTCCTTGTGAATAAACTTTACTTTTCCTTGTTATGAAGACGTTCTGAAATACATTTAGAAATTCTGTGGCCAGATCATAAAAATATGGGGGTCAATCGATGATGAAACCCCGGAGCGTCAGGAAGGGCTGTAGGGAAATGTGATAGTTGGGATAGTATCACATGAAAAATTACGGGAAAAAAATAAATTTTTGTTAACTACCGAGGTCTTAAATAAAGTCAACCACTCTGAAATCGACAACCTTTCTGAAAATGCTAATGTCTCTTCTATAGCCCAATGAATAAAAAGAAACAATGTTTTCTATTTGCAACAGACGCAGCCCCTTATATGTTGAAAGCAGCTTCCAGAATTAAAGAACGATATCCGAAAATGATATATCCAACTTGCTTGGCCCAAGGACTTCACCGTGTAGCCGAAATAATTAGGTTGCATTTCTCTGATGTGGACATTTTGTATCAACACGATAAAATATTTTTAAAAGTCCCTTCAAGGAAACAGAAATTTAAGGAAATTGCATCACAAATCCCTTTGCCATCTCAACCTGTTTTAACTCGATGGGGGACTTGGTTGCAGACCACTGCATGCTACTTACAGCATAATGAAGTGATTGTTAAAGTAGTTCATATATTTGATGCTGAAGAAAGTTCGGCGATAAAAATTGTGAAACCTCTATAAAAATTTGCTGGTAATCAACAACGTCTACAAAGATATACCTGTAATAATACATAAAACTGGAATCTTCACATATAGCATTGATTGATTCCATAAAACTCGTACGAGTAGAAAATTTATCGCGATATTTTGATGAAACAGGAGGTAGTTTTGGCATCTGAAATTGCAAAACAGAAATTGCAAAGTGTATTGCTGAAAAATCCTGGATACTCAGCTATTTGCAATATAAAGGATTTTCTAATGAACAACAAGAACGAATGTACTGTCTCCATGTTAGATACCTGTGATATACCCTACTTTCGTTTTTCACCAGTTTTTCTAAATATGAACTTTGCTTGAACAGTCACCGAAGACGTTTTTCTTTTGAAACTTTACGGAAATACATTGTTATTCATTGTAACAGCTCTACAGAAGCGAAACGAGTTTAACCAACAGGGTTTTAAAAAGATTATGTACAGTGCACATACTTTTGTTTTGTGTTACCTCTTTTCTTAAAACTGTACGAAGAAAATAATTGTGCAGAAATAATAAATTTGTTATTTTTTGTAATACTGTATGCAGTATTGTATTTTTAGATGCACGAAGAGAATTAATGTACGGAAATTATAAATGTGTTTAATCTTTTGTTGTATTGTAGCGTTTAATTTAAAAAGTTTAAAAAAATATTTCACGCAACAAAATAAACTAGCAATCCACAATTAGCTACTTATTTCATTTCCGCCTATACCTCCTGTAAACAGTACAGCACAAATGCCATACTAGCCAGACTGGTGCTACTACACTCCCTACCACTCTCTCATCAAGCAATAGTATGTATAGTAATAGTGCACTTTATCTAACTTCATGTCCGAGGCCAACTAATAACTTTATTCTCAAAAACTCGTAATCTCTGTGCGCCCCTTCAAGCAAGAGACCATGTTTCACAGCCAATTAACTGGAAGCATAACAGTTTTGTATATTATCAGTTTAACTTTTATTTTAGAGAATGTGGGATGATAAGAGTGACTGTAACACATATTAGAAATCATTCCTAGAATTGAGCCTATGTTTAATGTGTTCCCGTTTGTAATTTATTATTGTTCCTAGGTAGGGGCTCATTTGAATTCATTCACTTCTTCAAATTCCCTGCTAGAATTCTCTAATGTTCCTACTTTTGGCATTCATTTCAAGATCATTATTCTTCTTTCTCAAATATTCCCTCTTTTTACTCTTTAGTAACCTGGTGTTTTCCCGTCTAATACTACCTAATTGCTCTAAATTTACATCATTTGGTTCATGTAACCATTTCATTTTTGCTAGCTTTCTTTCCTTCACAATGTCGGCACACTCCTCATCAAACCATTTCTTGTTTTGCTTGACGTATTCGAGTAGTCTAACTTTTTAGGAATTTCAAATTCCAGCAAGATACTATACAATTTCTTCCTCTTAATTGACTCGTATATATTTTTCAAATATAGTTCACGTAAAATTGGCAAAAATGAAAGTGGTCGCTTTCATCAAAACTAAGGTTCGCTACTATTTGGGGACTGCAATGTATACATTGTTGTATCTCGATCTGAAGTGTCTTGATATATATAGTTATACTGGTAGAGTACTTAATATTAGTGTTATAGCTTGGTTGTAACATTGTGGCCTGATATTCAAAAGATTGTATGTTATAACCGGACCAAATGTTTTTTTTTCTAAATAGAGAGAAAATATAATACCTGCTGTCTGCATTATGACTGTTTTAGTAATTAACACCAGAGCCACGACCTTATAATTATTATGGCATTACCTTGTTTCTTTCTTGTGGCTGTAATTAGAAATATTTTATATTCAGCAAATATGTAGGCCTACTTCGTGGCGTAAAACAAAGAACATCACTGGTGTCTGGTTTAGAAAATTTAAACAATTAAAAGTAAAATAAAATCCACGATTCTATATTTAGTCCAACTTACTCCCAACTCGGTCACATCTTGCAATCGAGTGAATATGAAATCGGCTAGGTTTTCAAATAACGCCTGTTCTCAGTGACAACATCCTACTCATGTAACTTAATCATGAGCGTGGCTTCCATCGGACAAGTAATTTTGTGGTTGGTACCTTACCATTACATTTACGAGGGCTGGGTACAACACCCTACAGAAATTTTGGCACAGAGCCAATTCGTCTTATAATTAAAATTCGACATAAAATAATTCGTTATAATCAAATTTGGTTACAGAAGTAATTCGGTGTAAACATAATTCTTCAAATGTTTAAAAATGCTCACAGAGATAATTCGAAATTATTAAAATTGGTTGGCTGTGATATGATTCGTCATATATTTAAAATTAACCACAAGATTATTCGTCATATAAATAAAATTATTGAGATATATTTCGTTATAATTACAATTTGTCAAATACTTAATTCACCATATAGCTGAAATGGACACAGGAAATTAAGTAAAATTGGTCACAGACAATTCGCTATATAATTAAAATTAGTCAGAAATAATTCGCCATATAATTAAAATTGGTCAGAGGTAAATCACCTTATAATTAAAATTGGTCACAGAGACAATTCGTTAAAATTACTCAGAGAAAATTCTATATTTATTACTGAAATTGGTAAAAAATAATTCGTCATTTAAATACGATGGGTCACAGAGACAATTACTTTGTTATTAAAACTGATGAAAAAGAATTCCGTGTATAATTATATTCGGTTAGAAATAATTTGTCATATAATTAAGATTGGTCATAAATAATTCGACATATTATTAAAATTCGTAAGAGTTAATATGTCATATAATTAAAATTGGCCACAGACACAATACGTTACAATTAAAATTGGCCAGGAAATAATTACTCACAAAATTAAAATGTGTTTGGAATAATAATTTGTCATATGATTAAAATTGGTCAGTGATAATTCGTCTTATACTATAATTAAAATCTGTCACATTGAGACAATATTAGTTTTATTTAAAATTAGTCACGCAGATAATTAATTTTTAATTAAAAGTAGTAAAAATAAATAAAAATTATAACTTCAACAAGGCTCTATCTCACCACCTTAGATTTATTAATAAAGCGTTTTACCACTGTTCATCAGAGTAAGCACAAAATGGTTCCTTCTTAAACACCACAGTTCGAAACTACCTTAACTCTACTTCTACGCGCAAATGTATTTTGCAACACTACCGTGATTCGAAGTGGAACTTATATTTTCTGACCTGACTTACTTACTCACTGGCACTATCGAACACGTAGGATCATGGCAGCGCGGACATAAGCTCTCCATACATCCCTATCCTGAGCTAATGCTTCCCAATCATTCCCCGTATAATCTACTTCCCTCAAATCATAGTTAATGTTATTCTCCCACCTCATTCTTGGTCCACCAACTGGGCGTTTTCCCTCTGGCTTTCCTACAAGAAGCGTCCATGCAAGTCTTTCATCCCCATACGTGTCACATGTCCTGCCCATCGCAGTCTACGAGACTTAACTCTTCTTATTATATCTGGCTTCCTATAAAGACCATGTAGTTCGTCGTTATGTAGTCTTCTCCATTCACCTGTCTCTTCATCTCTCTTTGATCCAAAAATGTTCCTTAGTATTTTATTCTCAAATACTTGTAATCTCCTTTCCTCCCTTAAAGTAAGAGTCCATGTTTCGCACCCATATAATATAACTAGTAGAATAATATTTTTTAAATATTTTCAGTTTAACATTTTTTGAAAGCAGTTGGGACATCAAGAGTCTCTGCAATGCATAATAGCACGCATTTCCAGAATTGAGCCTGTTTAATTTCTTTGTGCATCTCATTCCTATTTGTGATTATTGTTCGTAGGTATCTGAATTCAGCCACTTCCTCAAAATTTGCCTCATTTGTCATTAGCTGTCCATTTCCATTATATAATGTATTTATACGTGTGACCATATATTTAGTTTTATTGATATTACTTCCAGTCCTAGTTTCTTAGTGTTACTCAATAGTGTGTGCGTGTTGTCCTTTAGTATCTCCTCGCTATCGGCCAATAATACTACATCGTCAGCATAAACTAACAGCTTATTAATACCATTTAGTTGTAAGCCTTCCTGATTCTCTAAAGATTTAATGGCATGCACTAGTTCAAAATTAAATAGTAGACGAGACAGTGCATCACCTTGCTTCAACCCATTCTGGATTTGATTTCAAAAGTGTCCGAAAACTGTTTGCCTACACGCACCTTACTCTTTGAGCCATTTGGACACATTCGTACAAGTCTAACTAACTTTTTAGGAATTCCGAACTCCAGCAGGATACTATATAACTTCTCCCTCGATACTATATAACTTCTCCCTCTTAATTGAATCATATGCTTTTTGAAGTCTACATATAGTTCATGTACAGTACCATAATATTCCCATTTCTTTTCTAAAATCTGTCTTATACTAAAAATCTGATCTGTTGTAGACCTGTTTCTTCTAAATCCACATTGATGATATCTTAGAATGTCATCAATATAGGGGGAGTAAGTCTGCTTACCTAATATATTTGATAGAATTTATGTACGAAGTTGAACGTAAATGAGATGCCACTTCGATACTTTGTTGCAATCAGCTTTTATCCTCCCCTACTTAGATACTATTTGGCCTAGCGATAAAACTTGATTCCTTCCATTCATCTGGAATAGCTATCTCCTTTCCCACATCATACACTAGGCATAGCAGCCCAGCGTATCTTGTCACGTTTTCATCAGTTTTTCTCCCCTTCTTTTATAATTTCTGCGGGATCTCATCTGAACCTGATGCTTATACATCTTCAATTTTTCAATCTCCATTTTAACCTCTACATGAATTTTGGGTTCTGGCGAAACTAGCATATCTGCTGATTCTGTAAACTTATCCTCCTCACTATGCCTATTCTGTATGTACATTTAATAGCCTGATATTGAAGGTAACTTTTCACATCTATTTATTATATCTCTTGGAACCTGACAATCACGAGCCCCTCATTTTCAATATCGGACTTATGTTTGTTCTAAATCCGAGAAATCCTTTCTTCTCTAGACTAATTCTCTTGATATACTTCTCGAATGTCGGGGGGGGGGGGGGGGGCTATATTTTTTTTGCGTTTCATTTTTCAAGGATCATTAATCTTCTCTATCAAATATTCCCTCTTTTTACTCTTTAATGACATGGTGGTTTCCCGTCTAATACTACCCAATTGCTCTAAATTTACGCTCCATTTGGTGTTCGCGTGGACCATTTTCAATTGTTGCTCAGCCAGTTCCTTTTCTTTGACAATGTTGGCACATTCCTCATCAACCCATTTCTTGTTTTGTCCTCTTTTTTAAACAACCAATGCTTCTTGATGCTGACAATTTAATCGCAATCTCTTAGAAGCCTTCCCATTCTTTATCTTATTTATATCAGTTTCTTCTTCGTTTTGCCACATTGTCGCAATGAAGAGATCCAGATTCCAAGTACTTCAAATCTGTTAGCAATTTTGATTTGGTATGCTGTGCCCGCATTTCATCATTTTTCAAGTTTATTTAATTCAAAAATTTACAGAATTATATTCCTTTTACGTCGGTTGTTCCTCTCATAAGCGATAGCCATTTATCTGATTTTCAATCTGACCAGCCAGGGTCCATCCGAACTTGCAGTCGGTCCCTCTAGAAACGATTTAACATTGGATGATTGCTACTGTGCCAAGCGTTATCCCACAATTACATTGATCTATCTGGTTGCGAGTTTCTCCATCTGGGGACGTCCAGGAGGTGCATTTATGAATATGCCTTATGATGAAATGTTGTGCTCTTAACAATGAGATTCTTTGATTGTGACAAAGGTGACTAATCTAACCCCATTGTCGGTACTATCTTCTCATGAAGATCTGAACTTGCATCTATTGTTGGTTTTACAATACACATTCCCCGTCCCACTTATTGCATTAAAATCTCCTATAGAAAATATTTCATACTTGATATCGTGAAATGCTATCAAATAAGCATTCTAATTCTTCCACAGTATTCATCCTTGATCTTGTCATTTTTATCTTATGTGGGGGCATGTACATTTACAATTAAATACAATCCCATGTATCGTTCTACCACTTATGAATCTATGTATTGATCTATTTCTATTCACTAACAAACTTAATTATCTCGGATAGCGGATAGGATCCTCCTTCTTACTCAAAAAAAACATTCCAAATGCAGTTCTTTCTGTCATTCTTCACGCCCCGTAGTAAACATGCACAGCTGTTTATTGATTCTTGACCACCGTCCTCCTGGCCTACCATAACTTGATGTAAAGCCGAAACTATACACATAGGGCGACCTTTACCTAATTCCCCCGCGTTAACATATCTGTAGTGCCCCGCTATATTGTATAAAGTCCCCTAACATTCCATGTTCCTAGGAACATGTCCCCTGTGTTTTGAGGCTTTAGGCATGGGTTCCCTGAAGTATCCCCCGCCTCGAGAACCGCAATGGCCCGGATTTGACCTCCGGAATATTTTAACCCCGTTTGAGAACCCCAGTCCGAATTTCTTGGACGGTTGTATTTATACGGTGAATGAAAGATCAGCGTCCGGCTTTCGACCAAGGGTACTTTTTTTCATCTGGCTATTCACCATATCCGACCCAGATTACCGAGCATGTGTAACCCTTACTTACATTTACTTACTTCCTCACCTGGCACTATCGAATCCGTAATGTTCATATGCCCTCGCGGAACATAAGCTTTCCATATATCCCTATCCTGAGCTAAAATGCTTCCCCATCATTCCCTGTATAATCTACTTCCCTCAAATCATAGTTTACAATGGTATTTCTCCCATCTCAATTCACTTGGTCTAATCCACTGGGCGTTTTCTCTCTGGCTTACCTCCAATAAGCTTCCATTCAAGTCTGCTTCCTTCAAGTTTTCATTCCCCATACGAGCAACATGTCCGGTCCATCACAGTCTACGAGGACTTAGTAAACTGTTCTTATCTATATCTCCGCTTTCCTATAAAGACCCAATCGCATAATTCATCATTGTTACATTAGTCTTCTCCATTCACCGTTACTCTCTTCATCTCTCTTTGGTCCAAAACTTTCCGCTTATAAGTACTTTATTCTCAAATACTTGTAATCTCCTTTCCCTCCAACTTAAAGTACAAGAGTGTCCACGTTTCGCAACAGCCACTATAGATAGACACCTGGTAGAAAAAATAGTTTTTATAAATTTTCAGTTTAACGCTAACTTTTGAACAGGATTCGGGACACTTAGAGTCCTCTCGCCAATGCATAATAAAACGCATTTTCGTTTCCAGAATTTGAGCCTACTGTTTTAATATTCTTTGTGCCTCTCATTCCCTATTTGTGATTATTAGTGTTCCTAGTGATATTTGAATTCTAGCCACTTCCTCAAAATTTGCCTGCATTTTTTCATTAGTTGTCCATTTCCATTTATGATAATGTATTTCTACGTGTGACCATATTACATTTATATTTATTGATATTTATTTCCAGTCCTATTTCTCTTCAACAGTGTTACTCATTAGTGTGTGCGCGATTCTCCTTTAGTATCTTCTTCATTATCAGACCAAATACTGTACATTTATCAATCAGCATCAACTACCTAGCTTCATTGATACCATTCGAGTTGTAAAGCTTTCCGCATTCTCTAAAGACACATTAAATGGCATGTTTACTAGTATCAAAAAAATTAAACAGGTAGCAGAGAGAGTGCCATCTCCTTGTATCGCTTCAACTCCATTTCTGGAATTCAAAAGTGTCCGAAAACTCGTTTTGCCTACACGCACCTTACTCTTTGTGGCATTTAGACAACATTCGTATAAGTCTACACCTAACTATTTAGTGATATCCGACAAGTTCCGCAGGATACTAATTGGGAGGTCAATGACCCCGAACGGCTATTATTAGGTGGTTTCAGACCCCGCCGTTACCAATGCTAGACTCGGAGAGAACAAAACTAGAGGTGAGGCGATGCGATTCGATCCATGAAAAATGGAAAAGCTCCGGGTCTAGCTGTTGGGGGATGTCGGCCTGAGTTCTATTAAAGAAGCCTTGAAAATTGATAAATGGAAAGGGTACATACGTAGGTATTTTTTAACAAACATTTTTGATAAAGTGCAAGCTATCCAGATGAATGGATCCACATAACTATACTGCATCCTATTTACTAGGGTAAGGGTGGACAATTACCGAGGTGTCTCTCTTCTGCCGGTGTTTGGAAAAATTTATTGCACAGTGCTATATAACAGGCTAAAAAATTGGATAAATGAATATAATAAAATTTCACGATACCAAGCCGAGTTCAGGGAAGGCTTCAGGACGGCGGACAATCTATTTGTCCTGAGAACTGCAATTAACAGATGTTTGAGTGTCAAACGAGGCAGGTTACACTGTACTTTTATCGATCTGAAAAAAGCATTTGACTCTGTTGAACGCAATGCCCTATGGCAGAAATTATGGCAACTAGGAGTATCGGGAACTATGATTAGGGCGCTAATGGGAATTTATAAAAAAGTGGAGTTCTGTTTTAAATATGGGAGGGACCAAGTTTCAGAAATATAAAGGCAGTTAAGGGTGGTAAAACAGGGATGCGTATTGTCACCATTGTTATTTAACTTATTTATAGACGATGTAGCTTTGATGCTGGAAGTAGAGGGGATCGATGCTCCAACGGTGGGTGGGCGAAGTATTCCTGTTCTAATGTATGCAGACGGCTTATGCCTCTTTTCCACAAAAATAGATGGCATGCAGAAGGGTTTAGATTTACTATCGACATACTGTACGACTTGGGGACTTACTGTTAACGTTAGCAAAACTAAGCCATGACTTTTAAAAACGGATCGGTATACAGCGGGAGGGAAAGGGTGGACATACCGTGATGAGAATTTAGAAAATGTTAAAAACTTTGTCTACTTGGGGATGACTTTGACAATGAATGGAAAATGGACGAGACCACATCGAAAATGCAACAATGAGAGCTAGGTGCCGGACAAGCGAAATGCTTAATAATATGTCAAAATTGCGAAACATACCGATGCGTACACTAGAACAGGTTTATTCTTCGACTGTGAGAGCGACCATGCTGTATGGCTCAGAATTATGGGGTTGGGAACGAACGGGGACACTAGATAAAATTCAACCTATGTTTCTTAAGAAAGCGAAGAGATTAGCAACGGGGACTTCAAATTGTGGCATACTGAAAGAATTCGGTACATTTTCGGACACAATAAGGGGCAAAATTATGGCTATTAAGTATTGGTTGGACATAATAAACGGGAATCAGGACTCGCTTAGAGCAGAGTGTTACAATGAACAGAAAAGGCAGTGTGTTTCGGGAGATTGGGTAATCGGTGTAGAAAGGGGATTGAAGGGCATAGGGATGGGTTGGGTATGGGAGAGGAGTACGCGGAATAATAAAAATGTTTGGAGGACAGTTAAGAAGAGACTAATCGATATAGACAGACAGTATATAGAAGCAGAGTGTAGCCAGAAAATATCGCTCACCCTGCAGACGGAACTGAAACTTTCGTGGGGAAGGGAGAAATATATTGACTCTTTGGATGGGGATGATAGAAGTGCTATTGCATGGTTTCATTTGGGGGGATGGATGGCCCATAATTTAACAAATGATGAAGGCATTAAACTATGCCCACTATGCGATGACCATGAAAACTGGCAGCATATTATAGCATTCTGTAGAGAGACAGAACAACTTAGATTACAGATGCTGCCGGAGAGATTTCTCAAGTCGGATCGAGGGAGAGTGGCGTGTTGGGATCTTTTAGGACGGATCGAGAGTGAATCAAAAACATGCAAATTTTTGGGTACAGTAAGAAAATTGAGATATAACAAAATTGTAGATTAAGGATATATGTATTAACAATAAGAAGAATCTCAATATGGTCTTTGTTTTCGATCTTTAATCATGTTATATAATAAGTAGGTCGGATAAGTTGAATAGTCTGTTAGTGCATTTAATGTCTGCAGGGACGGGGGGAGGGGGGTATGAGCGTGCTGTGTGTATGAGCGTGCGGTGTGTATATGTGTGTGGGTGTATGTGTGATGTGTTGTGTGTTTTTTTTCTAATTTGTTTTCTAGCATTTTTTTTTAATATTAATGTACGGAATGTGGATGAATGTAGATATGTATTATTGTGATTTAGTGTAGACATAGATTTTACTTATATGTAGCCTGTTATTGTTTTTTGATACAGGTGTATTTTGTAGGTATTTGTTTATATTATTAGTTTTATTTTTTATTCATGGAAAAATAATGCACGTACGGCCAAGCAGGCCCGTGCTAATGTAAATGCATATGTATTTTCTTTATTCTGAAAAAAATGGCAATCAATTCCATTGTCTACTATATAACTTCTCCCTCTTAATTGAATCATGTGCTTTTTTGAAGTCTACATATTGTTGATGTACAGTACCACTATATTCCCATTTATTTTCTAAAATCTGTCTTATACTAAAAATCTGACCTGTTGTAGCTCTGTTTCTTCTAAATCCACATTGATGATCTTCTAGAATGTCATCAATATAGGGAGTAAGTCTGCTTACTAATATATTTGTTAGAATTTTGTATGAAGTTGAAAGTAATGAGATGCCCCTGTAGTTGTTGCAATCAGTTTTATCCCCTTTCTTATAAATTGGTACGATAATTGATTCCTTCCATTCATCTGGAAGATCTTCTTTTTCCCAAATCATACTAAGCAACCAGCGTAACTTGTCCATCAATTTTTCTCCCCCTGATTTTATCAGTTCTGCTGGGATCTCATCTGAACCTGATGCTTTATACATCTTTAATCTTTCAATCGCCATTTCAACCTCTAATGCACTTGGCTCTGTGACTAGCATTTCTGCTGTCTGTAAATTATGCTCCTCAATGTCTTGTTCTGTATGTACATTCAATATCTGATTAAAGTAACTTTTCCATCTATTTAATATACTCCTGGAATCTGCAATCATATCCCTATTTTCATTCCGAATTATGTTTGTTCTAACCTGAAACCCTTTCTTCTCTATACTAATTCCCTGATGTAATTCTCTAATGTTCCTATTTTTTGCATTCATTTCAAGATCATTAATCTTCTCTCTCAAATATTCCCTCTTTTTACTATTTAGTAACTTTGTGGTTTCCCGTCTAGTACTACCCAATTGCTCTAAATTTACCTAATTTGGCTCGTGTAACAATTTCATTTTTGCTAGTTTACTTTTCTTTACAATGTCGGCACATTCCTCATCAAACCATTTCTTGTTTTGCCTCTTTTTTAAGGCATGTGTAACCCTATTCGCAGCATAGCTACCGCCGGCATAGCTCTCGGGATTACTTAAGCACGCAAGCCACTCCACCACGACAAGATAAAGATACCATGGAGGGTTCTGACCTGACATATGCTGCAAATATGATCTATTTTACATTATTATTATTATTATTATTATTATTATTATTATTATTATTATTATTATTATTATTATTATTACTACTATTATTACTACACAAGATTTCTGATGAATGGAAAATAGTAGTAGTAGTAGGACTTTATTAATAATAATAATAATAATAATAATAATAATAATAATAATAATAATAATAATAATAATAATAATAATAATAATAATACTTTATTTATTCTGGCAGAGTTAAGGCCATAAGGCCCTCTCTTCCACTCAACCAGCACAAATACAAATAAATATTCGACAAATATAGATATACACTATACTAATTATAAACAGTTAAAGATACAATAAATGTAGCAATGTAAATGTCATGTACAGACAACATTGTATAGGGTAATAAAAATAATGATACGATAATAATAATAATAATAATAATAATAATAATAATAATAATAATAATAATAATAATAATAAATATAAATATGATGCATTATAAGGGAAACACCAATTAATATATATATATATATTATATATATATCTTACACTGGATAATAATGAAGTCGAGTTTAGAGCAAATATAGATTTAGATTTCTTTTAAAAGATGCCAATGTCCGGCAGCCCCTTATATCTTGTGGTAGGGAATTCCAGTTGCGAGAAGTGGAGATGGTATATGACATGGAGTGATGTGATGTCCTATGTTGCGGTATATTAAGTAAGAGAGTATGTTGTGATCTTGTGTTTAAGTTATGGTTTGAGGATAGATACTGGAAACGGGATGATAAATAATTGGGAATCGAGGTATGTAGGATCTTAAATAGGAGAATTAGACAGTGCGATTTTCTTCTCTCTTTTAGATGTAGCCATGACAATTCGTGGAATAATGGAGAAATGTGATCGTATTTTCGAACATTAAATATGAATCTGATACACATATTATGGACACGCTGCAGTTTGTCCGACAATCCGTCACTTATGTCAGTTAGTAGAACGTCACAGTAGTCAAAATGCGGCACCACTAAAGTTTGGATTAAAATTCTTTTAAGAGTTGTAGGAAGAAAATGTTTAAGTCGCTTTAGGGAATGCATTATGGAGAAGATCCTTTTAGATGTTTGTTTTACTTGCTCATGCCATTTTAAATTGAAATCCCAAGTTTTTAACGACGTCGGTATAAGGAATTTGTTCATTATCTAATATGACAGCCGGCATATTGCCATTGTTTATGAGGTGTAATAGCCTTGGATATCCGATAATTATTGCTTGCGTTTTGTTTACATTTAGTTTCATCCCATATTGTCTGGACCATAAAGATATATGCCTGAGGTCAGTGTTTACTTTGTCAATATATTCATTAATTTCGTCAGGCCTAAAGTGTGTGTAAATCTGTAGGTCGTCGGCGTAAGAAGATGATGCTTGCAGTTTTGTAGTTTCTTGATCACGTCATTAATATAAATCGAGAAGAGAAGAGGAGCGAGGACGCCGCCTTGAGGTACCCCTTTCCTCACCAAGCGCCAGGAAGAAATGCGATTATTAACAGAAACTGATTGCTGACGATTAGTGAGGTAAGATGAAACCAATCAAGGCAGTTTTCCGACAGATGTAGTGTCTTTAGTCTCGCTAGCATTAAGTCTATATCTACTGTGTCAAAGGCTTTGCTGTAGTCGAGTAGGATTATTGCGGTGAGTTTGCTTTTGTCCATTGAGTCTCTTATGTCCTCTAAAATGTCAAGTAGTGCAGTACTTGTGTGATGTCCTGTTCTAAAACCAGACTGATGTTCATCAAGTAAGTCGTGTGTGGTGAGGTAGTCTGTTAACTGTGAATGTATTATGTGTTCCAGTGCTTTAGATAAACAGGGAAGAATACTAATTGGTCTATAATCATCGAGTGTTGTGGGAGTGTTTGATTTCGGTGTAGGACGAACTAGAGCCATTTTCCAGAGTCTGGGATAAGTCCCGGTCATTATAGAGGCATTAAAAATGTGGGTTATTGTTGGGAGAATAATGTCTATTATTTTTTGCAGGAGAGTTATTGTTATATTGTCTATTCCTTGTGCTTTAGATTTAATACGTAATACTGCTCTTTTGGCGTCATCAGGTGAGATATAGGAAAAATAGAATTTGTCTCGGGTAGGTTGGGAATATGACATTAGTTCATCTATTGTCTGTTGTTTGTGTTGTGAGGTGTTGTCAGAAGGGAGGCGGGTAAAATGGTCATTCAACTCATCTAGTGGTAGGTCAGCTGTTTCTACCTGTAGTTTATTTTTGACAGAGGCCTATTGATTTTAAATTTTTCCACATGTCAGCTGAGTTGGACATAGATTGTGTAATAATAGTATGGGCATATCTTAGTTTTGCATTCCTTATAGTTTGGTTGACTTTATTCCTCAGATGTTTGTATGTCTGTAAGTCTATCAGTTCTTTGTTCCTCCTGTATTTCCTGAATGTTACGTCTCTCTCAGTCATAAGCAAGCAGATATTATCAGACATCCAGGGTGCAGGTGGTCTGTTTATACGTCTAGTCTTGATAGGTGCGTGTTTGCCATACAATTGTAAAATTATGTCATTAAAATTTTCAACTTTCTCGTCTACAGTTCTAAGTGTCCATATGTTGTTCCAAGGTAGTTTTGCAGCGTCATCAATTAATTGCGCATAATTTATATGTTTCAAGTCTCTGTATGTTACAAGTCTAGGTCTACGTTTAGAGCAAAGGAGTGAATACTGAATGTACAGGGTGGACCGCTCGAATGGACCTAATTTCAATTGCTTGTTACTGGCAAACGGTTGAAGATAAAAACTTAAAACAACGTTCATAGTACAGAAAAACTCACCAAGTTTCGAATCCTGTCGGTAGATGGCACAAAGATACGTTTCTCCTTCTTAGATTTAATTGTTTGTGAAAATGGCGACTCCGCAGATGAAGCGCAAGCTGTTTTGTGGTATGCGGAGTTTAAATCAATCATTAGAGTTCAAAGGGAGTTCCGGCGTGTGTTTAACCGTGATGCTCCAACTGCTAGAAGCATAATGGAGTGGCGTGATACATTATTAGCTACAGGATCTGTGTTGAAGAAGCATGGTGGTGGTCGCAGAGCATCCGATGAAATGGTAGCAAATGTTCAAGCCGCATTTGAGCGAAGCCCCCGGAAGTCATTAAGAAGAGCTTCGCGGGAACTTCAAATACCAAAATCGACATTACAACGGATTGTCCACAAACGCCTCAAACTGCACGCATATAAAGGTGCAGTTAGTGCAACGTCTGGAGCCGAATGACACGCCGAAACGAGTGGAATTCGCCAATACGATGCTGGACCGTCTCGGCGCTGATCCTGACTTCATGACCAAGATTTTCTTCTCGGACGAAGCCACTTTCCATTTGTCAGGCAAGGTAAACCGGCATAATGTGCGGATCTGGGGATCGGAGAATCCTCACGCTATTCAAGAGCATGTTCGTGATAGTCCGAAGATGAATGTTTGGTGCAGTTTGTCACATAATAAGGTCATTGGACCGTTTTTCTCGCCGAGAAAACTGTTCGTGGTACCACATATCTTGACATGCTGGAGCAGTTCTTCTTTCCACAAATTGAACAACTGCAGCCTAACATCGTTTTCCAGCAAGATGGTGCTCCTCCCCACTGGTCCAATGAAGTTCGTACGACTTTGGACAACATTTTCCCTGGCCGTTGGATTGGTAGGGGAGGACCAATCGCGTGGCCCCCGAGATCTCCCGATTTTAACACCACTGGATTTCTTTCTCTGGGGCTATGTCAAAGATAAAGTTTACACCACCCCAGTCAAAGACCTTCGTGATCTTCGTGAGCGCATCATAGAGGCTATTGAGAACATTCCAGAAGACATACTCCAACGTACTGGCAAGAAATTGTTCATCGCTTTGATATCGTCACAGTGACTGCTGGGGCTCATATAGAGATGTGGTGATCTGGATATCAAACCTTGGTGAGTTTTTCTGTACTATGAACGTTGTTTTAAGTTTCTATCTTCAACCGTTTGCCAGTAACAAGCAATTGAAATTAGGTCCATTCGAGCGGTCCACCCTGTATATTAAGTCATGTGCAGAGATCCCTGGAGCTTCTATCTGTCCACTAGTTATAACTTTTTGAGGATTATTTGTTATAATTAAGTCTAGTAGTGTGTCAGAATACCTAGTATGATGGGTTGGTTCTGAAGGTAGTATTGTCATATTGCATGACTGGAACATTGTCTGTAGTTGTATAGTGTTGTAAGAATTTGTGGCTAATAGGTTAGTATTGAAGTCTCCTAGTACAATTACATGTTCATAAGATGGTATCAGATTTTGGAGAACTGCTTCAATGTCATGCAGGTGACCGACATTTGGGGGCTTATAAACTACTCCTAATAAACATTTCTGCATTTTCACTCTAATTTCTATAAATAGGTGACAAAAAGTAAGATATTTACAATATTATTTACAAATATGGGTCGCACGGGCAGTAAGCCGTACGTGCTCTTGACAGTCCGTTACAATAAAGTAATAATTGGTACTAGTGTAAAGAAAAGTAAACAACAAAAATAGCAATAACATTACAATTACATAAAGAAAACACAATAATAATATTACAATTAAATAATAACACAATAGCATTATACACTAAAAACATTAACATTACAATTACATAAAGAAAACACAATAATATTACAATTAAGTAATAACACAATAGCATTATACACTAGAAAAACATTAACATTACAATTACATAAAGAAAACACATTAATATTACAATTAAATAATAACACAATAGCATTATACACTAATTAATTTATATATAATTGTTAATAATTAATGGTATTGCATTTTGATAACATATATTTATTCATGAATGAGTGTTGTCCTTATTTTCGCGTTTTGTCCAGAAATTTACCGAGGTTTATCCAATTTCTGGATTTACCAATAACTCGTAGCATGCCAATCTTTCCCGATTTGAATTTAGAAATCTTTCCGGTAATAACTGACGTCTCCAATATTCTAAATCATTATATTTTCCTAATATATATATCTCATCTTAAAAGTTACCGCACATTGGACATATTCGCATATCGTGATCGTCGCTAATTTTTAGAAATTTCCATGCCCCTAGCCTAAACCAAGCAATCCCTGATCTCTCCTTAAATCCTAGGTTGAGTATATACGATTCTTTCCCCAGACGTGTTTTAGGTCTCTTTGTAAACCACAGTGAGCGTTTGCCTGTACATTCGGCAAAAGTATATTGTTGGTTTATATCTCGGTACCCTCCTCCTAATTTTTCTCTCCAAACGGTCTTTCTTGCGATTTTCAGTCCCTTTTTCCCATATCCAGCCCATCCCAATCTTTTGGAGTTCTCTCCTAACCTCGTCTGCCCAAAATTTAACATCTATGTTTTTAATTTGGTGGTCGTAACAAATTGCTCTAAGCATTGTTTGTTCACCTTGGATTACTCGCAAACAGTATTTGAGTACACGAAGTTTACAGTTAATGTCGTCCTGGAAAGACCCGAATTCATATAAAATTCCACAGTTAGAAACGGCCTTACTAAGTCCTGTAATATACTTTACAAAATGCGTACATACCTTATTTAGTATTTCCGTTCTTTGGAAACCCCAAATCTCACTACCATAGTGCATTACTGGCCTGACCATTGCTCCATACATTTTTCTAATGTGCTGACTGGAATATCAGGCACTCGACCCAGAATACCGAGTACACTGTTAAATTGTCTCCTCCCTTTAAATAATGCTATATCAATATGTTTTTTCCACTTTCCGTTCATTTTCAACGTCGTACCAAGATATTCAAAATGTTTCACGTTTTGAAGTACTTGATCTCTATATTTCCATTCCTCTGCTCTACCATAAACCGTCCCATTTTTAAAGGTCATTGTTTTTGTCTTACTAACATTTACAGTCAATCCCCAATTCCTACAGTATATTTCCAGTAGGTCAAGACCTCTTTGCAATCCCTTGATTGTCTTGGAACAGATAATTAAATCATCTGCATACAACAGGGCTGCGATTCTAACATTTCCTATCTCCGGAGCCTCAATTTCTCCTTCTAGCATTACGTCTACAATATCATCAACGAATAGATTAAATAGCATTGGTGATAAAATGCTACCTTGTCTCACTCCCCGATTGGCTTCACTGCTCTCTGTAATGTGCCCTTGGTCTACTTTTATACAAAATTTAACATATTTACAAATTGACATTAAAGCATGTATCATTTTATGAGACAATCCTTTCCGATTTAATTTTTCCCAAAGTGCGCTTCGGTCCACAGTATCAAATGCCATCTTAAAATCAATGAATGCACAAAATAATTTACCTCCCTTCATTTTCAGATTGTCATCAATTAATGTTCTCAGAACAAATACGTTGTCCACCGTGGAGTACCCTTCTCTAAAACCTGCCTGATATTTTGAGAGCCTATTGTTCTCTTTAGCCCATTGTCTTATTCGTTCGTAAAGTACTTTACAATATATTTTTCCGAACACTGACAAGAGACAAATTCCCCTGTAACTTTCTGGTATCTGTGCCCATAAACTACATTGTACTATTATAGAAGAAGGATGACAGAAGAGAAGCGAACATTTATAGAGGACTAAGTATAAATAACACATTAGATATAATATTAAAAAGAAAAGTACAAAAAGAAATAAAAGACAAAATAGGAGAAGATCAAAATTGATTCAGACCGAGAAGGTCATGTGTTGACAATACATATATAATCCAACAGTTATTCGAAAAACGCACTACAGTTGGAAAGATACTGATTTGACGATAGATTTAGAAAAAGCTTATGATTCAAATCCGAGAAACAAAATATGGAAAGTATAAGGGAAATATAATATTGATAGCAAAGCTAGCATAATTGAAATTATTAAACAAATTTATAAAGATAAAACGGCTTATGTTTAAATTTGAAATATGATACCTAATCCTATTAAACCATAAGGGATTGAAACAAGGGTGCAGCCTATCACCAATTTTATTTAATATTTATGTAGGAATTATATTAATGAAATGGAAACAAAGCTGTAAAGGTATGCGTATCTCAATAGGCAACAGATTTTTGCTGACATTACAATTTGCTGATGATCAACTTGTTTTAGCGCAAGACAAATTTGATATGGAATTCATGATAAAAAGGTTGAAAAACACATATGAATCATGAGGTCTCACAATAAATTTATAAAAAAAACAGAATATTTGGCAATAAATAGTACTGAAAGTGAAAATTTAATGTTGGTAAAAGGAATTCAAATAAAGCAAGTAAAACAAACTAAGTATTTGGGAATAATTACTGATAAAATTGAAGGTATAGGAAAAGAGAAAATAAAGCACAGAATTGAATTGTGTAGCAAATTAATGGCATCGTTAAATTCTATATGGTGGGAGAAGCATATTTGGAAAGACACCAAAAATATATTGGTAAAACATTGGTGGAATCTGTTTGAATATATGGAAGTGAGGTATGGACAATCAATAAATACTATAAGAATAGACTAATTACTCTAGAAATAGATTATTTACGCAGAAGTGCCAGAAAGTCAAAATTAGAACATGTCAGAAATATGGAAATTAGAAACATAATGGAAGCAGAAGATAGCATAATTTAAAGAATTTAGAAGAAGGAATTAAAATGGTTTCCACATATTTTAAGAATGGAAGATGAGCGATATCCGAAACAACTATATCAATGGCAACTGAACAGAAAGAAGAAAAAAGTGAGACCTAAGTTAACATGGAAATAAAGCATGAGGATAGCAATACAAGCAAGAGGATTAAGCATTGAAGATGCCCAAGATCGTACGCTTTGAAAGTTTGCCACGGGAAGACGGCAGCAGGTGTAAAAAGCCCGAAGATAAATACTACTATTATTATTAATATTATTATTATTACTATTAATATTATTATTAATAATATTATTATTATTATTATTATTATTATTATTATTATTATTATTATTATCATTATTATTATTATTATTATTATTATTTAACAAGAACAGTTAAGTCATTGATGTGCAGGACATATGGCTTGAATGGAGAATAAAAGAGGGGCATGGAAGCTACTTGTAGGAAAACCAGAGCCAAAACGCCCTTTGGTAAACCAAGAATGGGGTGGGAGAATAATATTAACCTTGATTTGAGGGAAGTTGATAATACAGGGAATGATTGGAATACATTAGATCAGGGTAGGGATATGTGGAGAACTTATATCCACTCGGCCATGAACCTTCGGGTTGTATAGTGCCAGTGAGTGAGTATTATTATTATTACAGTTATTATTAGTATTGTTCTTATTATTATTATTATTATTATTAATATTATTATTATTATTATTATTATTATTATTGTTATTATTAACTTACTATGCTTTCGATATCCGAGTGTTCTTCAAATATGTCACTTATCTTTGCGTCACCGGAACGACTATGATTGCTTCCTTCTAAAGAATCTCGTCCTCAAATTTTCTGTACTCATCGATATTGCCTGAGATCGAACCTACGAATCTAGAAGCAAGAACAATATATTTAGAACATCGAGGCCAAATGTTTTATTATTATTATTATTATTATTATTATTATTATTATAACTACTATTAACATTATTATTATTCCTATTATTATGTAATCAATTTATCATAATCATTATTATTACCCCTAGGTTATGTGAAACAATAATAGGTTATAATACCGGAAATACGTCCAGCTATACAGACGCTCATCATATAGCAGCTAGTAATATCATATTGGAGGTAGTCATGTGAAACCCTTCAAATTGTATTATTAAGATAAAGTGCTGTGCCTTGTGTAATATTCCAGCAATTATGTTACAATATCAAATTACTCAAAGTTCTGTAACTAAACGCATATGAGATTCTGTAAGTTGAATGCCAGTAAGTTAGTGTATAGTGCCTTAGGTATAAAACCTATGCAGCTGAAAACTATGGGTCTGCATTACTCGTCCTCACGAATGCAAGTGAGTAGCTACTTGATATGAGAAGTAGCTAAAACCTGTTAAAAACTAACACGTTAACCACGTCTTCTGCTTTCCTGTTTTAGTAGGCGAATATCTAATACACAAAAATGAATGTTTGTTTATTTGTTTTTTTGTTTGCACTTTATGCGCGGCCATACCGTTGATCCGATTGTGATGGGGCTTTTTGCAAAATATTCAGGAGATTCCCGGAATGAACATAGGCTACAAGTGAGTTGTGATACTCAACTTCTACACCCTTAAAAATCGTCTTCTGTAGTGGAAAAAGTGAAAAAAGTAGCTCTTTGGACGCTTAAATAGCTTACGCTGCCTAAACCATAACAAATACACAACATTAATGTACACAGAATTTCTTTCTTTCTCGTTATCTTTCTTTTACACCGTTCTTCTTTTCCTTTTACCTATGTTAACCGTTTCATCTTATTCACACATACAAACACAAGACAGGACACACACCCAGACCCAAGGTGGAAATTTAAAATCCCCTACCCCGCCGGGAATCGAACCCGGGTCGCCGGAGTGGAAGGTAGGGACTCTACCGACTACGCCACGGTGACGGACTAACACACTGCACGGATTATTTATTTCCTTTTTGCACGCTTTATATTAGCTTGACCTGTATCTATCTATCTATCTAACGCAATCTTTCAACGCGATTTTCACCCACTTAAAATCATTGGATCGACTTGAAACTTTGTATACTTGTAGAGGACCCGTGACAATACAATAATTTCATATTTCTTTTCTAAAATCCTGGCCATAATCATCAGAAAATCAAAAAAAGTGTTTTTGTATCAATGTAACGGAATCTTTCAATGCGATTTTCACCCACTTAGAAACATTGGATCGACTTGAAACTTTGTATACGTGTAGAGGACCCGTGTCAATATAATAATTTCATATTTTGTTTCTAAAATCCTGGCCAGAATCATCCGAAAATAAAAAAAATGAAAACTGGTATAATAGGTTGCGGACTTGTCAACTTTTTAGTCAATCGTTGTAAGAGCTCAGTTGGTAGAGCAGTGAACTCTTAGTGGTATATATTTTCAGTAATCCATACGTCGCTGGTTCAAATCCGGCTGTTAGGGTTTTTTCATAGAAGAGTATTACTTTTAGCTCATACTACAATAGTATCGAATTTAAAGATATTTACATTTTTATCTTATTCTGTAAAATATTAAAACTAAAAAATAAAAAATAATTAATAGTTTTAAAAAACTAAAAGAACACGCTTTATTAGAAAACTAAAAAATGAAAAATAATTTTAATTTCCAATACACTTGGGATAAAATTAAAATGGTCAACAAAAAAATAATCTCCAACACATATAGAATAAAACTAGAGTTATCAACAAGAAGAAAATAATGTTACCATCAAAAGCGTGGGGTGCTTTTTATGATGTTTACATTTTCTTCTTAGAGAGCTTACTTTTACCAATATCTGTCTATTATCAAATATATTAATTGATATAGAGCTTCTGATGGTAAAATTATTTTCTTTTTGTTGATAACTCTAGTTTTATTCTATATGTGTTGGAGATTATTTTTTTGTTGACCACTTTTAATTTTATCCCAAGTGTATTGGAAATTAAAATTATTTTTAATTTTTTAGTTTTCTAATAAAGCGTGTTCTTTTAGTTTTTTAAAACTATTATTTATTTTTCTTTCTTTGTCGTTTTTGTTCGTTTACACTGTTCTTCCTTTTTTGTTTTACATTTGTTAACCTTTTTATCATATTCACACATACAAACACAAGAGAAGACATACACCCAGACACAAGGTGGAGATTAAAATTCCCCTACCCCGCCGGTAATCGAACCCGGGTCGCCGGAGTGGAAGGTAGGGACTCTACCGACTACGCCACGGCGACGGACTTTATTTTTTTGAATATCTCAAAAAGCTCTACAAAAAAGTCTGCGACAGCATATGTTTATCTCTTACGGATAACTCACAATAACTATTTTTGTCTTTCATTGATGCCAAGAAGATCGAGACAAGTACGTAGATTTCCTGCACAAGTATAGCAAGCAGATGGCGGGTATTCTTTTACGGATAACTCACAATAACGAATGTTGTCTTTTAGCTCATTTATGCCAAGAAGATCGAGGTAAGTAGATTCCCGGGCAACACCGGGTAATCAGCACGGAGAATCTTAAAATAATTACGATGTACATGTATAATTACTTTTCATTTTAATTATTCAATTCATCAAGTACATTAATTTTTGTCTTTCAACTCATTTATGCCAAGAAGATCGGGGTGAGTAGATTCCCGGACAACGCCTGGTAATTAGCACGGGGTATCTAAAAATAATTATGATATAAAGGTTTCCTGTCACTTATTTAACTAAACTTAAATTAATTTTCATTTATTTAGACGTATCAGCGCACGCCGGGTATTAACTAGTAGTTAATAAAGTAATGTGACCCCACTATAGGCCTCAGGAAGCCCTTGGGGTAGTAGGAGGTTAAGGCTCTCACTTTTTCTGGAAAATCGGCACTTTATATCAGGCGAGATGTCAGCCCTGCCTGATGGCCGCCTTTACCCTCAGAACAAGCGTATGGTACTCATTTGAGTTAGAGGTTGAGTCGACCCCTGGTACATAGTGCCTCCAGAAGGTTTGGGTCAGTTTAAAAATCCTGACCCTGACCTTCCTACTTGTAGTGTATTGCCTTAACCGTTACACTACGGCGTGCCCCGAAAATAGTTAATAGTTTAGATTATTTATTTTAAAATGTATTGACTACTCTTAGTCCATGGCCTTGGTAGCAATATCAAACAAGTAAACTTTCTGTGAACTTCAATTGTTTCATTTATTAATTGAAAATTCCTTTGAAATAATGAATAACGGCATGAAACATATCAATATCAAATATACTTCTCAATCAGACTCTATATACCGCCATTTGTCAACGTCAAAAAAAAGTACAAGTTATTACCTTACAATACACAACAAATAATTGAATGCTCTATGTCATCACCAGAGTATGGGGAAATAGTACCGAAATGTGAAGTTACGAGCAAACTAACTTTTCTTGTTTATAAAGTTCGACCGACTGGCTCAGGCAATGTCAAGACAGACGGCAAGCCAGGGATGTCTACCCCTGTGTACGTGATACAGTCTGTTTACTCTGACATCTGGTATATACTACAAATTTACATATCCAGTACTGTATTAATTCACCTGTTATTGAGCAGTTACGTTGCCTATGTTAACTGTAGACATTTTCGTAGTAACTTAATTGCCGTACTCACTCTGAATCAATCCATAGCTAAGACGCATAACACTTGTAAGCACGTATATATACTATTTCCATACTATTTCCTCACAGTCTGTTATTATCAATCTTTAAATGTAAGATACCCAGAAGAGAATATTGGGATTATTATTAATTAAATAAAAATGAAACGTAGTTTTATTTGATTTTCATATTTATTATATAATTCAGTGACAGCTGTTTCGGTACACTGTACCTACTTCAGACATGTTAACAAATTAATTTGTTATATAATAAATATGAAAATCAAATAAAACTACGTTTTATTTTTATTTAATTAATAAATATGGATTTTCATCAAGTAAACACCAACTCAATTGATTGGGATTATTATTATTATTATTATTAATATTATTATAAATAATATTATCAATAATATTATTATTAGTTTTACTATCATCATTATTATTACTGCTTTTATTATTATTATTATTATTATTATTATTATTATTATTATTATCATTATTACTGAAATAATCTATTTCCCTACCATTATGTCTTTATGTTTCTCTCTTTTATCGAATCGCCCGCATAATGTGTAGATGAAATTTGTCGAATAGGGTGCTTTTAACTACCAGCACAGCTGTTGTCTGAGATTTTGGATCCTAGTCTGGATTTCATTTCAAACCAAAACCACCTACACTCAATCTCGCAAGGGAAATACTCAAATGCGCACTCAATTGGCATTGTATATGAAATATCCAGTACATATTTATAAGCATGATAAATTAACAATACGTTATCCATTTTTTACAATTAAATCATTATGAGAAAAAAATAAAAATGAAAATACAACTAAACTTTTTATATTATTTTCAATTTATTTATCTAAATATATTATTTCATCTCTTTATTTTTGTAGACTTATAACCCTACTGGACGAATATGTCAATGCTCTGAGTTGGTCGCCTGAGAAAGGGATCAGAAACTCTAAATCATACATTATAATGATACACATTAGTGCATTTTCCTGTATATTTGTTTAGCGATCCCTCCATGGTATCGTTACCTTGTCGTGGTGGAGTGGCTTGCGTGCTTAAATGACCCTGAGGGCTATGCCGGCGGTAGCATTGCTGCCGATAGGGTTACCCATGCCGGACTGGTCGAAGGTGATAAGCCAGACGAAAAAAGTACCTTGGTCGAAAGAGTGACGATCTTTCACCGTAAAAATAGAACCGTCAAGAAATGCGGACATGGGTTCAAATGGGGTAAAATTTTCCGGAGGTCAAATAGTCCCCCACTCGGTTCTCCGGGCGGGGACTACTTCAGGGAACCCATGCCAAAGGCTCAAACACAGGGACATGTTCCTAAGAAAATGGAATGTTAGGACTTTATACAATAGCGGGGCACTAGAGATATTAACGCGGGAACTAGATAAATCGCCCTTGGATATAGTCGCTTTACAGCAAGTTAGGTGGCCAGGAGAAGGTAGTCAGGAATCAGGAAGCTTTGCATTATACTACGGGGGTGCAGAAAGACCTGCATTTGGAACGGGTTTTTAGTCAGAAAGAAGATCCTATCCGCTATCCGAGATATTAAGTTTGTTAGTGATAGGATATCATACCTAATTCCAAAGGGTAATCAACATGATTTTATAATTGTAAATGTACATGCCCCCATAGAAGATAAAGATGACAAAATCAAGGATGAGTTCTATGAAGAATTAGAATGCGTATTTGATAGCCTTTCACGATATCATATGAAAATTGTCTTAGGAGATTTTAATGCAAAAGTGGGGCGGGAAGATATATTCAAACCAACAATAGGCAAATTCAGTCTTCATGAAGATAGTAATGACAACGGGGTTAGATTAGTCACATTTGCCACATCAAAGAATCTCTTTGTTAAGAGCACAACATTAAAGCATCAGGATATACATAAATACACTTGGACGTCCCCAGATGGAGAAACTCGTAACCAGATAGATCATGCATTAGTGGATAAACGCTGGCACAGTAGCATCATTGATGTTAAATCAGTTAGAGGGACAGACTGCAATTCGGATCATCATCTGGTCAGAGTGAAAATCGGACAACGGCTATCACTTATGAGAGGAACAAACGCTAAAGATGATTCTGTAAAATTTGAATTAAAAACTTGAAAAATGATGAAATGCGGCAAGAATACCAAATCAAAATTGCCAATAGATTTGAAGTACTGGAATCTTCAGATGACAATGTGGCAAGCGATGAAGAAACTGATATAAATAAAAGAATGGGAGGCTATAAGAGATATTATTAAATTGTCAGCATCACGAAGCATTGGTTGTTCAAAAAGAGGCAAAACAAGAAATGGTTTGATGAGGAATGTGTCTACATTGTAAAGAAAAGAAAGCTAGCAAAAATGAAATGGTTATACGAGCCAAATGAGGTAAATTTAGAGCAATTGGGTAGTATTAGACGGGAAACCACCAAGCTACTAAAGAGTAAAAAGAGGGAATATTTGAGAGAGAAAATTAATGTACTTGAAATGAATGCAAAAAATAGGAACATTAGAGAATTATATCAGGGAATTAGTATGGAGAAGAAAGGGTTTCAGGCTAGAACAAACATAATTCGGAATGAAAATGGGGTATGATTGCAGATTCCAGGAGTATATTAAATAAATGGAAAAGTTACTTTAATCAGCTATTAAATGTACATACAGAACAGGATATTGAGGAGGATAATTTACAGAGAGCAGAAATGCTAGTCGCAGAGCCAAGTGCATCAGAGGTTGAAATGGAGATTGAAAAATTGAAGATGTATAAAGCATCAGGTTCAGATGAGATCCCAGCAGAACTGATAAAATCAGGGGGAGAAAAATTGATGGACAAGGTACGCTGGTTGCTTAGTATGATTTGGGAAAAAGAAGCTCTTCCAGATGAATGGAAGGAGTCAATTATCATGCCAATTTATTAGAAAGGAGATAAAACTGATTGCAACAACTACAGGGGCATTTCATTACTTTCAACTTCGTACAAAATTCTAACAAATATATTAGCAAGCAGACTTACTCCCTATACTGATGACATTCTAGGAGATCATCAATGTGCATTTAGAAGAAACAGGTCTACAACAGATCAGATTTTTAGTATAAGACAGATTTTAGAAAAGAAATGGGAATATAATGGTACTGTACATCAAATGTATGCAGACTTCAAAAAAAGCATATGATTCAATTATGAGGGAGAAGTTATATAGTATCCTGCTGGAGTTCGGAATTCCTAAAAAGTTAGTTAGACTTATACGAATGTGTCTAAATGGCACAAAGAGTAGGGTGCGTGTAGGCAAACAGTTTTCGGACACTTTTGAAATCCAGAATGGGTTGAAGCAATGAGATGCACTATCTCCTCTACTATTTAATTTTGTACTAGAGCATGCCATTAAGTTTTTAGAGAATGAGGAAGGATTACAACTCAATGGTATTAATAAGCTGTTAGTTTATGCTGATGATGTAGTATTGTTGGTCGATAGCGAGGAGATACTAAAGAACAACACGCACACACTATTGAGTAACACTAAGAAATTAGGACTGGAAGTAAATATCAATAAAACTAAATATATGGTCACACGTAGAAATTCATTATATAATGGAAATGGATAGCTAATGACAAATGAGGGAAATTTTGAGGAAGTGGCTGAATTCAAATACCTAGGAACAATGATCACAAATAGGAATGAGATGCACAAAGAAATTAAACATAGGCTCAATTCTGGAAATGCATGCTATTATGCATTGCAGATACTCTTGATGTCCCAACTCTTTTCAAAAAACGTTAAACTGAAAATATATAAAACTATTATTCTACCAGTTATATTATATGGGTGCGAGACATGGACTCTTACTTTAAGAGGGGAAAGTAGATTACAAGTATTTGAGAATAAAGTACTTAGGAAAATGTTTGGACCAAAGGTAGACGAACAGACAGGTGAATGGAGAAGACTACATAACAATGAACTACATGGTCTTTATAGGAAGCCGGATATAATAAGAACAGTTAAGTCTCGTAGACTGCGATGGGCAGGACATGTTGCACGTATGGGGAATGAAAGACTTGCATGGAAGCTTCTTGTAGGAAAGCCAGAGGGAGAACGCCCAGTTGGTAGACCAAGAATGAGGTGGGAGAATAACATTAAGTATGATTTGAAGGAAGTAGATTATACAGGGAATGATTGGAAAGCATTAGCTCAGGATAGGGATGTATGGAGAGCTTATGTCCGTGCGGCCATGAACCTACGTGTTAGATAGTGCCAGTGAGTAAGTAAGTAAGTAAGTAAGTATTTGTTTAGCGATACTATAGGTCAATCGTCAACACAACGTACATGTAAATAGATGCAATTTATAGATTTAAAATTGTTTATCCCGCCTGAGATTCAAAAGAGTGCCCCCGGAAACTCCAACGCGACGATCTGTAGAAAGACAATATAATTGATCTCTCAGCATTTAATGATGAGCAAACAAGAAAACTTGCTCCGCGAGGTCATTTCACTGTTCGTTTTGTATGACTATTGTTAGATATGACATTTAGTATACTTACAAAAATCCGACCTAAGAAATGAGTGAAGAGAATGAAGTTTATATTTGAAGACGTTCATTGATTAAATTGTCCATTGTAGCTTATGACAACTAGGGATATCGAGGGCGCTAATATGAATTCATACAAAAATGGAATTCTGTGTTAAATCTGGGAAGGACCAGGTTTTAAAAAAATATGAAAGCAGTTAAGAGTGTAAAACAGGGATGCGTCATATCACCATTGTTATTTAACTTATTTATCGACGATGTATAATTTATATTGAGAATAGAGGAGATCGATGATCCAATGGTGGGTGGGCGAAGTATTCTTCTTTTAATGTACGCGGACGACATATGCCTCTGTTCCATGAAAGTGGATAGTATGTAGAAGAATTTAGATATAATATCGGCATTCTGTACGACCTGGGGACCTACTGTTAACATTAAGAAAACTAAAGCCTTGACATTTAAAAATGGGTCGGTCTACAACTGGAGGGAGTAGTGGACATACCGTGCTGAAAATTTATAAATTGTTAAAACATTAGTCTAGTTGCGGATGACTTTGACAATGCATGGAAAATGGACGAGACACATAAAAATGCAAGAATGAGGGCTACGAGTCAGACAAGCGAAATACTTAGTAATATGTCCCAATATTACAAAACGTACCAGTGCGTAAGATAGAACAGGTTTATTCTTCTACTGTGAGAGCGACTACGTTGTATGGCTCAGAATTATGGGGTTGGGAAACAACGGGAACGCTAGAAAAAAGTCCTAGTTACATTTCTTAAGAAAGCATTGAGCTTAGCAATGGGAACTTCAAATTGTGGTATACTTAAAGATTTCGATACATTTTCGGACACAATAAGGGGGAAAATTATGGCTATCAAGAATTGGGTGGTCATAATAAGATTTTAAGATTTATTTATTTAGCCTGGTGGAGTTAAGGCCATGTGGCCTTCTCTTCCACTCACCAGGACAAACATATATTACATAAGAATATAACAATCTTAATTAACTCTAATATTAAACACTAAGTAAAAATTTGATCAAAAGATAATATCTAATATACATATTACGATCTATAATACAACCAGTTAATATTAGTTAAAATTAAGACTAAAACTAATAATAAAATGTATACAAGCAAGACATATTAAATTGTCCCTGTCTAGTGTATATAAAAAACAGGAAAATAATGAGATATAGAAAACTAATTTTACGATTATACAATATTTAAAACAAAACAAATAAAAATATTTGTTATTCTTAATATTATTTACATAAATAATTAAATATATTAATATTGCTAAAAGAATACTATCAGTGAGGTGTATAAGTCAGTTTGTTATTAAATAATCCTTTAGTTTGTTTTTGAAGGATGTTATAGTTTGACAGTCTCTGACATAGGTGTGAAGGGAATTCCATGGTTTTGGTAAGTGACACCGTAAAAGATAATGAATAATATACAGTGTGATGAGGCGGGATATAAAGGACAATGTGCTGATGGGATCGAGTGTCAAGATTATGTGTGTCGGATAGTCTGATGAAGCGGCGTGATAAATAATTAGGCGATGATGTGTGAAGTATTTTATAGAGAAGGGATAGGGAATGGACAGTTCTACGATCTCTTAGACGAAACCACGATAATTGTTCCAGGGACGGTGTAACATGGTCAAATTTGCGAATACCACAAATAAAACGTGCGCAAGAATTATGAACACGTTGAAGTCTTTGAGTGGAAATAATATTTAAGTCTGTAAAAAGAGTGTCACAATAATCAAAATGGGGCATTGCAAGTGTTTCTACTAACATTTTCCTAAGGGCGAATGGCAAACAATTTCGTACACGATTTAATGAATGTATTATTGAGAAGACTGTTTTGCATGTATGGTTTATTTGTGTATTCCAATTTAAGTTTTTGTCAATAAATACTCCTAGAATTTTTACTGTCTCACTATAAGGGATTTGAACTCCGTTTAGTGACACATGCGAAACTGTGTTTAGGTTAATTGTAGATAATAGTCTCTGATGACCCATAATGATTGATTGTGACTTTGTAGGATTTAATTGCAGTCCATATTTAACTGTCCAAGTCATTAGTGAGTCAAGATCCTCGTTAATTTTGGCAACAGCGTCATTTAGTGAATATTTGTCTGTGTGGATGTAGATTTGCATGTCGTCTGCAAATAAATTATGTTTGCAATGCTTTAGGGAGTTAGATATGTCATTTATGTAGATTGAAAAAAGCAAAGGTCCAAGTACCGAACCCTGTGGAACCCCAGCTTTATGGAAGGACCAAGAAGAACATAACCGGAATCAGGACACACTCAGAGCAGAGTGTTACATGAAACTGAGATGGCAGTGTATTTCGCGGGTTTACATAATTGGTGTAGAGGGAGGATTGAAGGGCATAGGGACGGGTTGGGTATGTGAGAATGAAACGAGGAATAATATAAGTGTTTGGATGAAACTTAAGAAGAGACTAATTTATATAGACAGGCAGTACATAGAGGTCGAGTGTAGCCAGAAAATATCGCTCATCCAGCAGTCGGAACTTAAAATTTCGTTGGGAAGGGAGAAATATATTGATCCTTTGGATGGGGATACTAGAAGTGCTATTGAATGGTTTCATCTGGGAGGATGGATAGCCCATAATTTAACAAGCGAATATGGCATGAAACTATACCCTCTCATCGGGAAAACTGGTAACATATTGTAGAATTTTGTAGAAGAGATTTCTTATAACAAATCGTTGGAGAGTTGCCTGTTAGGATGCCTTAAGACGGGTCGAGACTGAAGTGAATACATGCAATCTTTTAGATTAGATTAGATTTATTTATCCTGGTGGAGTTAAGGCCATGTGGCCATCTCTTCGACTCACCAGGACAAACATATATTACATCAGAATATAACAATATCAATTAACTCTAATAATAAATACTAAATATAAATTTGATCAAAAAGATAATATCTATTATATTACGATCTATAATGCAACCAGTTAACGTTAGTTAAAATTAAGACTAAAACTAATAACAAAACGTATACAAGCAAGACATATTAAATTGTCCCTGTCTAATATACTATATAAAAAAGAAAGAAAACTAATGAGATATAGAAAATTAATTTTACGATTATACAATATTTAAACAAAACAAATGAAAATATTTGTTATTCCTAATATTATTTTCATAAATAATTTAATTTGTTAATTGTTGAAAGAATACTATCAGAGAGGTGTATAAGTTAGTTTATTATTAAATAATTATTTAGTTTGTTCTTGAAGGATGCTATTGTTTGGTAAGTGGGACCGTAGAAGATAATGAATAATATACAGTGTGATGAGGAGGGATATAAAGGGCAATGTGTTGATGGGATCGAGTGTCAAGATTATGTGTGTCGGATAGTCTGATGAAGCGGCGTGATAAGTAATTAGGCGAAGATGTGAGAAGTATTTTATAGAGAAGGGATAGGAAATGGACAGTTCTACGATCCCTTAGACGAAGCCACGATAATTGTTCCAGGGACGGTGTAACATGGTCAAATTTTCGAATGCCACAAATAAAACGTGGGCAAGAATTATGAACACGTTGAAGTCTTTGAGTGAAAATAATATTAAGTATGTAAAAAGAGTGTCACAATAATCAAAATGGGGCATTGCAAGTGTTTCTACTAACATTTTCCTAAGAGCGAATGGCAGACAATTTCTTACGCGATTTAATGAATGAGAAGACTGTTTTGCATGTATGGTTTATTTGTGTATTCCAATTTAAGTTGTTGTCAATAAATACTCCTAGAATTTTTACTGTCTCCCTATAAGGGATTTGAACTCCATTCAGTGACACATGCGAGACTGTGCTTAGGTTAATTGTAGATAATAGTCTACGGTAACCCATAATGATTGATTGTGACTTTCTAGGATTTAATTGCTGTCCATATTTAACTTCCAAGTCATTAGTGAGTCAAGAACCTCGTTAATTTTGGCAACTACGTCATTTAGAGAATATTTGTCTGTGTGGATGTAGATTTGCATGTCGTCCGCAAATAAATTATGTTTGCAATGCTTTAGGGAGTTAGATATGTCATTTATGTAGATTGAAAAAACAAAGGTCCAAGCACCGAATTCTGTGGAACCCCAGCTTTGTAGAAAGACCAAAAAGAACATAATGCATGATTTCCTACAACAGATTGCTGGCGCTTATGAAGGTAGGAATTGAACAATTGCGTGGCACTATCAGAGACTAAGAGGTTTTTAAGTTTATGCAACAATAAAGCCACGTCTACCGTGTCGAATGCTTTACTAAAGTCCAGTAATGTAAGAATGGTAAGTTTTCGATTATCAGCAGCTTCGCGTATGTCTTCACAAATATTTAGTAGAGCAGTATTTGTATTGTGTCCTGTCCTGAAGCCTGACTGAATTTGATCTAGAAGGTTGTATTCATTTAGGTAGTCAGTCAGTTGATTGTGGACTAATCGTTCCAGAGCTTTTGAAAGGGTAGGTAAAATGCTAATGGGTAGAAAGTCGTCGGGATTGAGGGCGTTTTAACTTTAGGCAGTGGGCGTACGAGGGCTTGTTTCCACAATGAGGGATGTATAGAAGTTTGTAGTGAGGAGTTAAAAATATGAGTTATAGTAGGTAGTATAGCGTCGATTATTTTATTCAGTAAAGTAATATTTATACTGTCAGTTCCTTCTGCTTTGGTTTTTATTCGCATGATGACTTTCTTTAAGTCGTAATCTGTATCATATGAGAAGTGGAAATGTTCTCTGTCGGGTTGATTTTTCAGTGATAATTCATTTATTGTTTGTTCTTTATCCTTTGGAGTAGTAGTTATACCTGTGTAGTGATTATTGAGTGTGTCCAGGGAAACAGGTAATTTGTCTACCTATGTGTCATTTCTCCCAATTCCCATTCTATTCAAGTTTTTTTTCAGATTTATGAAGTATTGGTATATGTTAGGCTATATAAATGTCTAAGTTTAGCGTTTCTTATAGCTTGATTTGTCTTGTTACGTAACTGTTTATATTGATTGAGATTTGTGTCTGTTTTTGTCGAGTCTATATTTCTAATGTTTTTGGTCTCTATCAGCCATGAAGTTACGAATTGAAAGAGTCATCCAGGGTGCAGTGCGTCTTTACACGAGTTTAGGTTTTAATGGGGCATATCTGTTGTATAATTGTAGTATAAAGTCATTTAGTGCCTCAACGTATTCATCTACAGAATGCAGCGTCCATATTGAATGCCACGGCATCTGCATAGCTTCTTCAATTAGGGCTCCATTATCTATATATTTAAAGTATCAATAAGTAATAGTCTTTCGAGTCGGTTTAGGGCACAGCAGCGAATATGCTAAGAATATAATATCATGTGCTGATTTTCCCGGGGCTTGCAGTTGCCCGTGAGTAAGTACTCTATCTGGATTATTAGTTGCAATTAAGTCAAGTAACGTCTCAGAGTGATGAGTGTGATGTGTAGGCTGTAGGGGTAGAAGAGTCATATCACAAGCCTGGAACGTAGTCATCAGGTGTTGTGTATGTCTGTTATCAGTGCCTAGTATATTTATATTAGTCTCCCTGGAACGATAGCGTGTTCATATTGTATTCGCGAGTTTTGTAAAGTGGATTTTATTTCAGCTATAGCTTTTATTTTAGGAGGTTGGTATACTACACAGAGAAGACATTTTTTTAAACTGACAATTTTTTCTATGAATATAATTTCAGCAGATGGTTCGTTATTAGATAGATACACAATTTTAGGAGTAAGGTGCGTTCTAATGAAGGCACCAATACCGCCCCCGCGACTGTAAACACGATCATGTCTAAGAAAAGTATAACCATCCATGATAATTAAAGAAGAGGTAATGGTGGGATCTAGCCATGTTTCAGATATGAGAAGAGCATGAATATTTAAAGAGAAGAAAATTGTTCAGATTTCATCTATATGTGCAGTTATACTTTGAGAATTGAAATGGACTACCTGCAAGGAAGTAGGGTTTGAGGATAAAGCTGCTTCTAAAGCATCCCTTGAAGTAGTGTGGACGAGAAGGGGTGTGGGAAGGTTATTGTCCTGTAGCCTGTCAGAGACTGTCAAGAAAATCATTATTTAGCGAAAATGGTCGTAAAATATTTCAACAAAATAACAAACTATACGTGGTATCACGCCAATAAGAATATTTTAATTTTATCTACATTCAATAAAATGTTAAAAGTGATAACTGTCGGTTATTCACTGGCCGTGTTCGCACAAATTATATTGCTGAGGCCCGGAAAATGATACGTTTGTTGTCTCCTTCTTTAACATGGATTGCACCGTCAATAGTCCACACATTTGTTACACCATATTTGGAGAGGCATTCTTTTAATATTTTATACCTCATTTGAGTTAAGTCTTCCCTTATTGTTTAACCACTGCCTTTCACCTGTTTTTTGTTCTCTCTTTTTCCTATAGCTTACCAATTTGACGATAAACGGCCGTGGCCGTTCCGCCTTTCTCCCCACACGATAGCTCCCGTCAATATCACATGTTTTTAATTTAATACCTAATTTAGACGCCACATCAATATCTATTTTGTCCGTGCCCTCAGCGTCCTTCTCAGGGATGCCAAAGATACGTGAACATTGGCGGTGTTGGTACTGTTCAAGGGAAGCAGTTTTTTCGCACAATAGTTGTTTTAGTTTTATTATTTTAGCGTCTCTTTCCTGTAACGACAGCTCCAACTTTCTAATGACCTCAGTGTTCCGATCTATGGTTGTTTTCAACTCACTTACTATCGCCTCACGCACCGAGTCCTTTAGCAGCTGCAACATAGCAGGGTCCCTCAAATATTCCTGCATCTCACGCTTTGTCACTTGTTCTTTATTCTCGTCGGAATTATTTTCTTTTTATGTGGCGCCATTATATACGAGTACAGAATAAATGTACACACAAGAAAATCCAAAATATTCGATACTACCTGTAAAACACAAACAATCACCTGCTGAAAACTGTGCAAAAACACGAGCGACCAGTATATTCAGTACTCACTGTCTAGCACAGAAAGGAAATTGAGGGAAAGCAAAATTGGATATAAATGAGAAAATATCCATTATTAATAATACGAAATTTAATATGGTATTTGTTTCCGATCTTCATTTGTATCATACAAAAAGTAGTCTTCGTTAAATAGACTTCTAGTGCATTTTCTGTCTAATACTTATACTAATACATAAGTAGTTTATTAAACTAAAAGTAAGATACATACTATGTTATTTACAAATATGGATCGCATGGGCATTAAGCCGTACGTGCTGTTGACAGTCCGTTACAATAAGTTGATGTTTGGTCATAATATACTTAAAACAAAAAAAGAAAACAATAATATTACAATTAGATAACAATACAATTACATTATACATTAACTTAGTTATGTAGAATTATTAAGATTTAATGGTATTGCAATTTGTTAACATATTTATTTATTCATGAATGAGTGTTGTTCTTATTTTCCGCGTTTTGTCAAGAAATCTATCCACGTTTATCCAATTTTCAGGGTTTACCAATAACTCGTAGCATGCCAATTTTTCACGATTCGAATTTAGAAATCTTTCCGGTAATAACTGATGCCGCCAATATTCTAAATCGTTACATTTTCCTAATATATGTACCTCGTCTTCAAAGCTCCCGCACATTGGACATATTCGCATATCGTGTTCGTCGCTAATTTTTAAAAATTTCCATGTCCCTAACCTGAACCAAGCAAGCCCTGATCTCTCTATAAATCCTAGATTGAGTATATAAGATTCTTTTCACCAAACTTGATTTAGGTCTTTCTGCAAAAACAGTGATCTTTTCCGCACATTCGGCCAAAATATTTTGTCGGTTTATATCTAAGTACCTCCTCCTTATTTTTCCCCACATATTATTGCGGTTTTCAGTCCCTTTTTCCCATACCCAGTCCATTTCAATCTTTTGGAGTTCTCTACTAACCTCGTCTGCCCAGAATTTCCCATTTGCGTTCCTAATTTGATGGTCGTAACAAATTGCTCTGAGCATTGTTTGTTCACCTAGGATTAGCTGCAACCAGTATTTGAGTATACGCATTTTGCAGTTTATGTCGTCCTGAAATTACCCAAATTCATATAAAATTCCACTGTTAGGAACGGCCTTACTAATTCCTGTAATATATTTAAAAAAGGCGTATATACATTATTCAATATTTCCGTTCTTTGAAAACCCCAAATCTCACTACCATAGTGCATTACTGTGGAGTACCCTTCTCTAAAACCTGCCTGATAACCTGAAATCCTATTGTTCACTTTAGCCAATTGACTCATTCGCTCGTAAAGTACTTTACAATATATTTTTCCAAACACTGACAAGAGGCAAATTCCCCCATAACTTTCTGGTTTATGACACCCACCTTTCCCTTTGTATAGCGGTTGGATTAACACCTGTCGCCCAAGCTTCCGAATAATGTCCTCCATTAAGCAGTTTGTTGAATGCAATTTTCAAAACTTTTAATAATATATTTGATATCATATTTTTCAAGACATATCCTGGTAATCCGTCAATTCCAGGTGCTTTACCGTTTTTTAGACATTTAATGGAAGAAATCACTTCATTTTTCGAGATAGGGGATCTCCACTATATTTCCTTGATTATATCTTAACCCCTCACCTCCCAGCACCCTATCAAAGTAGTTTTTCATTCCTCGGGCGATATTTTTGTCCGATTTTTGTTATTTACTTTGAGTTCTCTTATCGCTTTCCACATATCCGTAAAGTTCCTAATTTCAGTCGCGGTATTCATTTCCTCCGATTTCTTATTTTGCCATTCTAGTTTTGATTCACTTAATAATTATTTATATTCCTTTCTCTGTTGCGCATACATTTTTCTGTTTCCATCCGTGCTTTCTTTTCTAAACTTTAAGAGACTATTTTCAACACATTTCTTCTTCTTTCTACAAACCTTATTGTACCATCCTTTGTCCTACTGGTTCATTGTGCATTTAATCTTGAATTTTCCCCCTGCTTTTTTAAAAGATTCTGTCAAAGTTTCAATAATTTTATCCCCGTTAAGATCATTTATTTGCAATTCCTGTATTACTCTCTCCAGACACCCGACAAATTCTTATCTCCGATCCTCAATCCACTTGAAACGTGTAATTGGCCGTAATGTTGTTGCCACCCCATCAGTAACTGTTTCCCTAATATATTTTATATTTAAAATAAATTTGTTTGGGAAATGGTGAGATTCGATTCTGGAAACTATACAGAAATTACTTAGGACTGGAATAATGTCTTGTGTGCATAATGTATAATCGATTACACTCCCCCCATTTGTATTAATAAATGTCAGTTCTCCATTTTTATCTTCCCCATACTTCCCGTTCAAAATTTCACTTTCAAATGCTTCGCAAAACGCTAACAATTGATTTCCTTGTGAATTTATAATTTTATCTTTATTTATCCTATCCTCACTTCGTGTTTCATTATCATCTGTTTTGAAAGTAATATTTTCTCTCCCTATCCTGCCGTTAAAGTCCCCTAAAATTACTATTCCAACTTCCGGAAACCTATATTTTATTTCCGCCAACATATCCGACAATTCAACGAAAACATTTGGATTGGTATACCTAGAAGTTAGTGGTTGGCGGTAAATAGACAACATACAAATTTCTGATCCGCCTTCTTTGTAATAAACACAAATTGCCTCTTTTAAATGAGTATTTACCTCTTTAATATAGGGGTCTAGATGTTCCTTATATATAAGAGCAACACCTCCTGGATATCTGCACCTATTTCCCTTCGTTTGACTACCTTTGAAATATCCTTTCATATTATTTATATTTACACATTCATTATCCTTTAACCATGTCTCTGATAAGCTAATACATCAAAAGTCTCAATAAACTCCACACATTTTTCCATTGAAAGTTTTTGTTTTAACCCCTCAATATTCCAAGTACCGACTGTCAACAATTCTTATTTTTTCCCCTTGACAGCACTACGTGAATTAATCTTGCCTGTGTTTTTCGTCGTATGCGCGCGCGCGTGTGTGTGTGTGTGTGTGTATGGATGGGTTTGTCGCCTATGAAAAGCTGGGGACCTCGGATGAGTTTTCGCTCTATTGATAAGGACGAAGGGTTTGCTGTAATCTAACGAACACGACGACATAAGTTTACTTTTTCAATGAAGTCTAAAGTGTATCTGGGAACATGGATCTAAACGAAGGTAGTGTACTGCCCAATTGATTTGCCGGCATTTGGAGAAGATATGTGTATATTTTTGTATTAAAGGCATGCTTGTTAAGAATTTCATGAAAATCTTGGAAGACGCGTTTTCGAGTCCGCTATGTGTCTCGGAGTGAGTCAGGGTCACTGGTTTCTACTTTGTTATGTATGATAACCATTTCTCTAGGATTATCCCTGTGTCCATGCATATGTTGAAAAGTTTTGTCCAGTGATATTGCAATATATAGAGAGAGTCTTTGAGGTGTTCTTTGTAGACATTGTCTGGACCTTGGGTCTTGCCATTTTTTACTATTATTATTTTATCGTGTATTTCTTCTTTTGTGGTTTTCTCTTCTGGTTGGTGGAAATTTATATATTTTCTCTTTTTTTGGTTGTTGAGAATGTTGTCAAAATGGTTTTCCCCTATTTCCATTGGGATATAATTTGTTGCTGAGGGCTTTGTTTTTTGTGGGCTATGAACGTATCTTTTTGGGCGATTCATACGCGTCTTCTAGCGTCTTATTCTATGGATCCTGCCCTCCTCGCCTTAATTAGCGTTTTATTTGACCTCCTTTGTTGGGCATATTGTGACAGGTCATTGTGCTGTGTTGATGCTTTTGCTCAATGAAGTGAAGCAAGGTCTTCTTCCGTTCGTTGTAACGATCCCTGTCGAACCATGAATAATAAAAAAAGCAAGACATTTAATACAACCTGAATTCAATGGGAATATGCACTTTTTTGTGATTTTCTTTCTTTTGTTTATGTTTGGCAGGATTGAAAGGTTTTAGTAAACCACGGATACCACATCGTATACGTACGGCTCGTGAAGAAATTCAAATCTGCATTAAGACGCATCCGAGGAAAATTTGTCAGCCCTTTAACGTCCTGTTTTAAATCGGGACGACGATGACATATTATGTTAAAGAACAACTTTAAATAACAAAATTTGTAATGAATAATATATGTTCAGAAGCCATATGGTGATATTTGTACATACAGTATAATAATCAAGGAAGAATTAAGACAGACATGAAGTCAGGTTTGGTGCAAGGTGAACAAGAGACTTTTCAAAAAGAGCTCCTCATATAGAGAACATTTTGAGTTTATCATATTACACTCCACATAGCAAACCGGTATGCATGAAGTTTAATATTGTATTTCTAAATTGACGTGGTCTGTTATAAAATTTAATCTAAATTTTCCTTTGATTTCACAACGCGAATTCTCGTTTCTTAATTTTTTCTTAATGTACACACTTTCGTGTAGTGAATATATTAACCATACAGTACAATGAACACGCGTAAAATCAATAATACACACATTCACTCCAAGAACTAGTTCCAAACTGAGACACTCTGATTTGTCGCTGATAAATTACACTAGAGTTGGTCTGATATTCACGATATCTGTCGAGCGCTCGCGGCATGTGTCGACGAGAGCTGTCACATCATACCCACGTAGCGGCGGGTATATAACGACCCGTCAATGTTTGCTAGGACGCACTGTATTATTTCATAGGAATATTAAGTGTGCTTTTAATGCACTGTATAACACTCTAAATCGCTATAAATAGATAATTATCCCTTGATCTTCTTCGGTATTGGATCTTGACTATATCTATACTCAACATTAAAATGGAGTAAATAATGAAATACATCTGTAAAAAGACTTTCTCTATTTAATATTCCCTTACATGTTTAGAGAGATTTATCCCACTTCATTAAACGAGGCTATGTTTAAAATCTTGTGTTGCTACACTTTGATTATTGTGACGTTATATAAAGGCATAATAACCTAAACTTTGTCTTTTCGTAGAGACTGCAACATGTTCATAATGCTTGTGTTTGTTTCATTTTAAACTTCCGCCCTTATGATCATATTTCAGTACAATTTAATATACACTTTTGACTCTGTCTTAGAGAAAAATACTTCAATCTTCTGCACTTTTCCACTCCTAGTTACCATACGTCGAGATTTGAATATTAATTTTCTCACCAACATTTTCATACTAGGTCTCAACATAATAGTTTGCTAACAATACCTCTTCTCAAGGACTCTTTGTAGTCTACTTATTTCACAGTAGTCAGATACTCGATCCTGGAATTCCCTCCCTAAAGGTTTTGGGTGTTGACATACACTTGATACTAAGTCATGCTTGTCGATATTTGTTAATCGGTAATTAATTTTCCTGTGTCAAACAATAAAATTTATTTTTATCTTTAGTAAGTATAGTTTTATTTTCATTTAAATGCTGTTGTGCTCTTTTCTTTGATTTTACAAAGTTATAGTAGATCAATACCTATAATATATATTAATTACATTATATTGTACCCATTCTGTGTAATATTTCATTTTTCTTAAATTTTATAACTCAGTTATAACACTAATAAGTCCTTGAAGAATTAACTCTACAAAGTAAAATAAATTAATAATAATAATTATTATTATTATTCCAAAATGTCAAAATAATTAATGGTTATCTCTATTTTTACTTTTGTGACATTCCTTGTATTCCTTAACTATTTTCAAATATTAAATTTTTAAATGTCTTAATTACATACTCACTTATCTGAAAATTTCAAAATAATATATACAAGATATTGAATTTCCGCATTCGAGAATATCCCTATTTGGAATATGCAATGTGATTTTTTTTGCAGCATAGATCGAATATGCAGGAACACATTTGTCGTCAGTTACTGAATTTAAATTATTATTCATAATATGCATCGTAAAACTACGTAGACAAATTTTCCATCTTATGGATTCTAAGTTTAAGTATAAAATAACTAGTATACGTTTTTATGGAGTTAAATGTTATAAAATGTACACTGAACACGCAAATGAAAATCATAGTTAAGTTCCATGTCAATTATACTATTATTAATATCCTACGTAAATATTTCCTTATTAATATAAAATGATATTCACGTGTGTGATAACTAATAAAAATATATTTCGGAGTAATTAGAAGATTTGGCTTCTTTAAATATCCGTAAAGATTTGTTTTATACCTTGTCCCATACCAGTAATTTATGGTCTTGTGAAATGGAACGTTACAGTAACATGAACTGTAATATTCACAACAACGGACCAAATTTCATCAGCATATCAATAAAACATGGCAAACTTAGATAGCAATTTTAAAACTCATCATCATCAATATCATCCATGTAAGTATTATGTCATGTGGCCTGTTACGGTCTCAAATAGGAATTTTTCATCCAGCCCGTTTTTGGACGTACCAGAGATCTTTTCTCTTGAGTGTAGTAACGAAGCATTTAGACGAAGTCCTGCATTAGTGGGAACCCCACAATAATACACCTCTGGGCCACAACCCATTGAGCAAAAAAGTATTACATTTGCTTTCAAGTCTCAATTTTAAAAGTAAGCAAAGAAAAGCAATCAATAAAAATTATACGGGCATGAATATCAGCAAGTACTTATTTCGTTATAAGAGTAAATAAAAATTAATTATTTCAGAACTCAAATAAAGAATTTTAATTTATGATACAATTCGTTTTTCGTTTTGTTAACTGGTACTATTGACCTGTAAAATTCAATCGGCCTTCAAATGTTTCTTCGTTAAAAGCAATATTGAAAATAGCGTAACATACATTCATAAATATTATGAGTTTATCAGAATATAATATTTTGGCACATACTTTGAATACAATAGTTTTATTCATATTTCATCTTGAAATAATCCTATAAGTTTAACATCATGTATGAGCCAGTTAATCCCTAGTAAATTTTAGAGGTTACTTTTTTGTAACGTCGGTAAATACATGTTGTGTGTACAAATATTCGTTCAAAATAACGAAATTCAAAATAATATGAAAAAAAATTGTTAATTACAAGGACTGAATACTAACTACATGGCGAAAATGCTTAGGAAGCTCTTGGCCTAGTAGCCGGCTGCTAACCTCACATCCACATATGTTAGCCAAAGAGGTGGACGATCATCTAGCCAGTATAGGAATGACAATGTGATCAGTATGTCGGGTCACCAGTCATTAGTGCTGGTTTTCTGAATCTGGAACCGCTACTTATGGTAGCTACTAGAGAACGCTTACGGGCCTTTATTTCGAGCCAAGAAGCTAGATGTGTGTGTTATCGTTGCCTGCAATGGTGGGGAACATGTGTAGAGTAGTTAGTACAACTTACTTCCGTTATATGTCTACTTTATAAGCCGGCAAGTCCATCCTTGATAAATGTGTGCTTTTCGATCCTAAGCGAGAGGCTCAAGACTTCAGAAATACTTAGACATTATTATAGGGCCTATAGCTTTGTCTGACCCTCACTGTTATTTATTGAAACGAATTTCGATTAAAATCACGTTATCACTATTGAAGATAATTTGGACCTTTATAAAGAAGAATTAATAATATTTTATCGGTATTATGATAATAATACTATTAACTCTTTTCGAATGTACACTGATATACAATATACTAGTTAATGTATTTAACTAAAATATTTACAATAATATATTCCACAAAATACATGTCAGAAAATATTGTAAGAAAGCGTGGCATCAAGATATTTCATTTAGCGCTACGTTTTATTGAGGATTATATTTTATATTTATTTATTTAGGACTGTCGCTTCCTATACCGATTTTATGCTTTCCCATGAATTTTTATGTTATCAGCTTTACGCTTAGTAAACTGCATGTTACAACTAGACAAGCTGGGCCTACTGTATATTAGATGTGTCATTACATGCCTTTACACCAGAGGTGAAGGTCACTACGTTTAATATGTCATTAATATGCAAATATAAATAAAGCTTTATGTTTGTATAGTATAGAGTTTTAGATCAATTTATATATAATAGGCAAAGGAATACGAGACACCGAAAGTGGAATACATAACAGGCTATAATTAATATTTGTGAGGTTTGCGTCAGCAAATACTTTGAGAAGACACCAATATTAATGTAGAATAAATCAATTGGTATTGAGTGACGTTATGCTTAAAATTATTTATTTCATTATATTTTTTCCTCACCTGTAAGACAAATGTCAGGTAAGCCTAGGGCCCAACGGTCCCCGAAAATCATCCGGCCATCATCATCCTTATCATTATCATCATCATTCTTCACCGGTGTGGAAAGCAACGGAAAGCTACCACACCTATAATTCCCTAGGAAAGCTGCAAAGCATAGCATGAAAATGCTATGATTGCAGTGAAAGACCGGCCCACGGGCAGAATTACTATGGATGGATATAATATATCTAGTCCCGCTCCCTAGCCGAGTGATTTAGGTAGGAAGCCTTGGCGCAAAGCTACGGGACTTGCGCTGGTTCGACTCTCCATGGGGAAGAAATGTTTCTCATGCTATTTCGGCCAGTATGGGACCGGTGCCCACCCAGCATTGTGAGGCATTTGGGTAGCTACAATAAGTAGCGGTTCGAGGTTGAGAAAACCAGCTATAATGGCTGGGGACTCTTCATGCTGACCACGTGTCACCCCTACACTTGCTAGATGATCATCTACCTCTGATTGACACGTGTGGGCTGGTAAGCTTAAGGACCTTCTAGGCCTGTCACGCCATGGAATTATATATATATTTTAAGTGATCCCACAACAGGCCCGGAGGCCCCTGGGGTAGTAGGAGGTTAAGACTCCCACTTTTTCTAGACAATCGGCACTTTATGTCAGCCGAGTTGTCAGCCCTGCGTGACGGCCGCCTTTACCCCCAGAACAAGCGTCTGGTACTCATTTCCGTTAGAGGCTGAGTCGACCCCAGGGCCTTTGTGCCGCCACAGGGTTTGGGTCAGTTTAAAAATCCTGACCCCAACGGGACTTGAACCCTCGACCCTCCGGCTTGTAGCTCAGTGCCTTAACCACTATATATATATATATATATATATATATATATATATATATATAAACCCACCAAAGCCTTTCCCAAGCAAGTTAGAAAAGGCTGAGGGGGAGGAGTAACAACCTCGTTGAGAAACCAGGGTCCAATGCGCCCGGGTGATAGTACCCTGTGAGGGCCCCTTATCTAGGGTACAGATACTGCTCCCTTGGAGTTCGTAATTGGTTTGACAAAGGCTAGAGGAAGAAAACCTTGACCAAAAATTACCTGGTCCTCCAGGTTGAGGGTTGATGCATCAGGCCAGATCCGTGTTCGTCACAAAAAACAATGCTAAAAAGTTTAAAGATTTAAAGCCGGACGGAAATAAACCAAGACGACAAAAGCAAAGAAAAAGGACATTTCTTGTTGGAATATGGAATATTCGAGGTGTTCAAAATAAGATGGTTGACATCATAGAAGAAATGAAAATGCTTAACCAAGACATAATTGTGCTAACAGAAACAAAAAAGAAAGGAAAAGGTTCAGAAGTTAATGGTCCATATAGGCCTATGCATTTTTTTTCAGCGGAGTAGAGAAACATAAACGAGCACAGAGAGGCATCTCAATAATAATTAAGAAGAAATTCAAGAAATGTATAACTAGTTGGGAGGCCATAAATGAAAATAAGATTAAAATGAATATAAATATATTTGGGAAAAAAGTTACAATTCTAGGAATATATGGCATAAGCCAAGATGAATCGCCTACGAAGAAAGATGAGTTCTATGGAAACTTGAATAACGTAGTAAACGAAATTGGGAACCCAAGAGAAATTATTATGATGGGAGATTTTAATGGTAGAACTGGCACTCGGATTGGGAGTGAAGTGGTCGGTCCTTTTGGAGAGGAGAAAATTAATGATTACGGCGAAAGTCTTATAGAAATATGTGAGCAGTACTCGTTAAAAATTACAAACGAATTTTATCAACACAAAGACATTCATAAATACACAAGATATCAAGATACTTTACAGCAGAGATCAATAATAGATTATATAATTGTTGGACAAAATACGGATTTGAAAATACAAGATGTTAGAGTGTATAGAGGCCCGACCTGTGGCAGTGATCATTATTTGGCAAATGCAAAAATAATTTTCCATATTTTAATAAGAGTGGCGATAATAAAAAGAAATTGGAGACATCAGAAATTATGCACACACGTCTGTATAATACTCAGTTGTTAGATGACGATAGTATTTTATACCTTTACCGCAAGAGGCTGGACGAAATGTTAATTGAAAATACATTTGATACTCCTGAAGAACAATATCAGTATATTGTCGAAAATATACATATGGCTGCTAGGGAGGCGTTGGGAGAAAAGGAAATGGAGAATAAGAAAACTTATTTTTGGAACAAGGAGATTAAGAATGATGTAGATGATAAAAAAGTAAATATCTTAAATGGTTAAGTACAAAAAAATTGACGGACAAAATGGAATGTAAAAAAGCACAAGCAAAGTTAAGAAAGAAGGTGACAGAAGAAAAGAATAAATATTGGGAAAGAACCTGTCAAAGAATTCAGACTTATATTGGAGGAAAAAGGTGTTCAGAGGCATGGAAAACTTTGAAAACTTTAAGAAAGCCAAGACACAATAAAATCAATATTCAGGGAATTTCTTTAAATGAATGGAAATTATATTTTAGCAAGCTATCGACTGACGATCGTTTGGAATTTTTAAGTGGAATTGCAGAGGAAACTGATGATCAAAACAGAACGAGTATACATTTAGATAATGAGACAGTAGAGATAGCAATTGGAAGTTTAAAAAATGGAACTGTTTGTGGGGAAGAAGGAGTGCAGCATATGGTAAAAGGAAATTGTTTGAATTGTTAAGGAGCCATTTTGAGAAATGCCTAAACGGAGAAGATGTACCAGTAAAATGGAAAATTGGGATGAGTGCAATAATTATAAAGGAATCACCGCAATACCGTAATGGATGTTTTTAGCCGTATATATGCAAAAATAATCAAATAATATTTGGAAGAAAATTATTAACATAAGGAGAATGAAGTACAAGCAGGCTTTAGGTCTGAGAGATCTACAATTGATCACATATTTGTGGTAAAACAATTGATTGAAAAGACTAATAATAACAACCAACAAGTTCATTTCACATTTGAGGATTTAGAAAAGGCATATGACATGTACCTTTACAAAAGTTGTGGGAAGCATTAGAAGATATGGCCATAAACGATAAAATTATTAATGCAATAAAAAATTTGTATAGAAATGCAGTATCTAAAATTAAAATTGGAAAATATATATCAGAAGAAATTAAAGTAAAAAAAGGCCTTCGTCAAGGTTGTAGCATATCACCAATATTATTTAAGATATTTCTACATAAAGCAGTGTCAAACTGGAGCAAAAAATGTTCAGGAATGGGAGTGCCAATTGGAGATGGATCAACAGATACAATATATACACTGTTATCTGCGGATGACCAGATAATAATTGCTCAAGAATATGAACACATGGACTTTATGGCCAGAACATTATTGGACGAATACGATAACTGGGGTTTGAAAATACATTTAGAAAAAATATTTTATATGGGTTGTGGAGCCGAAACCGAAGGTTTTATATTAGAAGATGAAAAGGATTATATTAGAGTATGTGAAGAATTTAAGTATCTGGAAGTAAATTTAGATAAACAGGATAAACAAGAAAGTGATATTAAGAACAGAATAAATAAAGGTAGAGCAATAACAGCAATGATGAATGGAGTCTTATGGAACAGACATATAACCAGGAAAAATAAGTTACAAATATATAATTCAATAGTCAGAGGTACTGTCAAATATGGAGCTGAAGTTTAGAAATTCAACAAAAACTTAGAACAAAAACTTATGTCGATGGAAATGGATTTCTTGAGGAGAGCTGCAAGATGTTCAAAATTAGACAAAATAAGAAATACTGTCATAAGAGAAAAAATTAATATTGGTTATTCAATAGTAGATTATATACGGTATAAGCAATTAAATTGGTATGGGCACGTACGACGAATGCAAGAAGAAAGATTACCCAGGAAAACATTGGAATGGTGTCCACCTGGAAGAAGGAGGAGAGGAAGACCTCGAAACTCGTGGATGCAGGAAATAAGAACTGGAATGAGAGGAAGAGGACTGGAGGACATGGATTGGATGGAGAGAGACGAGTTGAGAAGAAAAATAAAACTATAGGCACAGAAAGATGTGTAAACATTAACATTTTTTATATAAATAAAAAAAATATATATATATTCCATATTTTTATTTGTTTGTATATTTCGTTCATATATATTTTGTTTCCTAAAAATATTACATTATCGAATCACTCATGGTAAAATTGTTACATATCAAACAAGAAGATAAACATTAGGGAAACATGTACTCGTTTATTATTTTTATTATTATTATTATTATTATTTTTATTTTTATTATTTTTATCATTATCATTATTATTATTATTATTATTATTATTATTATTATTTTTACTACTATTATCAACATCGTAGTCCATTCATTTAAGCTATTATATTGACCTGTTACAGTCTCAAAAGAAATACCATCCAAAAGTATTTTGAGTGGACGTCATATTTTCCTTCCTGCAGGTTGATAGCTTAACGTCTGCTTGGGTATCTTGTGATACTCCATTTAGTGAACATGTTGCATCCATCTTGACTTATAATCAGAAATTTCGTTTTCTAAACGTTCTATCTTTAATTCTTCTAAGATGTCTTCATTTTTTATGATCTAGTAGCGTGCATCCAGCAATCCTTTGAAAATGTCTCACTTCAGCAGATCTAAAACTCTGTGTATCCTTTTGTTTTAATGTCCATACTTCAATACCATACTTTATTATTACTATTATTATTATTATTATTATTATTATTATTATTATTATTATTATTATTATTATTTTGTAATCTTCGTTTTATAAGTATAATAAGAAATATTTTTAGAAGATGTAAATTTAGATGCGTATTTTGTGTAATTAATAGTACTCATATACTTTCATTATATACAGATAAAAGAATATTGTTCAGACCTCTATCCTAAATAAAATTCAGTTCACACTCTATAAACAATTTAAATATATAGGCCTGTAATAAACTATTTTGATTTACTATGTGTAGAAATATAGTTAACATTCACTACTTAAGTTACTTTGAATATCGATTTTCACTGTTGACTATTCATCTCCTTAAATTTGCATTGATTAATATGTTTTTGTACATTTGATAATAACGTAAGTAGAATTTTACATAGCGTTATGCAGAATAATTCAATGACAGCCTTCTTCAAAAGAAACTACAAGCCTTTGCGTTCCAAAAAATAAGATGATCCATAGTCTTGCAATTATGAAATTTAACATCTATAAATGTATTTACCGAAGAATGATGTCGTAGGCAAGTGTAAATATAAATAAAATGAATATCTCATACAGTACTCTTTTATTATGATTATATTGCCTTCCTCTATACGATGTTTATAAGTAAGCAGCTGTTGCGTCATAATAATTAGAGAAGTGAATCTAGTTTCGGGCTAGAAGTCTCGAGCCTGAAGGTTTGGAATAGTTTTCAAGCCGCTGGGAACGTACATCTCTGTTTCAAGCGAAAATTTGCGGGCCGCTTTAATTAGGCTTTGAGGGGATCTCTAGTAGCTACCAATTTCCCCATGATGCTGGGTGGACGCCAGTCTCAGAACGGCAGAAATTCCAAGAGAAAATGTCCCGCCATGGAGAGTCGGGCGGGGGAATGTCCCGTAGATCTGCACTAAGGCGTCATTCCCTAAACCACTCGGCTACAGCGCTGTCTACACAAGGACTGAAATGGTATAAAAATTTATTTTAAAATTCCAAACATAAACGCTTCCTACATAAACATCTTGAATCATCTGTAAAACCTAACTATCAATCCTTATAATCTAATAAAATTATTGGACAATGAAAGTAGAAAATATCAATAAATTTCAATCTACTACTCCATGGTGTACGAGAGGCCTAGAAGAGCCTTGGTTTATTAGCTGGCTGCTAGCCTCTTACTACATAAGCATTTGGACAGGTGGACGACCATTCATCCTGTATAGATGTAATATGTGGTCAGCAAGCCGAGTCTCCCAGCAATTGTAGCTAGTTTTCTTAGTCTGGCAAATCGCAATCTATTATTCCCTAATTTTTAATTAAAAGGAGGGTATTCAAAGTTTAGGTTGACTTTTATTTGTGGAACAGGATGCTGTAATTGACACTGTGCAACAGACTACGAGAAATTTCACGAGTTTTTGACAACTTGTAACTCTATCTCTTCTGGACAAAATATGTTAAGTGCTAATTTCAATTAATTTACTCGGATAGCAAATTGAGAAATACTTCCGAGAGCACCAAAAATAACTCCAACGATTTCCCAGGATTCAATTTTATATTTTTCTCTCTGGTTTTTATTTTCAATAATTTGGGTTTGGGTTTTCTTAAACATGTTCACCCGTCGTGCGTTTTAATTTCTTTTAGATGCTTTCTATTTCTCGTTTATTTAGTAAATAGGCCTACTATAAATATGTTAATATTTTTCAATTTATTTTAAAATACCCCTATATTTGATTTTACCTCTAATAAATTCATTTCCTGTTGCATCTAATTTCGAGATCCCAGAAAACACCTTAAGGTCCAGTGCCTTATACGGAAAGACATTAGTACGGGCTCGACTACCGAGATTCGATACAGGGAAGCGTAGAGTTGGAAATGTTTCTACGCTCATAGGTATCTAAATTGTTCCTGAGGTTCACGCAGACTCTTAAAATAAATATTGGGTAATTTCGTGGGGATATAGGCGGATAGACCCGGGGTTAATCATCCTACATATTACTCGTGCCACTGACTAAGAATCGTGGAACTTTGCTTCCACACCTCTATCGTTGATTTTTTAACGGTATACCTTTACCCATGAAAGAGGCCTCATAAACTACACGTGTTGATTCAAGTCCATATCTTTCTGCCATGAAAACTCACACTGTTAAATAACTTATAATTACATTGTGTAAGTTAAAGAGCTGTAAATCTAGAAATAAATAAATAAAAATAAATAAATAAAGCCTGATATGTCCCTTTAGGCCAAAGGCCTCTCTGTACAGGGGTTAAGCTCTATTTGAGAGTGTCACCCGGTGAGCTACTCCGTGGTGAGAAGTTGACTTGGATGTAGCACTTGGTTTGTATACACTGTCTGTTCTGTGATTAGTTCATACACTGTTGGCTCTCCATCGTTCTCCAGCTTTTCCTGCATCTGGCGACTCTGGACCATTGCGCCCCTGCTCGTTCTTTGAAGATGTCAGCCCATCGTCGTCTTGGTCTTCCGCGCTGTCTCTTGCCTGTTTACGGGTCCCACATGGTTGTTTTTATTGTCCACCTGTCGTCCTGTATTCTTGCGACGTGGCCTCCCCACTTCCATTTTTTCCTGATGGCTTGTTGTGCGGGATCAGTTGTTGAGGATATCGCTTGAAGTGTTGCATTCGAGATTCTGTCCTTCAGAGTTATGCCTAAGATTTTCCTCTCCATTTTCCTTTGGCATACTTGGAGTATGTACTTCAGTTTGGCAGTAAGATTCCAAGTTTGGCAGCCATATAACAGTGTTGGAAGAACACAGGTTTGTAGTGTTTCCATTTTGAGTTTCCGGTTGAGGGACTTGTCCAGCAGTATAAATTTCAGTGACCAGAACGCCTTCCAGGCGAGAGCTATTCTTCTGCTTATTTCCTTCTCTACTTTCTGATGGAAGGAGAGTAGTTGTCCTAAGTATATGTACTCGCTTACATATTGAAGATCCATTCCATCGACTTTGATTGGGTTTTCCGGACTATTAGACATAATTTGTGTCTTGCTTTTGTTCATCGAAAGGCCTGCAATTTTGCTAGTTTCTGAGAGCTCTTGTAGCATTGATTGGAGTTGTTTAGGGGATCTGGCGAACAATACCACGTCGTCAGCGAATCTTAAGTTGGATAGCCTGCTCCCGTTATATTTACTCCGTATTTCTTGTTCCAGTTTAGTTTTCGAAATATGTCTTCAAGCACGCATGTAAAAAGTTTAGGAGAAATTGGGGTCGCCTTGTCGTAGGCCTACTCCTCTTTTGAGACTGAATGGTTGTCCCACAATTTCTGTCTTCACCTTGGCATAGCTTTGGCTGTAGATCTTATCCAGAACGCGGATGTACTTGTGTTCGATTCCTTGGGTGTGTAATGCCTGGAGGACACTTGAATGTTCTACTGAGTCGAATGCCTTGTTGTTAAATGTCGACGAATGCTAGATATAATGTATGGTGGTATTCAACTGTCTTTTCTATTATTTGGTTAATTGCTTGGAGATGGTCTGTTGTACTAAAGCCTGAGCGGAATCCGGCTTGTTCTGTTGGCTGGTTTTCGTCCAGGACTTTTGTTAGTCTTCTTGTTAGCACTTTTGAAAATAGTTTGTATAGATTGGACATCAGGCTTATGGGTCGGTAATTATTCATGTCATCTTTTGTGCCTTTCTTGTGGAGAAGAATGATTGTGTTTGATTTCCATTGCTCGGGTATCTCTTCTGTCTGCAGAATTTTGTTAAAGATGTTTGTAAGTGATGGTAGTATTTGATCTGAAGCCAGTTTTAGCAATTCGTTGTATATTCCATCCTCTCCGGGTGTTTTGCCATTTTTCATTTCATCTATTGCAGTTCTAATTTCGCTGGCCAGTACTGGGGGAAAGGTGTCGGCGTGGTTTTCGAGTTTAGCATCGAATATGCCTATGTGATTTGTTGCCTGGGTTGTTAGGGAGCTTGTGTATAGGGATTTATAGAAATCTGTGGCTGACTGGATAATATCTGTTCTTAATGTGTTGCGGCCTCCTGCTTGGTTCTTAATTCCTAGCATCCATTGTTTGTCACCATTTCTTTCCCTCTTTGCTTTCCTTATCGATTTGGAGGTTTCTATTATTTGTCTAGTTATGGTTGTGCGGTACTCTCGCAGATCTTTCCGTATTTCCTTTTTCGTCAGCTTGTCCATTGCGGCATACTCGGTTCTATTCGACTCCGAAGCGTCTCTGGTTTGTAGCATCTCCGATCGACGTTCAATTAAGGCAATGGTTCGTTGACTGAGTTTGCCTTCTTTCTGAGCTTTCGTATTTTTGCTGGAGTCCTTGGTCGCCTGTAGTATAACATTGTTCCAGGGAGTTGTACAGTTCCTAAGCACCTGCTTCTCGGTTGGGGTTGGACTCTGCAACTCTGTCGCGAAGATGTAGCTGGAATTTGTTGCTGTCTATGTTTTCTATATTTTGTCTATGTTGCTTTGCTGGATGCTTCCTTCTTCTTTCTATCTTCATTTTTGCCCGCACCATCCTGTGGTCTGTACTGAATTTCAGGTTGGCTACTACTTGGATATCTCTTATGGTTCTTTGGTTATCGCTTAGGATGTAGTCAATTTCGTTCTTTGTGTTGCCGTCTGGCGAGCGCCAAGTCCACTTTGAGCTAGGCATTTTCTTAAAAAAGGTGTTGGCTATCTTTAGTTTATGTTCTTGTGCGAATTGAACGAGCTTTTCCCCTCTTTCATTTCTTGCCCCATACCCATATCTTCCCACTGGGTCTTCATCCTCGTGGCTGCGTGGGCCCACTTTGCTGTTGAAATCTCCTATGATTAGGTTTAGTGTAGATTTATGCTGATCTATGGTAGTTCCCAGGTTCCAGTAGAATTGTTCTATAGTTTCATCGCTGTAGGCTTCTGTTGGGGCATAAACCTGAATGATTGTTATTGTGGAGCCTCTAGTTGCTAATTTTAAGACTGCGATCCTTTCAGACACCCCTACTATTTCTTGCACCCATATGTTTGACTTGTTTTCTGATGATGAAGCCTACTGCTTTTTGTCCGGGAGTTGTGCCTATATAATAAAATAGGTCTCCGTTTTGTTTTTCTATGATGGCTTCGCCAGTTCTTCTAATTTCACTAAGACCTAATACGTCGAATTTTATTTCTTTTTAAAGCATGATCTAACTCTTCCTCTCTTTCTCTTGTTCTAAGTGTTTGTACATTCAGTGTTGATATTGTAATTGCATGGTCGTTGCTTGTTCTTGTTCTGGCTTGTGGTAAGATAGTATGCTTTAGGTGTCTTGCTGTTGAAGGAGAGTAGTCCAGTTTACCCACTGATTGTTTATCAACATTTTTTGGTACACAACTTGTACGGTGTTGCCTTTCTCTCGCTCTTCTCTTGCACGTTGTCTGAGTGTTTGTTGAATCTCTCTCTCTCCTGTCTAGTCAGATCAGAATCTATGTAGCAGCCTTGTCCTTTTAATTTGCTTTTGTTTTTCATGACGGCGATTTTATCTTCCATTGTCTTCATTTGTACTTTCACGAGGCCCCTGTCTAGTTTGTCTCTTCCTATGAATGTTGCTCTGGTATAGTCTTCTTTGCATTCGATTTTTCTGAGTATTGCTTTCACTTTGTCATCTTTTGTGTTGTTTGTTTCCTCGTCAAAGTCCTTGCTTTTTATAATTATATTGTTTCTATTTTCACTGCGCTGTCTCTTTTCCTCTGCGTTTTCCAGTGTTTTTAGCCTCTCTTCTATTCGTCTGACCGAATCGTTTGTGCTATTTTCCCCGCTGATTATTTTTTCTTCTAGTGAGCAGCATTTTTCTTCTAGTTTCTTGTCGAAATTCTTGATTTCGTTCTTTAGATCTGTGATGTTTTCCTTAGTCTCTTCTCTGAAATCCTCGTTCTGTCTTCTGATTTCTTTGATTTCGTTTAGTATGTCTGTAAACATGCCTTTTATACCTCCGCTGTTTCCCGTGCAATCTTCCTCGTCGCTTGTGGTTGTGCGGTTTGAGTGATTGTCCTTTGTGTTGTTTTTCCGGCCTGACTTATTACCCGCCATGGTGTATCTGTTTTCCGGTGTTATGGTGGTCTCTGCCTTGGGATCTGATATGGGTGTGGTCTGGTATTCGGCTGATTATTCCTTCGTATTTCTGGTTAGCTGCTCTTTTAGTTCTGTCGGTCTCCGGCTGATGGTAGTACTTGCTGCCTGATCGCGCGCTGCTCACCTCTGCCGTTCACTTTGTTGCTAACAGATGTCGCTAGTTGTCCTGTAGTTCTGCTCTCTGCTTGCATAGATGTTTACAACTTCGCCGTTGGTAACCCTGCACTGCACTCAACGTTATAGCACTTCACTAACCCCACTTTCTTCTTTTGTCGTCTGTGGTTTTACTATTTAGACGTATGGCACTTTGCATACACTTTCAGTTGTGTCTATTAATTTGTACTATCACCTGCGTTACAATTTAGATCTCTATTTGTTCTCTACTCACGGTTTATCTTTATTTTCCTCGCGTTGTCCTTGTTACAGCTCCCACATTAGTTGTTGCCAACCTTATTCAATCTAGAAATAAATGAGTTAAAATATTTATATGAATTCTAATTAATTAGATTAGTCATCGGTCTCAGTGGACTAATAGTTACCATACTCGCCTCTGTTTTCAAGATTCTTGGGATTAAACTCAGCCGGGATCAATTGATTGTTCACGAGGTAAACATCCGGAGTAAGGTTTCCTTCGGAAGGAATTTAAAATCGTAAGCCACACATCCTAGATTTAAGGCACGTAAAAGAGCGATGGGCAGGACATTGTGGCACGAATGGGGAATGAAAGACGTGCATGGAAGTTTCTTGTAGGAAAACTAGTGGGAAAACGCCCAGTTGGTAGACCAATAATAAAGTGGGAGAATAACATCAACTATGATTTGAGGGAAGTATATTATACAGGGAATGATTGGAAAATATTAGCGCAGGATAGGGATGTATGGAGAGCTTATGTCCGCTCGGCCATGGACCTACGGGTTCGATAGTGCCAGTGAGTTAGTTTTTAAAAGACATTTAATAATGAAAAACAGGGCATAGTTCAAAATGTGTCGACCTTTTTCCGTTGAAATTTGAATTGCGACGCTAATGACATTAGCTGTTAAAGAGCGTCGTTAAATATAATAATAACATACCATGAACTCAATCGTACTGAATTAAGTAATACAATAGTTACTGTCCTTAAATAAATATATACATAAATGTTCTTCATTTTTACCAAGACTGTATCACTCCAGAATTTCGTTCGCTTGTTCTCAAAGGTGCCTTCCATTTTTCTTTTATCCTTTCTCGAGATAAATAAAAAAGTTTGAATGAACTTCATAGCTCCTGGGGATTTTCAGAACATCTCACACTGTATACAACATCGATTTAATGGTTTACAATTCTTAACTTTGAAAACATTAAATATGTTATAGTACATTTAGAATAATATTCTTTATTACGTAAAAATTCGTATCACGTTCAATTTGACACTATATTTACAATAATTTCGTTAGGCTCCTTTAATTTCTAAAATTAAAATAAACTCCATGATACGGCAGGTTTTGAAGGCCACTGGTCTACCAGCCGGCTGCTGCCCTCACATCCACATGTGTCAATCACGGAGGTGGAAAATCTTCCACCCAGCATACAAGAGACATGTGAACAGCATGTAGGGTCACCCAGACATTTTAGCTGGTTTTAGCAATCTGAAACCGCTACTTATTATAGTTCAATAATTCCCTCATGACGCTGGGTGGCAACATTCCTACATAGGCGGAAATCCCTTTACAAAAGTTATTCTCCCACAGGGACTGGAACCAGCCCATGCCGCGTAGCTCTGCACCAATGCAGGATGCCTTAGTCGCTTGACCTAGGGCACAAGAATTCTTTAAATGCTAATAGCGTTTAGAATAAACTGAAATGAACGGTATGTGCTGCAAGTAAGTGATTTAACCTATTTTTAAAAATGTTACAATATATAAGTCCATATGATAAAAATGCAATTGAGCAACCTTTTTTCAAAACTGAACATATCCAAAATTTTAGTTTTTGATTAATTATAGTAGATCTTCAGATGTCTGTATTTTTTAATAAATGTGAACATATCCCATTTAAATCTATGTTTACACCAAATAAATTCAAATAAAAAAATTGGAGATACGATTTTTGGCCTTCTAATGAAAAATTTAACGAAATTTACATCTTCCGTTTTGAGAAAATCTCCTCAAATGTAAAGTAGAAAATGTTATTTTACGGGGACAGATCACTTGTTTACACCTAAATCCGTTCAATACGTTTTTTATGTTTTTTTTTATGTTTTTCATCCGTCCAATCAGGTATTCATGTTTCACTCTACTTGTATAAACGTTTTAACTTTAACCTGACTGTACGTTAGTGTTACTGAATACCCGGAATCTCGTTTGCTCCTATTCATAAAATTAGTTTAATTTTAACTAGTTGCAATGTGTAAACAAATTATTTTACAAGGTAAGAAAGATACAAAATGATGTGCATCTACCTCTTCACGCACTGTTATCTGGTGGTTGGGGACCATTACATATTTGTCTTCTTATTGCCTATGGGCTACCTCTCATTCTATATTCTAAACCCTAGTATAGGCCTGAAAGGAAACTGTGCCTCTGTTGTTTTCATCATAGTTTAAATATTTCCTGTCGTGTGCTACACGCGATAATTTTGCAGTCAGTTATAAGTCTAGCTTAAGTTTGAATCACTTCAAAGTAAAAATTCGCATATGAATTGCCTCTTCAGTAATAATAGATGAGTCGATAGACAGTAATACCAATTCTCCTATTGTTTTCCCAAGCACAACAATGAGGTCACGGACCCGCCAGTTTAGAGTGCGCGAATTATGTTATTGCGAAATATAACTTTCTTCAATAGAAAACGCGATTACATGTTCGAAATGCTTTATACATTTGACACTACATCATTTACATTGCTCCAAAAAAGACTGCATTTTCGAGGATGATTTTCTGTGGGAGACGGGTGTAATAACAAAAATAGAAAGTTTGTAAATCAAGTACACTCAGTGACACTAAAACTCATTTACAATATAAACAGAAACTGGCGATTTATATGCAGGGGAATTAGAAGAACTTGATAATTTAAACAGAGGGTGGTGCTTTATACATCGGGAACGCTACTGAAATAAGTAGCCTGTAATTTAGTTCCTGTCATTTGTTTGCTTTTAACTTGTTTTGAAAAAACGGACCTAATATCAGGTGACGAATATAAAACGTAAGTAAGTAAATGCCAAAAACTCTTACTCGTTGCTCAAATCTTAGAACGTTCTACGAAAATATTCAAAACATTTCAAAGTTTTACTGATCTCTCTTTCTATTAAATAAAATGTAATATGTAAGGACCATTATGTGAGCGTTGAATTATGACAATGACATTTACATTTATATTGCATCACAATATATTGCATTCAATTCTCCTTTTTAAAGACAACACTCTGTTAGTTACCTGGAATTGTTTGTCACCTTACATCTGAATGCTGTTATGAGGCCGATATTGGCCAATTAAAATAAAAGTCTAATACGGCATTAGTACACAACAAATATATGAAAAAATATAAATACAATAAGTTCATAAATAAATTGTGGAACGTCCACCGCTGTGGTCACGAGGTAGCGTGCTGACTTGTCACGCAGCAGGCCCGGGTTCAATCCCCGATCGCGACGAGTTTCCTAGGTGAGGTTTTTTCGGGGTATTTCCTCACCTGTAAGATGAATGTTAGGAAACTTTAAGGCCCAAACGGTCCCCGAACATCATCTGGCCATCATAAGCATTAACATCATATTCACGTAATTAGCTTAAGTTTAGTTTAAGGCATCTCCTGGCGCATCATTACCATCATCAACTCTCAAATCATCGGGGCTGCGTAACCCCGCGTTTCAGGCGCCCCAACCTCAGAAGTGGGTTACAAATACGTCATGCCAGGAGAGAATACCAGAAATGTCGAAATGACAATCTGTAACATTTAGAAAAAATAAATAAATAAATAAATAAAAATAAAATATTGTGGAACTAAAAGCCGTCCACATACCGCCTGCGTCTGTCACAGCAAGTATTCTCTGCGGCATGGGTTCCACGAGATTCTGGAAAAGTTCTTGATTCAATGCCACCCCTTACTATGCATCAACAAATCTTTTCCGCAAATCGCCCTAGCTACGATATGGTCCTGCCCATTTTGAGCGTAAAGTTACGTTCACTCTCGCCCACATGTGTTCTATCGGGTTCAAATCAAGTGATATTCAAGGATGATCCAAGAGATGGAAATCACGCCTCCACCGAAATAATCTTTGATCCGAAGAGATGGTTATCCTAATGGAACACAAGCATTCCTTCAAGATTATGGAAGGAAGCTATAATTATTCCCATACCTAAAAAAGACAAAGATCTTTTGTTTTTTATATAGGGCCGTGCATTAAGACAAAGAACATATAACGACCCAGCACATTATAATTTATCTTGCTAGAATTAATTTTATTTATTAGTTTTAGTCTTGAAAGCTTACTCCATCATTAACTGATTGTATTATAGATCCTAAATATGCCTATCAAGTGTATAATACATTATTGGTTCATTTAGTATTTAATATTAGACGTTAATTATTATTGTTATATTCTGATGTAATATATGTTTGTTCCTGGTGAGTGTCATTAACCTTTTGCTAATCCCTTATAAGGAGATCCTACTTGTTGTTGTCGCGTAAAAAATAATGTGTATGATCCAAAGTTTAAATATCCTCCACTGACAGTTGTGTCACTGTATGTCCTGAAGGCGCGGTGCAAGTAAATGGATCTACAAAGAGAATGGTTTTAACTAAGGGAAAGAAAAATAAGTATTTTAAAATATCCCCTATTCCAACTATAAACCTAAAGCGTATCTTGGACTTACGTAATCCATTGTATGTTGTAAATCAACACAGTTGTTTATCCCCCAGTACCTAATGAAAATATATTACTGCTCACAAACTCAGTGAATTTCATTTCTACAGAATGTAATAAACAGTCCCTTTTAAGTTGGCGTCGACTTACGGGCTAATCCCCTGGTCATGTAATTTAGAACAATAAAGTATAAAGTTTTTGGTAGAAACGGAACTTTGAGAAAAGAATAAAAAAACTTGTAAGACCAATACAAACCTAACAGAAGTTAAATTTTCATTATCGTCAATAGAATATAGCATTCTTCTTTTTCACTGACATTACAGCCGAGAATCGTCTCCGTTCCATCTATGATTTCTTTTTTCAAGTCAGCTCTCCCTTCTGGCAACTCAGTCCATCCTTAATTATATATATATAGCTTCCCGTCGTATTCCAAACCGGTGAAGGATGATGATGATAATGATAAGGATGATGGTGATGGCCGGATGATTTTAGGGGACCGTCGGGCCCTAAGCTTCCTGACGTTTATCTTACAGGTGAAGAAAAACCCCGAAAAAACCCTCACCTACGAGCCTGTCCCGACCAGGAATCGAACCCGGGCCCGCTGCGTGACAAGACAGCACACTACCACGAGACCACAGCGGTGGACATATATATATATATATATATATATATATATATATACTAGCTGGCCCGGCGAACGTCGTATCGCCTTTAAATATTTATACGTCAATTTTTCCGATGTTTTAACAGTTATCTGCTATTCGGGGCGGAAACAAATCCAACAAATCAAAGATCATAAAATTCGGTCTAGCCGTTCCTGAGTTATAAATAGTGTAACTAATCCGACTTTATATATATATATATATATATATATATATAGAAGTCCCGGCCACGCGTTGCTGTGGCTAAGGTATAGGCCTACGTTAAATTATGTTGTAGTAGGCCTAAACTAACTGAGAAATCTAAATCAGAAAGTTTTTGTTTTACACAATTTTTTAGTTCCGGTACGTTAACTACACCCGGTGGTGGTTTTGTTGATTGAGATGAATTTATGTTGTCTGCATTCTCAGTATCATCCATAAGTGTATCATAAGGATTATATACATTTATTGATGGAATATTTTGAGGAGGCTTGCTGATTTCATTATACTTTCATTTTTTCTACGAACATTTTGGCAGTTTGGATTCTCATCATCATCAATAAGTCTCTGTATAGTAATATCATCTTGTGATATATTATAGTCATCTTGTTTTTCATTTAATTGAGGCATGGAGATTGTTTCTGTAATATTAGGCATATTAATATAACTAACAGACTTACTTACACATCTGTTATTCCGTTCCTTAGGACCTTCATATGTTTTTAAATTGACATTCTTCTCAAATGTAAGATTTATGTCACATAGGCCTATATCAATTTGCGGAAATTCACTTGATATATTATCATTCATGGTCTCTAGAACAGATTCGCCATATTCTCCAATGTCTCTTCTCGGTCCAGTTAAATTTAAATTAAATTGCTGTCTTTCAGCCAGAATACTTAAAACTAATACTTACACACGAAATTAATATAATTAATAAAACATATTGAAAATAAAATAAACACAAACACACTTAAATTATGAAATAATCAATATTTGTAATTCAATTGAAATTCGCGGTTGCAACAAAAAGCACAGCCACCTGGTTAAATAATAAACCAATTATCTTACACGGCCATCTGTTAGAATCGTATGGAACTCACAGATAATTATAACTCTTTGTTAAATAATAAACAAATAATTTGAAATAAAAATAATGCGACTATAAATTTAGTTATAAATTTCCCTAAGTCTTAAGTTGGAACAAACTGCACACAGTGTGCAAAATTGTATTAAAATCGGTTCAGTAGTTTAGATTCCATCACGGACAAACAACGTGACACATAATTTTTATATATTAAGATATATATTCTTTTAGTCCGCTGAGCATCATCCCATCGTCTATTTCTTGGTTTTCCTCGTGGTCTGGATATTTCACGATTCGTTTATAAAATGTGTTTAACCTTCTACTTGTTAACATAGCCTTACTATTTGCATGCCCCACGCATTAATATTGTAATTTTTATATTCTGATAAATAATTATATATTTAAAGCGTTAGAAACCTCCTTTATTAGCGAGTTCCCAAAGGAACCTATTGAGGTTGTTCTCATGAAAAGAGTTTCTATATATATATATTAAATCTTCATTGATAATACTAAGCAGACTTCGAAAATAACGTTGAAATAACGTTGCTATACGTGTGTGAAAACGCTTTAGCGGACGCATTTTTTTGGAACCAAACTTGTCATGTAGTTGTCAATTTAAAAAGTATGGTCGAGTTCATTAACCAGCATAATTGGGTCCAAAGTCATTAAGAGTGGGATTTACCTTGAAGCGAACATTTAGATATATCGCCATAACAGCCACAATTTTTCATTTTTCGTATCGAAACTCGGTACATCAAATTTAAATAAATCGACAAAAATCAGCTAAATACGATCATTGGGAGTGGGGGTTATATATATAACGGTTGTTCTTCCAGTCGTATATAACACGAAAAGTGGATTCTTAAATTAAGTGAGGAGAAAATATTACTAATATTTGGAAATAAAGTTCCCAGCAAAAATGTTGAACCAAACAAACAGATCAATGGATAAAACTAAAAAATAGTTACATGATCTTCTTGTGAAACCAGATGTAAGAACATCTTATCTTAGGCCCTGCCATCACCCCTTGGGATACCTCGGTCGTCATGACCATACTCCCAAGTCCTAAAATTGTCCTCCCTATAACTATGTTCACGTCCACGTTCAAGAGTTCTGGGCTTGAAACCAACACCTCTAGGGAGAAGGTGTTAGAGTTGCAACTGCTGGGAAATGCTGAGCTTCGTAGTCGTCAGGTCGCTCATTCCTGACGACCCCACAGTTGGTCCACGGGCACCATGAGCCTAGACGGGAGGACTGCTGTCGCAGATCCACCGACCGTTCCCCTGTTCTGCCTCCAGGGACGTATCCTGCAGCCGTTGTGAGACCGGCTAGGGCTTGAGTCCACAAGCCCCACAGTGTGAGACTTTAGTACATCCAGGTGCTCATCTCCTGGCGACCCCACAGTTTGTCGACGAGACCGTAGGCTAAGCCAGGAACCAGTACAGTTGCTCCCCTCTGCACTGGTCCGAGCCGAGCCCTGGTGTGCCCCCAGGGACGCCTTCTGCTGCAGTTGTGGGCCAGCACGGAGCTCGCAAGCTCCAACAGATGAGCAACTAGTACGACAAGGCGCTCAACTCTTGCCTACCCCACTAATGGTTCACGAGTCCCTTGGACGTGACCGGGAGGACTGTCTAGCAGATCCACCGACCTTTCCCCCAGTGCACCAGCTGGGGACGTGTTTGGTTGCTGAAGTGGGTCCAGCCTGAGCATTAGTACGTCAGGTCGCTCAACTCCTGACGACCTCACAGATTGTCCTTGGGTCACTCGGTCCCAGAATCGGCGCTAAGTCCCAGACCCAAAAGACCGCGCTTCCTCCTTTCTCGAGCTTATCGACCTGGTGGTAATTCCCAGCATTACGCCCGGTATTGTCCAAACCAGCCCGTTCGCAAGACTAGGCCTAGTCGTGCCGCTGCTGTGAGTCAGCCCACTGAGCAATGTAGGCATCCAGGGAGCTCATCGCCCATGATGCCCCCACAAAGGTCCTCGGGATTTTAACCAAGAGAAAGGAGCTTCTGATCCCCAATCTCCCACCGCCTCGCCACGACGGCCGCGAATCCCGCTGGGGCCGGGATAGATGAGCTTTAGTACAACTGGGCGATCGTCTCCTGTTGACCCCACTTATGGTCCGCGAGTCCATCGGACATGGACTGACTAGCAGATCCACCGAACTTTTCCCCAATACGCCACCGATGTGACGCGATTTGCCGCTGAAGTGGGCTCAGCACAAGCTATGTAGTACATCAGGTCGCTCGAGTTCTGACGACCTCACAAATGGCCCGCGGGTCCGGTCTGGACCTAGCCGGGAGGAATGTAAGCAAACCGTTCCCCTATCCGCCACCCGGGGACGCGCCCTGTTGCTGTTGTGAGCACAGCTGGGTCCCGATAAACGGACCCCCAGGGAGATTTAAGAAGAACATCTAGGCCCTTCCGTCCACCCCTTGGGATACCTCGGTCGTCATGACCATACTCCCAAGTCGTAGTTCAGGTCCTCCCTATCCTATGTTCACGTCCACGTTCAAGTTCACGGTCCTTAAACCAACACCCCAGGGAGAGGGTGTTGGAGTTAGCAGTTCTGGGGAATTGCTGAGCTACATAGTACATCAGGTCGCTCATTCCTGATGACCCCACAGTTGGTCCACGGGCTCCATGAGCCTAGCCGGGAGGACTGCTGTCGCAGATCCACCGACCATTCCCCTGTTTTGCCTCCAGGGACGTGTCCTGCAGCCGTTGTGAGACCGGCTAGGGCTACAAGCCCAACAGTGTGAGACTTTTAGTACATCCAGGTGCTCATCTCCTGGCGACCCCACAGTTTGTCGACGGGCCCGTAGGCCGAGCCAGGAACCAGTACAGTTGCTCCCCTCTGCACTGGTCCGAGCCGAGCCCTGGTGTGCCCCCAGGGACGCCTTCTGCAGCTGTTGTGGGCCAGCACGGAGCTCGCAAGCTCCAATAGATGAGCAAATAGTACGACAAGGCGCTCAAACTCTTGCCTACCCCACTAATGGTTCACGAGTCCCTTGGACTTGACCGGCAGGACTGTCTACCAGATCCACCGACCTTTCCCCCAGTGACCAGCTGGGGACGTGTTTGGTTGCTGAAGTGGGTCCAGCCTGAGCATTAGTACGTCAGGTCGCTCAACTCCTGACGACCTCACAGATTGTCACTCGGTTCCACTCGGTTCCAGAGTCGGCGCTAAATCCCACCAACAATGACCGCGCTTCCTCCTTTCCCGAGCTTATTGACCTGGTGGTAATTCCCAGCATTACGCCCAGTATTGTCCCAACCAGCCCGTTCGCAAGACTAGGCCTAGTCGTGTAGCTGCTGTGAGGCAGCGCACTGAGCAATGTAGGCATCCAGGGTGCTCATCTCCCATGGTGCCCCCACAGATGGTCTCGGGTTCAATTGAACCAAGAGAAAGGGGCTTCTGATCCCCAGTCTCCCACCGCTCCACCAACAGCGGCCCATGCTCCCGCTTGTGGGCCGGGACGCAAAGGTTTGACAGCAGGGCCCTCATTTTCCCTGCTGACCCCACTCATGGTCAGCGAGTCCATCGGACTTGGAAGGGAGGACTGACTAGCAGATCCACCGACCTTTTCCCCACTACGCCACCGAGGGGACGCGTTTTGCTGCTGGAGTGGGCGCAGCACGATCTATGTAGTACGTCAGGTCGCTCGAGTCCTGACGACCCCACAAATGGCCCGCGGGTTCGGACTGGACCTAGCCGGGAGGAATGCAAGCAAACCACCGACCGTTCCCCTATCCGCCATCCGGGGACGCGCCGTGTTTTCCGATCATCCCCTGTATAATTCACCTCCCTCAAATCATGTTTAATGCTATTCTTCTACCTACATCTTGGCCGGCGCTTTCCCTCTGGTCTTTCTGCAAGATGTTTCTACGCTCCTCTTTCAAGAAAACATTAGCTCAGGCTAAGGCAGTATGTAGAGTTTATGTCCGCGTAGGCCGTAAATATCCGCGTTCGATGGTGCCAATACTTTAGTTAGTTAGGAGTAGGGGTTTACCAAAAGAGGCTGAAAATTAAATATCACTGAAATGGCCGCCATGTTGTTTTCTCGCAAAGAAACTGGATACATACGATTAAATTAACAAGAAATATATTTAATAAACTACCGAAAGTTGGCCATACATTCGAATTGCTGAGAAATTCGCTTAGTTTACGCTGTTCCTGCGTGACTGACATTTTTATTTTAATATCTCCGCCTCCGCTCATTTCAAATTTTAACAGCTCTTTTAATAATGTAAGTACACAAACTACTGTTTTTGGAAGAAAACTCTACAGAGCAGGATGGAAAGTCAGTGGATACCGCTTAAGATGACTATTTAACTCATAGACCTATAATCGTGCTTCTTCCTGTTGATAATCGTGCCTCTTCCTGTTCGTAATGAGAGATATTTCTGCAAATTAACTTATTTTACAAGACATCGATTGAAAAATATACGATCGGTATGGTACAGCAAGAAATGGCAAAAAAATCAACTTCAACAATTACTAAAAAAAAGTTAGTTCTGTTGCTCTATAAAATATCAAATGTTATATAATGAATCTGCATTATTTTAATAGTTATTTCTCATACAATTAGCTGTTATTGATTTTGTCCAAGCCCAATGAGATTTAACAGTAAAGATATGCTATGTATAACCATGCAGCCGGCTTATAAAGCGCCCGGAAGTAAGATCGGAATATATAACCTCACATTTAAAATTCGTAATAAGATATAACTTATTTGACAAGGATATTGATTCAATAATGTACGATCAATGTGCTGCAGCAAGACTTGCTAAAAGAAAACAACTTAAAAATTACCAAAAAGAAAAAAAAAAGGTTTGTTCTGATGCTCTAAAAAAGTATTAAATACTTTATAATGAATCTGCATTATTGATAATAGTCATTTCTCATACAATCATCTGTTACTGATTTTTCCCAAGCCCAAAGAGATTTAACGGTATAGTTATGCTATTTATAACTATCCAGACGGCTTACAAATCACCCGAAAGCAAGATCGGAATCCATAATATCACATTTGGTAAATATTAAACATTATAATTATTTTTAGCTTCTGATGTTGTATTATTCGCTAAATAGGCCATACAAATCTAACGCGAGGTTGAGTTTTTCATTAGACAAAATCAATCGCGACTTTGTCGCTCGTGAATTTTTTACAAACACACAACCTCTTGTTAGATTACTGTTGACTATTTAACTCATGCCTCAAATGGGAGTCAATTACCAATCGCGTTTCAATGAATTTTGATTTACAACCAATCACAGTCGTGTTTCACCTGGAATTTATGAAATAATTTTACCATATTAAAGAGAGCTCCTCTTTTTTAACATTCTGAATAGGCCTGAGCATTATTTTGCAGTGACTGACTCTCCAAGAAATACGGCTACCAGATTGTATATATAGTGTACGAATGTGAAGAGATTCTGCTTGCGGGATATAATAGAAAAACATTCGTAGTAATTGATTATACCACAATAAAAAGAAACCACTTTTTGCACTTTCTTAAACATATTATTTCCCTGGAACTTACGTTCCAGAAAAATATAATTTGCATCATAGGACGACAGAAATGAATTAATAACCTATAATGTTGGTTATAAAACAGTTTGACATGTTTCATTTGTTGTCCACTATGGAGCATTCTTACAATATTGTGATCCTTTGGCAATAAATAATATGATCTGGTTGCAGTGATGAATAAATGAAGCATAACAAACGTATATAATTTGTTTTCAAACATCGCCGCTTACATTAAATATATAAATATTTTAAAATTACAATATTTAAATAATGATTTGTGAGTTAACAGCTTAATTTTATTCGTTAAATAGTCCTAACAAATGCCACTCTTGATTTCCAAATTATCTAGATAAATTGGATATCACTCGTGGCATTACTTATGACTATTTAACTCATGCTTCAAATGGGAGTCAATGACCAATCACATTTCAATGATTTCTGTTTTACAACCAATCAGAGTCGTGTTTCACGAAATATTTATCAGTGTTATAATTACCATATTAAAGAAAGCTCCTCCTTACAATATTGCGTTCCTTTGGTAATAAATAGTATGATCTGGTTGCAGTGATAAACAAAAGAAGCAGTAGAAGCGTACCTATCGTTTCTCATTTGTTTTCAAACATCGCCGTTTACATTAAATATATAAATATTTTAAAATAACTATAGTTAAATAATGATTTGTGAGTAAACAGCTTAATTTTATTCGTTAAATAGTCCTAACAAATGCCACTCTTGATTTCCAAATTCTCTAGATAAATTCACGACTCACTTCGTGAGTCGTGAATTTATCGATAATTTGGAAATCACTCGTGGCATTACTTATGATAATTGGTTAGTAGGACCAAGATTAGATAGACAAATAAATTTCAATACATTCCAATATTAAACTGAATTCACTATACATTATATAAGATCAGATATAATAGCAATTTTCTCTCTCTCTACCATAGTTTAACCTCTCCCTTTTGTAGGTACGTTTAAGTGTCCCATACCACCCGGGCCTTAAAGGGAGACGACCTGTTGGTAGAGGATTTGAAACTCTGTATCATACACTAACTCTTTAGACCACATAAGATCAAGTAGGACCTCCCGGATGAGTGATTTTAACAGGGCCACCTCCAAAACAACACTATCATTTGAGACGAAACACTTCATACAATATAAATATTATTATACCGAAATAAAATTCTGTAACTGTGTAAAACAACTACCTCGTTTATATTTAAGTCGTAATTCTTACATAATTTTATCTGTCTCCTGTAAAGTATTGAAGTAAACATATTTTATACAACAAAGTATATATCTGCTCATTAAAAGTCAAGTGTATATTCTCCGAAAATTCGTAATTTCAAAGAGCGTTGAATTATATTTTAATTTAGTTTTTTTTCTTACGTCGAAATATATTGTGCTTATTTCTGACAATGTCAAATGCCTGTATGAAGCCTACAGACAAATTACATATAAAGTAAAATGTTAAAATATATACCTTTTGGCAGATGCCGTCGTCCTCAACTGTGTTAAAAATTATTTAAAATTAGTAACTATAGGCCTTTCGGAAATCGACTTCCATCATCAGCAAAAGAAATACGAGCTACTAACTGTTGTTATTGTTGTTGTGCGATGCTTTAGATCTTGACGGTCTTAAGACGTCGTCGGTAGCTACTGACTGGTGTTTTGCAAATTCATATAATGGATTATCCGAGTGGGGTGTATTCTCATTTAACATCAAAGAGTTGTTCGCTTCCTTTACTATTTCAAGGTCTTCTAGAAAGTTTTTCTTGTCTGGATTATTTTCTTTAAGAATAATCGTAAGGTTGTGCTCTATTGTATTCATTTGGTGGATGGCGTTGATATGCTTAGTATATTACTTTTTATGACATGCATATCATGAACGCCGGCCACTGCTTGTATACAATGAAACACACCCTTACGATAATTCATAAACAAAATAATCCAGTCAAGATAAATCTACTGAAAGACCTTAAAATCGTAAAGGAAGCGAACAACAGTTTGATATTAAATGAGAACACACCCCACTTGGATAATCCATTACATGAAATTGCAAAACACCAGTCAGTTGCTACCGATGACACCTTAAGACCGTCAACATCTAAAGCATCGTACAAAAACAACAAAAGTTAGTAGCACGTATTTCTTCTGGTGATGGAAGTCGATTTCCGAAAGGCCTACAGTTACTAATTTTAAATAATTTTTAACTCAGTTGAGGACGATGACATCTGCCAAAAGGTATATGTTTTAACATTTTACTTCGTGGCTACTGCCTCAACGAAATTTATTACGCATTTTATTAGTATTGAAACTACATAGCCTTTTAACTCCATGGTGCGACAGACCTACAAGGTCCTTGGGCTAATGGACGGTTTCTGAACTCACATCCACATGTGAAATGAAATCAAATATGAAATTCAACACATAATCAATACGTGTTTATCCATATTAATCAAGAATATCCTCGGATGTCCATTTATTTCATATACAGGTTGTTGTAAAAAAGCACCGACAATTGAGGTGAGGTGGTATATTGAGATATGTTGATCATTTTTTAATAAGGTACCCATGTCCGACAATGATGCGTTTTCACGCTATGAGTAGCTACCGTCTCAAGAGTTCCGTTAGTTGGATTTCAAGACTCTATAGGCCTACTTGACAATACTGTCACAGTCACATCAAGTTTTCAAAATATCTACCTCCCATCTTAACCTCATAGGTTCTCGATCCACTGCACGTTCTGGGCCAAGTCGTGATTTCTTAGACCGCTCTGCCACTGATAATATAAAAAAGGGCAAAATAATTGTTATTTTACACTGAAATAAAGTAATCGGTTTCTTGCAGCATTGAATTGAAATAGGTTTTCTACCTCACAGTGAAATCAAGCAATGAAATGAGTTCTGTATTCGTGATCGCATTTTAAAGCCTTAAATCTTTGTAACTTTCGAAATCCAAGCTCTCTATTCTCCTTACATCGTAAAATATTTTACGGCTGCTCTTTCCGAGACAAGTAAAATTTAAATTTAATCTCAGTGCTCTGCTTGCTCCCTTTCACTTAAAGACTACTATACACTAGATGGTTGTCCTCAAATCGCATCACCTTTACGTATATCTATCCAGTGATACATCATGGTTCAGGGTTGTCCTTTCTAATCTCGGCATCCTAACTCAAAATTGATATCATAATCACAAATTTAATCTCCAATTTTAACCCAGGTTTCATCCCGAAATGTCAACGTAGTAACTGTCTATAAACTTGATTAAATTGTGTCACATACAGTGACTCACATGACTTTTTATTTTATTTGTTTACACTCTGAATATTATCTAAACATTCCTCCATTTAACAAACAAATTTAAACGTTTTTTTTTTACAAAGTTAACTGTTTATTAGTTACTACAATTAAAACATGACACTGTTACACATTTCTTCTGAAACTCTTAACAAAAAATAGATATATGATTTTTTCCTAGCACAACAGAATTAAACGCAACTTTGGACAAATTAAAAAATGTTAAATAAAAATATATACTTCATCCAAAACACAATAATTAATAATTTGTTGAAATAATTTACATTTGATTACTTCTTTCAAACGTTTAGGCATGCGTATCACAAGTTTTCTAGTTTACTATGGAGAAACTGCACCCCATGCTTTAAGTACCTCACATTTCATAACTTTTAAAATTTGTCTACTGCCCTATTTACTGTTCTTTGCAGTTCAATCCATAGATTTTCAATTGGGTTTTAGTCTGGTCACGCATTTAGGACAATCAGAAGAACCTTCAAGAACCAAGACAATACCAAACACAAGACACACATTATAAAAGAATAGCTGCATTACAATTATTGTAAAAGAGCGACTCTTTTAAAATGTGTGTGCGAATTGTGCATTCTACCTTGGTAGAACTTTAAGATTCTCCTGATTCCCAATTTCTCAGTTTTTATATGAAGTCGTTTCCGGAGAATATTTCTGCAATTTATCTTGGTCATTTTTATTAATGAATACGCAATTTTTCTACACTTGATGCACACACACACTCCCGAATTATTACATTACTTCCTCTATATTTCACAATAGGCTGAGATTCTCCATTTCACGTTTTCTATTTGCCTTCTACCAAACCTTAACTTTAGCATCAATTAAAAACACGTTGAATTTAGATTCATCTACGAAAAACACGTTCTTCTCACCAATTTACAGTTTGTGAACGTTGACTTTATTGAGCTAGGGTTTCATTTGTTTATTCATCTGAATGGTTTCTTTCTATCTACTCTACAATTTTGTCCCTCTTTCATTAGTACCCATTGAATATTTACAGACTGAACAGTATTTTCTCTTTCTAACTGTAATTCAGTATCAACTCTTGGAGCGCTTATTCGTCAATTTTTCTGTACAATACGAATTAATGCAAGTTTTTCACTTTCATTTAACTTTTCTGGCTGGCTTCATAGCGGTAGAGATTCAATTATGGCTTTCTTCTCAAATATTTTAATGATGTTAAATACTCTTCTACTGTTTATATTAAGTAATTTTAGATTTTCTCTAAAGGGCGTCCCTAAGAACGATGAAAATTATCCATCTCCCTTTGTACGGAAGTTTTATTTCCTTCTTTTTAGTCCCATATTGTTATCACTGCTTTCAGCGGCGCAATGAAAACCACAACATAGTAATAATTTGCACATATGTAGTAATTCTTTACTAACAGGGAAGCAACTAAGATAAACATAGACTTCACACAATGGTGCATGGAATGTATAGTACCAATCATTAGCGTCCTAATATTAAACTGAAATTAAATACAAGTTTACCAAATAAAATATTCCATTATTTTCCAAAAGGAAGAAGAGATGTCGGACGTCCTCGGAAGAGATTGTCTTAGATATATTAGTGAAGACGGAACAGGCAACTCTTGCCTAAACCAGGAAGTGAAGAAGAAGAATACACGTTTTTTGTAACAGCAATTGCAATCATGTAACCATAAAGTAAATTTGCTTCAATCTGACACTCTGATTTCTTAATAAGGGAAGTAGCCTATATTTTTAAAACAGTAGGATAATATCTAACTTCGTATTTTCACATGTTAAATAAAAAAAAGTCCTTGCAAATGTGTAATGTCCGAATATTAACGCTACTGCCGTAGGTAGCAATTTTTAAGGTCGTTATTTAATAGTTTTGGTCATAATCATCTCATTTTATATCAGATATATTGTATTTCAGACTTAAAATAATTTTACTTCTCGTAAATCTAGGACACGGGAACCACGCTTTACTCCCCCTGCGTCGGATTTTACGCTCTGACAAAAATCAATTCAAACTGATGGCGTTGCAATCTTCAAACTTTGGAGCTTTTCAACGGTCTACTGGAACCGTCTCTTAAAATGTTCATAGGCATATTTATACAGAGTGAAAATTATTTAAACCGACAAACTCTGGGAGGTTGTAGGGGTCACCAAAACAAATATTTTCCCCTAATGTCATTTTTTTTCCTATGAGGATTATTTAAACCGGTAGAGGAAGATTTCTCTGGCGGCAAATTAATTAAATTAACAAACACTTTTTCATGTTTTATTACCAAGAGACAACACATTAACACAACGCAATTACTTAAATTAGAGTAGAGGTTCAAAAATGCCTCCATTGACATGTAAACAAAGGTTACACCAGGAGTATAGTTAATTGCTCCTGCTGCTACTACTATCCGGGCAACCAGATCCTTTTCAGATGCAACAGGAGTTGTGTAAACAAGGTCGCGCTTCTCTCCCCATACAAAAAATCCAAAGGGGTCATATCTGGGGATCGAGCAGGCCATGGTACAGGACTATCTCTGCCAATCAACTTTTCTGAAAACCGTTGGTTCAAGAATCGACGCATACGACGACTGAAATGTGCCGGCACCCCATCATGTTAGAACCACATGCGTTGTCTTGTAGGGAGCCTGCCATTTAATGGCCTAGGTAGGAGATATGTCCCAATTAAACAGTCCCCAACAACACCGAACCTGAGTACCGATGAAGTAATCAGTGCCATGCTCGCTCAGAACTTCCAGGAACAAAGCTCAGACCAAGCAGACCTAAAAGCCCAACTTATTCCTAAATTCAAATTAGGAAAGAAACATGACAGGGAACATTGGGTCTGTGAGGTTGAGCCATGCACAAGGCAACTACTCCTGTCAAAAGGCAGACTTTACGTTGACTTTGAAAGTTGCCGTGTTGACGACTTCCTGAGAGTTACCAGATGCTATAAATGTCAGAATTACGGGCATGTAGCGAAGTACTGTAGGGCACCCGAGTCAATATGCGGTCACTGCGCAGAACCTGGCCACACGCATAAGGAATGCAGTAAGAAACAAGAAGAGCCGCAATGCGCAGTATTCAAAAGACTTGTGAAAGACAGCAGACACGATACGCGTGACATTGCATGCCCGGCATTTAAGCATGAACTCCGCGCGAGGATTGAAAGGATCAACTATGGATAAAGCCATAAAAATTTGGCAAGCCAACCTGGACAGGGCCCGTCACACTACAGACGAAATAAGGACATCAGCAAAAGAAAACGCAGTGGATTTACTACTCCTCCAAGAACCTTACAGTCTTCGGGGCAAGCTCACTGGTTTTGGAGTTGCTGAAACTGTAGTTACGGGAAACCTCCCAGAGCAAACACCATGGGCTGCCATAGTTGTCCTTAACAAATACTTCACGGTACTTTGCTTGAGGCATTTGTGTACACCCCGTACGGTTGTCATGGAACTCAGCAGTCCCACCGAAAACCTGATAATAGTCTCCACGTATATGCAGCATTCTATTCCTGTAGACGTATTCATAGAAGAGCTGAAAAATGTCTGCACAGGATGTGCAGGGAAGACAATTATAATAGGTACGGACTGCAACTCTAAGTCAAGTCTATGGGGTGCGCCTAATACGGACGTAAATGGTAGAAAAATGGAAGACTTCGCTACTGAGATGCATCTAGAGGTCATCAACGACGGCAATCTGGGACCTACCTACTTCCACGGAACGGGAAGGTCCCACATAGATGTCACTCTAGCGTCCGCTAGGGTAGCCTGTAGATTGCATGGGTGGAAGATACGTCGAGATATAACCACTGCCAGTCATGCTGTAATGGAATTCGAGATAGGAAACAACGTGCATAGACACCGCACACATACGCAAAGCAGGCAATATAACACTAATAAGGCAAATTGGCAAGAATATAAAACCATCCTGGAAGGAAAAATCGCCACAATATCTGATATAACTACGAAACAGGACATATTTCCCTTCGTAAATCAGATACAAAGAGCCATCCAAACTGCCGGTAATGCGTCCATTCCTAGACGAAGACCACATGTCAGACTGGTATCGTGGTGGACTCCCACCCTAAGTGATCTCAAACGAATGACGTACTCAGCACGCGAGGACTACCAAAAATCCGTAAATGACGACAGAAAATTAAAACAGCAGGCTTACAGAACTATTAGGCGTATATACACAAATGCCATAAAAGCCACGAAAAAGGAAAGCTGGCGTGAACATATAACACGCGAAGCAGCAGAGAACACCTGGGGCCTTGCATACAAACTTCAGTCAAGGAAACTACAAACTAAGCAAGTTCTAACTGCCGTAAACTCACAGGATGGCTACACGAACTCCTGGTCCGAAACAGCCTCACAACTTCTAGACGTGCTATTTGGCGACGATTCTCCAGATCTGGACGATGAAGAACAGGCGGCGACAAGAGTCGACATTAAGAACTCCTCCAGAAGAACCGGATGCTGAACTTATAGATTTCATTGACTTGGAGATAATAAAAGATGGTATAAAAAACCGCAAGGCTCCAGGTGTCGACAACATATGCGCGGAGATGATTAAACAAGGGCTGGAACATCCTCAATCACAAACTACTCTCACCTCCACCTCTACAATGCCTGCCTGAAGCATGGTGTCTTCCCGAACGCCTGGAAACACGGTCAGATTAAGATGCTACTGAAAATGGGTGAAAGAGATCCTACTGACCAACATCGTACAGACCTATCTGCCTGTTGCCAGTGCTGGGAAAAATGTATGAAAAGGTTCTTAAGAAGCAACTGCAACCAACCCTGGACTTGCAGGCGTCGAACTTCCAATATGGATTCAAACCGGGCTGTGGGACAGAAGACGCCATAACAAAACTTTTCGACGCAGTTCACGCAACAGAGGAAAAGCTCGCCATAGGAATCTTCATCGATTTCGAAGGTGCCTTCGATAGACTATGGTGGCCTAGTATTCTACGTGCACTGAAAAGAAGAAACTGCCCCAAGAACTTATACGCAGCCGTTAATGACTACTTCAGGAAACGGACTGTCAGCTTGATTGACAACGAACTAAACATAACAAAAGACGTCAAACTGGGATGTCCCCAGGGCTCCGTTCTTGGCCCGAGTCTGTGGAACCTAGTCCTTGATCAACTTCTGCTGATCTTGGAAACGCTCCCGTACGGGCAGCCGGTCGCCTATGCAGATGACCTGGTTGTAGTGGTGCGGGGTGGTTCCAGGAGACAGATAGAGGAGAGGGGACAGGAGACTATAGATTTGATCAAGGGCTGGGCTCACAAGAATAAACTCAGGCTATCTGAAAAGAAAACCAGAGGGATGCTCTTAAAGGGCAAACTGGATCAGCATAGAGCACCGACAATCAAGCTGCATCAACAAAACATACGTTTCAAAGGAGAGTTGAAGTATCTTGGGGTCACGCTAGAAACAAATTTTAAAGTCGACAGGCACATACAAACTGTCACACAGACCCCGAAGAACCTTTTCAACGCCATGGCAAGGCTGGGTGGGGAGAGCTGGGGCTACAGTGCTGTCAACTTCATGACACTCTACAAAGTCCTGTTCCAGCAAATCTGCGCATATGCTGCCCACGGATGGGCTAGAAACCTGAAGAAGAAACACCATCGAACTCTTCTCTCGGCCCAGCGGCATGTCCTCATCCGTGTTTGCAAAGTTTATAGTACCATGTCCACTGCAGCCCTTCCAGTAATAGCAGGTGTCCTACCTATAGATCTCTACTTAGAGAAAAGGACACACCTATACTGTCTGAGACGTGGTCAACCTGTGGTCGTCGACGACCTTATCCTTACGCCAGACTTATACGAGGAACCAGAGGGACGTGAAGCCGCTAAACGAATGATAGAAGATCATCTTCTAGAAAAGTGGCAACAGCGTTGGCACAGCGAGCCTCACGGTAGAACCACTTACGAATTCCTTCCAAATGTTAAATCTCGTATGAGAATGACATGAATAAGGCCCACACATATGATCACACAGCTGCTCTCAGGACACGGACACTATAGGGGCAAACTACACGAGAGAGGACTTGCTGACACCCCTGTATGCAACTGCCAGATCGCGGAGGAGGATGACGTACACCACATGATGTACCGCTGTGCCAAGCACGCGGCTATCAGGCGAACACTGGAAGTAGTCGTGCACGCCAGCGACGAAATGTGGCCACCTCCCTTGCGATTTTGGATGCAAAGAGAAAACTACAAGTTCATCAGGGAATTCAGCAAAAACGCATTGCACGCAAGAGCCGAAGAAGAAAGAAGAGGAAGAGAACAACATTATTAAGAACAATATAATTAAGTACTTATAGGCTTAGGTTAAGTACAACTTAGTTTTAAGTAGCTGTAAGTTATTATGTATTTATTTATTTATTTATGTATTTTATGTAAATAATTTTTCTTGTATTGTAAAAAAAACGTAGATTAAGTATTATTAATGTACAAACATTGAAAACTTTAGTTTTTAGTTTTAGTTTTAAGTTCAATAGCCGAATTTTGTCAACCTTTTTGAAAAAAAATAAAGATTTTGAAAAAAGTAGATAGGGACAAGAGCATACCTGGGGGTATGGGCACCAAGCCCGAGGTAACCCAGGGGGACAGGTGGTGGGGCTCTTAAATAAAAATAAAAAAGTCCCCAACAACACCGGCCCACACATATCAGTGTACTGACTCCAGGTGTATCGCTCCATTATTAAACAGATACAATTCACTACTACACTGGTGGATAAAACAATTCCTACCATCAACAGCAGTTGCAGTCATAACAACTGAAGAACGTAATACGCCCTCTACCGGTTTAAATAATCCTCATAGGAAAAAATGGCATTAGGTAAAAATATTTGTTTTGGTGTCCCCTACAACCTCCCAGAGTTTGTCGGTATAAATAATTTTCATCCTGTAGAGCTCGGCAACAATTAACCTGACAATTATAACAAATCATCATTAGCATCATCATCGTCCTTTCAAGTAATAGGCCCAGTGCCCCGTTACGGTCTCCCGCCATCTCCGAAAAGGTCGACCCACAGATCTTCTGCCTCCAGGAATGTAGTGAAGAATTTGTTTTGGTATTCTGTGACGATCCATGCGCTGAATATGGGCTAGCCAATTGTTTCTATATTCTTGGAGGTATTCAGATATAGGTACGATGTTTAACTCTCTGGCTATTGTTGAATTTCTTTGGTGGTCTAGAAGCCTATAACCTGCAGTTCGTCGCAGAAATTTCATCTCCGTGGCTGTAATATGACGATCATACTGAGTTCTAATGGTCCAAGCTTCACTGCCATAAGAGATTATGGGTCTAGCGAGAATTTTATAGATTTTCATTCTTGTGTGTATCTGCACTTTTGATGGTTTAAAAACTTGGTTGACAATTCTTAAGCTTTATTATAGTTTTTTTTGTATTTTAAAGGATATATCACATTCCTCATTATAAGTTAGATTATATCCTAAGTATTTAAATGAATTAACTTGCTCTAATATTGAATTCTGAATACAAATTTTACTTCTTACTGGGAATTTCCCTTGAAAGGCCATAACTAAAACAACAAAATATAAAGTTATCAATTATAACAAATTTTCTCCTTTATTCATAATCTCTCCGCATCAGTTATTATTCCACAATGGTACATTTCAAAATTAGTATAAAAAATAAAATCATTACTAAAATTCAATTGAAAGTCCTGCACTGAATTTGTAAAATTGCTATGATTTTAAAAATAAGTCCAGTATTACAGGCAGCTGGACAACCCGCGTTAGAATACGGGCAGCGAAAGTGATAAAAAATGTTATTCACTCATTTCTGTCAAGACTGGTCCTGGGATCTTCTTCTTCTACTATAAATTATTATCGGTAGCTTTCCTGGGAGTAAAGTCGTCCTGAGCTTAGAACCCTGTGCCATTAAGTAATTCTGGGTTCTTTCCCTCAGTGGGCAATCATTACCTGTTAATGAGCTATTTTTAATTCCACTATATTTATATAATATTTTACTCTATCATCAATTATAATAGTGTTAGGTAAGCCTATTTAGACATAACTAAAGCATGTATAAGACGGCTCCATGTGGCAAGCGGTTAAAACGCTTGCTTCTTACCAATGCAATGGAGTCTCGAGATCGAGTTTCGGTCATTCCGTGCGTGTTTCGTGGTAGATTAAAAAGGAACAGAGCATGGCAGGTTTTCCTCGAGATATCTACTGTTTTCCCCCTGCCACGAATCTCATTCCTTTATCTCTCCAAACTCATCACATCCATTTCTTTCCACTTCGTTCGTCCGCCTCAGTTACGGTGCGTCAGACGTGGTCGGCCGGCAGCCTTGTCATTCGCAAGACCTCTAAAAGATAGGAGCTTCATCTCATCTCATCCTTCGACCCAACCCTTAATTGGATACGAGTTGGATATTATTTTTTTTATTGCGGATGAGCCCATGTAGGACTACTTTGGTACTTAGAGGCGATTCTTTGAACCCAAATTTCTTTCATTATTTTGCTATGAGCTAGTTTTCTATCATCTGTACAAGTTTTTTCCAGTTTTTTCTTCGGTTTGTACTCTTGGTCAACTTGCCACTTATTCACCTTAATTCTAAATATATCTCTGTTTGGGATATCTTCTTTAGTAATTCCTGCCAATTTTAAGTCCTTTTTGACTTCAACAATCCACTTCATAGTATCCACTGGAGCTTTAATTCTGTTTTCGTAGGGATATCTTCTTTAGTAATTCCTGCCAATTTTAAGTCCTTTTTGACTTCAACAATCCACTTCATAGTATCCACTGGAGCTTTAATTCTGTTTTCGTAGAATTCCATTATCTGTTTTGTAAGCCTATTTGAGTTCATTCGTTTAATATGGCCATAAAATTTTAACCTTCGTTTTCTAATATCACTATGAATGCCTGTATATATTTTTATTTCCTTTTTACTTCTGAGTCTAAATACTTCACCTATGACTTTTGGACCTAAAACTTTTCTTATAATTTTGCATTCTTTTTTCGCTATATTTTCGATATTTTTTTTTTCTGTTCAGAATTAATGTTTCTGCACCATAGAGGCACTCTGGTTTAATTTCAGTGTTATACTGTCGTAATGTTGTATGTAAAGATATGCATTTTTTATGATAAGTGTTGTGAGTAAGCCGAAATGCTGTTTCCAATTTTTTGGCATCTACTTTTATTGGCTTTAGTTTCAATTCCATTTTCCTGAATTATTTCACCAAGATATTTAAATTATGCAACTCATTATTATTATTATTATTATTATTATTATTATTAATATTATTATTATTATTATTATTATCATCATCATCATCATCATTATATAATTTATTTACGCCTACAAATTCATGTTAAACTTTCAAAACTCCTTTCCGAAACGCCCAAACAAATTGTATGTTACGACGAAAACTGCTTCCTTATTGTGAACTACCTACGTGTTTTATTTTAAGGTACATACCAATGTACATTGTTACAACCACTGTTACATTTCACTTGGAAATTGATCTTTTAAAATGGTAAGAAACCTTTTATATATATATACATCCATAGTAATTCTGCCCGAGGGCAGGTATTTCGCTGCAATCATAACATTTTCATGATATGCTTTGCAGATTTACTAGGGGATTATAGGTGTGGTAGCTTCCCGTTGCTTTCCACACCGGTGAAGGTTGATAATGATATGGATGATGATGATGGCCAGATGATTTTCGGGGACTGTTGGGCCCTAAGCTTTCTGACATTTGTCTTACAGGCGAGGAAAAACCCCGAAAAAACTCACCCAGGAGCCTGTCCCGACCGGGAATCGATCCCGGCCCCGCTGCATGATAAGGCAGTACGCTACCACGAGACCACAGCGGTGGAGTATATACGAGTATATATAGTAAAATCATTTTTCGTTTAATATACTTACATACACTTTCTTATTTCCGATTTTACAGCTTACTAATATTAATTCCTATCATAAGTAATGCCACGAGTGATTTCCAATTTATCTAGAGAATTTGGAAATCAAGATTGGCATTTGTTAGGACTATGTAACGAATAAAATTAAGCTGTTTACTCACAAATCATTATTTAACTATAGTTATTTTAAAATATGTATATATTTAATGTAAGCGGCGATGTTTGAAAACAAATGAGAAACGATTGGGTACGCTTCATTTGCTTCTTTTGTTCACCACTGCAATCAGATCATACAATAAATAATTATTTATTGCCAAAGGATCGCAATATTGTAAGAATGCACACTAGTGGAGAAGTTTAAAACCAACAGTATAGGTAATAACCACAGCTTTGCTAAAATTACTGAAGATATTCGTGAAGCCGTGGACAGACGTCAATTGACTCCTTTAACCTTACTTGACTTCAGCAAAGCTCAAGCACTTACACTTGTCCGACAGCGCTGTTTCCTGGTTCGACTCATACCTGCACGGTCGTCAACAATACGTTTCGTTAAACACTAGATCTTTGTCTTGGCGAAATCTGCCGGCTGGAGTCCCCCAGGGCAGTGTTCTCAGACCTCTTCTTTTCTCAATCTACATAAATGACTTACCAACTGTACTAAAGCACTGCCGTTATCACCTCTATGCTGATAATCTCCAAATTTACCTACATTCACCTCCTCATTCTCTCTATAACAGCTTGACGAAAATGAATGACGATCTCATATCCATCTTTAACTGGTCTTCAAGTATAGGTCTAAATCCAAATCCTAACAAGTCACAAGTAATTCTAATGGGACAACAAAGACTGCTTACAACCTTTGACATAGCTACACTTCCAAACATTACTATAAATAATATAATTATCCCTTATTCTTCTTCAGTAATAGATATTGAACTACATCTAGACGCAAATTTAACCTGGCAAACACAAGTGAAACACATATGTAAAAATACTTTCTCCATCTTACATTATCTTAGACGTTTAAAGAATTTTCTCACAGTTTCGTTAAAACAAATCCTTGTGCAGAATCTTGTGTTACAACACTTCGATTATTGTGACATCTAGGCCCATCCGTCCACCCCTTGGGATACCTCGGTCGTCCTGACCATACTCCCAAGTCCTAGTTCTAGTCCTCCCTATCCTATTTTCACGTCCACGTTCAAGTTCACGTCTTTAAACCAACACCCCAGGGAGAGAGTGTTGGAGTTTGCAATCTGGGAATTGCTGAGCTACATAGTACATCAGGTCGCTCAATCCTGACGACCCCACAGTTGGTCCACGGGCTCCATGAGCCTAGACGGGAGGACTGCTATCGCAGATCCACCGACCATTCCCCTGTTCTGCCTCCAGGGACGTGTCCTGCAGCCGTTGTGAAACCGGCTAGGGCTACAAGCCCAACAGTGTGAGACTTTTAGTACATCCAGGTGCTCATCTCCTGGCGACCCCACAGTTTGTCGACGGGCCCATAGGCCGAGCCAGGAACCAGTACAGTAGCTCCCCTCTGGACTGGTCCGAGCCGAGCCCTGGTGTGCCCCCAGGGACGCCTTCTGCAGCTGTTGTGGGCCAGCACGGAGCTCGCAAGCTCCAACAGATGATCAACTAGTACGACAAGGCGCTTAACTCTTGCCTACCCCACTAATGGTTCACGAGTCCCTTGGACTTAACCGGGAGGACTGTCTAGCAGATCCGCCGATCTTTCCCCCAGTGCACCAGCTGGGGACGTGTTTGGTTGCTGAAGTGGGTCCAGCCTGAGCATTAGTACGTCAGGTCGCTCAACTCCTGACGACCTCACAGATTGTCCTTGGGTCACTCGGTTCCAGAGTCGGCGCTAAGTCCCAAAAATCCATAAAAAGACCGCGCTTCCTTCCTCCTTCTCGAGCTTATCGACCTGGTGGTAATTCCCAGCATTACGCCCGGTATTGTCCCAACCAGCCCGTTGGCAAGACTAAGCCTAGTCGTGCCGCTGCTGTGAGTCAGCCCGCTGAGCAATGTAGGCATCCAGGGAGCTCATCGCCCATGGTGCCCCCACAAAGGTCCTCGGGATTAACCAAGAGAAGGGAGCTTCTGATCTCCACAATCTCCCACCGCCTCGCCACGACGGCCGCTGCTCCCGCTGTGGGCCGGGATATTTGAGCTTTAGTACAACAGGGCGCTCGTCTTCTGTTGACCCCACTTATGGTCCGCGAGTCCATCGGACTTGGAAGGGAGGACTGACTAGCAGATCCACCGACCTTTTCCCCACTACGCCACCGAGGGGACGCGATTTGCTGCTGAAGTGGGCGCAGCACGAGCTATGTAGTGCATCAGGTCGCTCGAGTCCTGACGACCTCACAAATGGCCCGCGGGTCCGGTCTGGACCTAGCCGGGAGGAGTGCAAGCAAACCACCGACCGTTCCCCTATCCGCCACCCGCGGACGCGCCCTGTTGCTGTTGTGAGCACAGCTGGGGCCCGATAAACGGACTCCCAGGGCGATTATTGTGACATTATATATAATGATCTAAACTATGACTTTTCGCAGAGACTGCAGCATGTTCATAATGCTTGCGTTCGATTCATTTTCAATATCCGCCGTTATGACCATATTTCCGAACACTTTAATAACCTCTCTTGGCTCCGTCTTACTGACAGACGTAAATTGCACTCTCTTTCACTACTTTTCAAACTTCTGAATTCCTACATTCCTACTTACCTGGCGTCCAGATTTGAGAAGTTATCCTCTTACCACAATATTGACACTAGGTCACAAGATAGCAGTCTGCTAACAAATCCTCTTCATAGCACTTCCTCCTATTCTACTTCCTTCACAGTAGCCTCTGCCCGCTCCTGGAATGTCCTTCCTCAAGATATCAGAGGTTGCCGCACACTTGGCACCTTTAAGTCACGCTTATACAGTTACCTGTTAGCTAATAAATAATTTTTCTCTATTTATTTAATTTTATACAATGTCATTAATTTTTCCTCCTTTTTTATATATCTTGTACATATTATATATTTAATTCGTTAAATTTAGAATAAATCAAAATACATTATAAATATTAATTGTATTGTATTCATAACTTGTAATCGTTTTTATATATATATATATATATATATATATATATATATATTGTAATTTAGATTTAAGACTATTTTTTGTTTGTATTTTTTTAAACCTGGTTGAGTGGTAGACAAGGCCTTAAGGTCTTAACTCTGCCAGGTTAAGTAAAGCTACTACTATTATTATTATTATTATTATTATTATTATTATTATTATTATTATTAATTTCTGATGTCCTATGATGTAAATATGTCAATTATATTTTTCTGCAACGTCATTTCCTGGAAAATAATTCGTTTAAGAAAGTGCAAACAGTGGTTTCTTTTTTTGTGGCATAATCAATTCCTACAAATTTTCTTATATTATGTCCCGCATACGCTTTCTGCTGACATTCATGCTCTATATATACAATTTGGTAGCCGTATTTCTTAGAGGGTCATTAACTGCAAAATAATGCTATGACCTATTCAGAATGTTAAAATCGAGGAGCTTTCATTAATATGATAAACTTCTGTTGATAAATTCGAGGCGAAACACGACTGTGATTGGTTGTAAATAAAAAATCATTGAAATCTGATTGGTCATTGACTCCCATGTCTGGCATGAGTTAAATAGGCTGCTTAATGTGAATCCAGTCAACTTTATTTCTTTCCTCAATGGATGTGCATTTATGAATTCTAAAATTACTGTCACTGAGGATTGTGAGACGGAAACTATCCCTTCATAATATATTTATTTAAAGGAATATGCATAGTAATCAGAGACGGAAATACACATTTATATAAAAATATTATGTAACCCAGTAAACAAAATTTTGTTCCACATAGGAAAAGAAAGTTTCAAGACCTCACCTTCAAAATAACAAGGCAGATTAGTTGCAAGTCTCTATTCTTCATGGGCACGGAGAAGCAATTAAACCCAATTACTTAACAAAGAAGAAGGTACCAAAGGGATACCCGCGATTATAAAGTTTATGGCATTTTGGAAAACCATCGATAAAGAGGTGCCGACTCGAATGTCCAGCCGCCCTTGGTAATGAGGTCAAAGTCCTCAGCTGGGGAAAACAACCTCCCTGCCAAACTGTGTGAAACTTCAAAAAAAAAAATATATATATCCATCCATAGTAATTCTGCCTAAAGGCAGGTCTTTCACTGCAATCATAGCATTTTCATGCTATGCTTGCAGCTTTACTAGGGAATTGTAGGTGTGGTAGCTTCCCGTTGCTTTCCACAAATATATATATATATATATATATATATATATATATATATATATATATATGAAATTGTGGGAGTGAATGTTTTAGCCAATGGACCTATGTATTTTAATGATTGTCGTGTGTAGTGAACCAATCGGATGATTGCTGTAATAAAATTACTGCCTTAAGATTCCCAATGTCGGCCTTGTACTTATTCTAAAAGAAAATAAAATCACTGTCTGCGACTTGCGTCTGGACAAGATCAACACTTTCTGACGATCTTTCGTCGGAGAGGTAATAATCTTCTATTGGCGTCGTGCGATAGGCGAGAAGTTGAAAACTCGCGAAAGCATTATTAATCTAGGGCGAATAGAGCTCCACCTGGATAAACGTGTTCAAGTTTACTCGATCGTCAATATTAGGGATCGCGATAGGAACTCGGGCCCCAAAGAACGTAATAATTATGCGGATAAGGATTAATAACGTACAAGTAACATTAAAAATTTCAAGTGCGACAGTTAAATTGATTCATGTCTGATATAGGGAACAACTTAACAGTGTTGTACCAGTTTGATTATTGATATCTAATATATAAAAATGAATGTATGTTTGTTTGTTTGCTCGTATTTTTATGCGCTGCAATACCGTTCATCCGACTGTGATGCTACTTTTTGCAAAATGTTCAGGTGATTCCCGGGATGAACATAGGCTACAAGAGAGTGGTGATACTTAACACCTATAGTTACTTACTTACTTACTCAATGGCACTATCGAACCCGGAGGTTCATGGACGGACGGACATAAGCTCTCCATACATCCCTACTCAACTCCTAAACCCTTAAAAATCACCCTTTTTAGTGAAAAACGTGAAAAGTCCCTCGCTTAAATGGCTTACGTTGTCAAACCATAACAAATACATAAAATTAATGTCCGCAATTGAATATCTCAAAACTCTACAAAAAATTCCGCGACAGCATATGTTTATTTTTTATAGATAACACACAGTTGCCATTTTTGTCTTTCATTGATGCCTAGAAGATCGGGATAAGTAGATTCCCGGGCAAGTGTGCGCTGCCATACCGTTCATCCAATTGTGATGGGACTTCTTGCAAAATGTTCAGGATTTTCCAGGGAATGTTATAGACTGTAAGAGGGTTTTAATGGTCGAGATTTTCACCCTCAAAAATCACAGTTTGTAGGGAAAAACGTGGAAAAAGTAGGTTTTTGTACGCTTAAATGGCTTACGCTACATAAAATATACAAAATTAATGCACACAGAATTGAATATCTCAAAAAAAAGTCTACAAAAAATCCATGACAGCATATGCATATCTTTTACGGATAACTCACAATAACTATTTTTGTATTTTATTGATGCCAAGAAGATCGGGATACTTGGATTATTGGGCAACACCGGGTAATCAGCACGGGGTACCTAAAAATAATAACGATATTTGTTTTTATTTTAGGATTGTTTCTGTTATTTACACAGGTATCTTCAACCAAATTTTTCAATTTTTTTTTTCCTTCCACACTTCCCGGTCTTGCGTGACTGCTTGTCATATTTCCCTTCTTCATGATGTCTTGAATTCTCTTTATCCATGTTGGCTTTGGTTCTACCACGTTTCCATTTTCCAGGAGGTGTCCATTTCAATACTTCTTTGTTTGATTCTGTGCCTCTTCTTATTATATCATCTTTGTTGGATCTTTTCAATCTCTCGTACATTATCCTTTTCTACATTACCGATATGAATTTATAATTATGTTTCATTTTATTTATTCAACTAAACGCAAAAATACATTAACATTTATTTAGGGGTAGCTGCGCACGCTGTGTATTAGCTAGTAATATATATATATATATATATATATATATATATATATATAATGTCCAACGCTGTGGTCTCGAGGTAGCGTGCTCCCTTGTCACGCGGCGGGCCCTGATTCGATCTCCGGTCGGGGCAGATTTTCTGGGTGAGGTTTTTATTTGGGTTTTCCTCACCTGTAAGACAAATGTCAGGAAAATATTAAGGCCCAAACGGTCCTCGAAATCATCATCATCATCATCATCATCATCATCCTTCACCGGTGTGGAAATCAACGGGAAGCTACCACGCCTACAATTCCCAAGTAAAGCTGCAAGCATAGCATGAAAAATGCTATGATTGCAGTAAAGGGCCTGCTTCGGGCAGAATTACTATGGATCGATATATATGGCATGATGAAAAAATTGCTTGGGCGGGATTTGAACTTTTTATTTTTCTTTATATATATATATTCTTCATTGCTAGAGGTAGCGGGAACTCGGTCTCCACTGCCCTGTAATATCTAATAGCCCCTAAAGAAGTAAGCAAATTAAAGAGAATATTTTTACTTGTTGCAGTAACGCGTCTTTCTTTTCGATGCTATAATTAATGTTTTAACATTGAGCAATGCAAGCTTAATATGAAATGATAAGAAGTATAAATGCTTGGACGGGATTTGAACACGGACCTCTGGATTGACACTCCAGTGCTCTACCAATTACGCTACCAAGCAAATCTAGTATCAACATTTATTTTTCATCATATGTATATATATATATACTCTGTTACGAGAGGTAGCGAGAACTCGGCCTCCAGTGCCCTCTAATAACTTCTATAACAAGTATGCAAATTAAAGAGAATATTTTTACTTTATAGCAATGCCGCTTCTTTATTTCGATGTTATAATTATTTTTTTACATTGAGCAATGCAAGCTTAATATGACATGATAAGAAAAAGAAATGCTTGGACGGGATTTAAACCCGGACCTCTGGATTGATATATATATATATATACATAATTTACACAGTTGATAGTGATTGTCCCCTGAATCTCATTGCTCTAGTAAACCTCCCCCCTGCAATTCCTGGCTTATTTTTACATTATTTTAATTGTTCTATTGAAACAGAGTACACTTCTTACCTAAATACTTGTCTTCCCTATTCCTACAGGTAGTTCTTAAGATTTCGACTTAAAATCTTTCTTACTGTGAATTTCTTTTATTTTCGTTTAATTACAGTAGCAGAAATTACACAATTCGTTATTGAATTTCTTTGTATCTTCCTCCACCAATTTTTTACGTATTCATAAAAATTTATAATCAAATATCTAAATATCCACAAGTTTCAAATGTCTGTTTATATACAATTGCACTTTATTATTATGAACTTCGACCGTTTAAAAAAATGCATAATGTTTAAATTATGTTAATATTCCTTCTTTTGATAAGGTGAAAAGTATTAAAAAATATATTTTTTATTCTTTTCAGGTTTGAATTCGGAAAAAGAGAGCTGCATGTAAAATTTACAAGAATATAAGAGTATAATATTTCGTTATGAGTGCAGAAGTGCTATCAAGTTTGAACGAAAGTGTTCCTGATGGAAGGATGGACGATAATATTTCTTTCCCCATTAGCGATGGTAACCAATCTTACAAGGGGATTTACTCAAAGCCTCCGCTATATATGAAAAATCCAGAAGACATGTTAAAACCGTGGATTGTGAACCCGTTATTCTTCCACATTGTATTCACACATTCTGCTGCCTTCATATTTGGTCTGATAGGTAATGTTATTGTGATAGTGGTGATGATTGGTGACCGCAAAACACGTAATGCTACTAACTTATTCCTAGTGAGTTTAGCAGCTGCAGATCTTCTCCTCTTGGTCGTCTGTGCTCCTCTAGAAACTCTCCATTACTTCGTGGTCCAGTGGGACGAAGGTGGTGCCATTTGTAGAATGGCTGTTTATGCAGAATTATTGTCCGCAATCGCATCTGTACTCAATCTTGCCGCAGTAACTTTGGAAAGGTAAGTGTACAATATTGAAACAAAACGCGCTGGTTATCATTGTCCTATTCTCTAGTCTGCTCCATATCTCAGAACAGAAAAAAAACTTGCTCTCTTTTACCTGAAAATTACTACACGTTTTATATTAGCTTGACCTGTATCTATGTAACAAAATCTTTCAACGCGATTTTCACCCACTTAAAATCATTGGATCGACTTGAAAGTTTGTATACCTGTAAAGGACCAATGACAATACAATAATTTCATAACATTTTTTCTAGAATCCTGGCCAGAATCATCAGAACATCAAAAAAGAATCTATAATTATGTAACGGAATTTTTAAACACGATTTTCACCCACTTAAAATCATTGGATCGATTTGAAACTTTGTATACTTATAAAGGACCAATGACAATACAATAATCTCTTTTTTTCTAAAATCTTGGCCAGAATCAGTAGAAAATCAAAATAATATAAACCGGTATACTAGGTTGCGGACTTATCAACTTCTTACTCAATCGTTGTAAGAGCTCAGTTGGTAGAGCGGTGGACTGTAGTGTTATATAATTTCAGTAATCCATAGGTCGCTGGTTCAAATCCGGCCAGGAGGATTTGTCTTAGTAGAGTATTACTTGTAGCTCATACTACAATAGTATTGAAATTAAATATATTTACATTTTTATCTTATTTTGTAAAATATTAAAACTAAAAAATAAAATATAAATAATAGTTTAAAAAACTAAAACAACACGCTTTATTAGAAAACCGAACTACAAAATGAAAAATAATTTTAATTTCCATCACGCTTGGGACAAAATTAAAGTGGTCAACAAAAATATCATCTCCAGCACATTTAGAATAAAACTAGAATTATCTGCAAAAAAAAATAATTTTACCATCAAAAGCGTCGTGTGCTTTTTATAGTTTCTACGTTTTCTTCTTAGAGACTTTACTTTTACCAATATCTGTTTACTATCAAATATATTAATTGATATAGAGCACCCCACGCTTTTGATATAAAAATTATTTCTTTGTAGATAACTCGTTTTATTCTAGATATGTTGGAGATGATTTTTTTGTTGACCACTTTAATTTTATTCCAAGCTTGTTGAATTTTTTTTTCATTTTTTTTAGGTTTTCTAATAAAGCGTGTTGTTTTAGTTTTTAAAACTATTATCTATATATCTTGTGGCTTGATAATTTTGCATACATTAAGTTGCGCTTCCAAGTCTCTCGTTAGTCAAGCAAGCCTTCTCGCATATTAATTATTCGCATATCTTTGTCGAAGTTGAAGACGGAAAATTCAGAAACCAACTTGTTTTTTATTTTTTCTCTGAGCTGTGCATTAATGATTTAAATATTATTCATAATATAAAAAATTTCAAGGACATCCTTAATTTCCTGTAACGTTAAAGTGCTACTTATTAAGAACATTTTCTTCTGGGAATCAATTCATGGTAGGAGGATAAACTCTTGCTTGCCGTTTTTTGAAAATTTTGATACTACTTAAAACAAGTACTTTTTATTTGTGGTTTCACTATGTATTTTTTCTGGCGAATTTTTTTTCGATTTTTCGAAATAATCTTGTATACAAATCCAATAATTATCATCTATAAAGGAATACAATTGCTTTTGTTAACTTGTGCAAAATAAAATTTTATATAGCCTATATTCTGAAAAATGTAACGTACGCATTCAGTAAGTCATAAAGAAACATACACTTGTAGCCAGCATTTTACCATATAGGACATTCCGGTATCCCTAAACGCGAGATAAAGTGTGTTATTTTTAACCATTTTCTATGCACATCTAGATTTTACCTCAAAAAGACAAGTAAACACGCATTAAACATATTACTCTTAGGCCTAATAAAGATAGGTGTGACGCACATTTTTGTCTCGTGATCTCATTCTCAAGAGAATGATTTACAGTTATGACCTACAGTAACAGAGCAGAAGGACATAATTTGGACATTTATGAATATCTGGAAGCAGATCATAAGGAGATTGCAGCCTCCGTAGCTCTTAAATTATCACAAGGTGTCAAGACTCATGAAAGAATTAATCAGAATCAACATTTTACGACTTTTAAAACTTAAGCCTTATGCATGATATAAGAAGTTGGATATAGCCTCCCTAACGTTTGTATTGTGGCATATGTTTTTATATTCTTTTTAAATTTCTTAATGATTATAATTGTGATTATACAGAGTGTTAAAAAATCCAATGCTCAAAGAGATGTTGGAGGACAACAAAGTAAGTATGTTTTGTTAAATAACCATGTGTCGGAAACTCATTAAGTGAGTACTGAGGACGTTCATGTTTATACTAAATGCTGAATTGAAGTACCTAGTTGTGAGGTGTCTGCTTTACATTGAGTAACTAAACAGCGTGTACAGAGCACTAGTAACTAAGTGAAGGTAAAGTTATTAACATGGAGCGTTATACGTGGAGACCTGCATTTTGTTTACGGCGCGACTAAAGGCAATGGTCGAAGAACCCAAAGAATGTACCCCAACCGTTTCCGTCAATGAAGATGCCCTCAATGTCGCATATTTTCTGCAATCCACGATCGACTAGGAAGCACTAGGATATTGATGGTAAGCAGGCATAATGCAGGACAACAACGGACGGTATGTACTCCCAACTTTGAGGAAGAAGTGTTGGTAATTATTGAAAATAATCCAGTGACAAGTACACGAGTAATTTCCAATGAGCTCGATGTTCACCATAGTTTTCGTCCCTGTACGGTGCAGGTCATGGGACCAGATGACTATCCACCTCGTCTTGAGTCTGTGCGCTGGTTTCTGCAACCGACGAATGAAGACGTTCAGTTTCCTGAAAATGTGTTGTTTACAGATGAAAATCATTTTACTCGGGAAGGTACGTTGAAGTTACACAACTTGTACGAATGGGCAGATACAAATCCACGTAGTAACTTATGCATGGGCATCAGAGATGTTTTGCAGTAAACATTTGGGCTGGTATCGTGGGAGACTACATGTTGCCTCGATTCAGGTGGCCAATGTACAGACTGTTCTTGGAAGTTTACCTCCCGATATTATTGGAGGAAGTGTATCTAGGGATCAAAAGTATTATGTGATACCAACATGATGGGGCCCCACCTCACTTTACTGGTGCGGTCGGTGCAGTACTTACCAACACATTCGGCGATCGGTGGATCGGCTGAGGAGGACCTGTAAATTGGCCTGCTATGTCCCCGGATCTCACGCCACTGGATTTCCTTCTCTGGGGCTGCATGAAATACCAAGTGTATTCTTACCCTGTTGCCTCGGAAAATGGAACTTATTAAAATAATTCATGCGGCGGCTACAGTGATAGAGAACACACGTACATTCTCCAGCGAACACGAGACTCTCTACTCGAAGATACCGGCTCTGCAAAGAGTTTAATAGTGCTCATTTTGAACATATATTGTAATTTTCAAATTAAAATAGTGCAAAACATACAGCATTATTTTGTTTTCAAACACACCCAAAACGTCTTCCATACTCAGTAGTCACTCAATTATGCGTTTATGACACATGGTTATTTAACAAAATATATTTGCTGTAGTCTCCTCCATCATCTCTATCAGTTTGAGCACTGAATTTTTTAACATCCTGTATATCAATATACATAGGAGCCTCAATCTACACCGGTTATTTTCTGGGCAATAAATATTACACAGTATTACATTTACCTAATAGAATTTCTAAATTTCTGTTCTGCAATGAAGTCAAATATGCTACATTATGAGCAACCAGTATAACAAATACTATTAGAGTTAGCAACTTAAGATGGGAAGGTCTTTTTTTTTTTTTTTTTTTGCGTCTGCACGAAAGCGAACCTAGCAGTAAAAAAAATATTTTTTTAGGCAAAGTAGACTAGAACGATCAAATTCAAGGTGGACTAATGGAGTAGAATAGCATTCACCAAAATGTGGTTGCGGAAGTTAGAGGATTGTCGAAAATAATAGAGAAGAATGTCGTCAGTCATTGAGGGACGCTAAGAGAGGGTCTAATGCGAATAAAATAAAAAGATAATGCATGCAGATACTAGACAGTAGGAACTATTTTTTTGTAATATAAATAAATCTCATGCATACTTTCGAGTAGATTGCTATATTCAAGCAAAATTATCAATTTCATCCAATATAATTTTTGTGGAAGTCACTGAAGGAACATTGTACGATGCTTGTATGTGATTTTAAGGCTAATGGATTTTCATTAAACCATGCAAAACTAAAAAAATATATTATTTTACTCTCAATAATTGATAATTAATTAAAACGACTGCAATCATACTTAATTTCTTTGTTTATTAATAGATTGTCAGTTGTTTTAGAAGTCTCATTTTGATTAGATTTCCCATAGACTACACACTGGTCCAAAACCCTGAAAACATCGCCAAAATTTAATTTTTCATACCTTACTGGCAATTTTTTCTTATTTTATTCGATTAAAATGCATTGTATAATTAAATTCCATTATTAGAAGTTTTATAATTTAATAAATATGCACGTATATACCCCTTTCATTTTAAAGTTTCAATTTTCCAATTTTTACGCTTAAAACGTTTACCTTTTTATTCTTAATGTGCATAATTTTATTCGTAATGCATTTTAAACCAAGAATGGTGTGTTTGGAACACATCGAAATAATAAGAATGTAAATATTGCTTCTATGTAAATAATAAATTTCCAATGAATTATTGATGTGAAAAAGCGACTTCTCATTGAGTTATATAGAGAAAGCAGCCGAAAACGGTAACAAAAACACATTCCAAAAACACTTTACAGTTTCTTTTGCAGTAACGTGCAGTAATGAAAGCAAGTTATGTTTATTTGAGAGCCTGCATCACTTCGAAAACTGCCAATAAAACCTACAACATCTCATCCATATGAAGTAATTAATTGTCTTAAAGAACCACCGTTCGAAATGCCAAGGATTTTTTTTCTCAAATTCAAACTAAACTTATATTTATTTAATATGCTAGCAATACAGCCACTTCAAGCTACACTTGAGTGAAAAAACGAATATCACCTGCTCCATAAGCTCTAACTGCACTAAAATACTCATTTATAACATTATTTATATGCATTTCTAAACAAATATTAATTTCAGTTTTTTTTTTATTTCTTGGCCCTTTCGGATCACTGTGGATTCTCTAGTGTTTTATTCATATCCTAACAAGTCACATGTAATTCTAATGGGACAACAAAGACTGCTTACTACCTTTGACATATCTACACTTCCAAACATTACTTTAAATAATATAATTATCCCTTATTCTTCTTCAATAATATATCTTGGACTACATCTAGACGCAAATTTAGCCTCGCAAACACAAGTGAAACACATATGTGAAAAGACATTCTCCATCCTACATTATCTTAGACTTTAAAGAATTTTCTCCCAGTTTCATTAAAACAAATCCTTGTGCAGAATCTTGTGTTGCCACACTTCGATTATTGTAACGTTATATATAATGATCTAAATTATGACTTGTCGCAGAGACTGCAGCGTGTTCATAATGCCTGTGTTCGACTCGTTTTCAATTTCCGCCGTTATAATCATATTTCCGAAAACTTCAATAACCGTCTTACTGACAGACGTAAATTGCACTCTCTTTTACTTCTATTGAAGCTACTGAATTCCTACACTCCTAGTTACCTGGCGTCCAGATATGAGAAGTTATCTTCTTACCACAATATTGACACTAGGTCACAAGATAACAGTCTACTAACAATCCCTCTTCATAGCACTTCCTCTTATTCTACTTCTTTCACAGAAGCCACTGCCCGCTCCTGGAAATTCCTTCCTCAAGATATCAGGGGTTGCCGCACACTTGGTACTTTTAACTCACGCTTATACAGTTACCTGATGTCAAATAATTATTTTTTCTCTATTTATTTATATTTATTCTATGCTATTAATAATTTTTTCTCGTTTATTATATCTTGTACATTTTATATTTAATTCGTTAAATCTAGAGTAAATCAAAATACATTATAAATAATAATTGTATTGTACATATTACATGTAATCGTTTATGTTTATTGTAATTTAGATGTAAGACCACCTTTTGAATCTTTTAAAACCTGGTTGAGTGTAGACAAGGCTTAAGACCTTAACTCTGAGAGGAAAAATAAAACTATTATTATTATTATTATTATTATTATTATTATTATTATTATTATTATTATTATTATTAATTCTTTAAATTGTGCATATTTTGCCTTTTTTAATATATAGTTAGGCATTGTCTAATATTTTGGGATAACAAGTCATTTGACGTAGATACTAATTCTTCAAAACAAAACTGAGAATCATTAATAAAACCGCCCACAAGTTAATTGTAAACTCTTACTTATTGAACTGGATTTTTTACTGTAATTAATTTGTATATATTTGAGAATAAAATTCTTAGGAAAATTTTTGGACCAAAGAGAGATAAACAGACAGGTGAATGAAAAAGACTGCATAACAGCAAATTACATGGTCTTTATAAGAATCCAGATATATGAGAACAGTTGAGTCTAGTAGACTGCGATGGGCAGGGCATGCGGCACGAATGGGGAATGAAAGGCATGCATGGAGGCCTCTTGTAGGAAAACCAGAGGGAAAACGTCCAGTTTGTAGACCAAGAATGAGGTGGGAGAATAACATTAACTATGATTTGAGGGAAGTATATTATGATGGGGATGATTGGAAAACATTGGCTCAGGATAGGGATATATGGAGAGCTTATGTCCGTGCGGCCATGAACCTACGGTTTCGATAGTGCCAGTGATTTAGAGCTAGTTATGAAAAGAAATTTGGTAGACTAATTTTGCATACTGCTACTCAAATGCATTTCTGTATTGTAGAGTAAGGATATAAAGATTTGTTTATTTATATAACATAGTATCGTCATTAGTAGTGAGCTACATGCTATGTATAGGAAGCCAGATATAATAACAGTTAAGTCCATAGACTGTGATGAGCAGGACATGTGGCAGAAATGTGGAATGAAAGAGATGCATGGAAGCTTCCTGTAGAAAACCCAGAAGGAAAACGCTGAGTTGGTGGACCAAGAATGAAGAGGGAGAATAACATTATCCATGACTTGAGGGAAGTAGATTATGCAGGGATGATTAGAAAACATTAGCTCAGGGGGATGTGTGGAGAGCCTATATCCGCGCGGCGATGAACCTGCGGGTTCGATAGAGCCAGTGAGTGAGTGAGTGAGTGGATTAATTTGTATATTTAAGATATTTTAGTCTATATTTGGAAGACATTTTCAGGTGATATTTTGATATGTAATGTTTACTCTTTCAGTACGAGATGTCGTCACTGTATCGATGTTCCTTTCTATAGATTCAGTAAAATCGATAACAGTTATTTTATGATAATCACAGAAGTGGACTAACATCTAGAAATTATAGGGGTAGCTTGTGGTCAGGGACCGTTATGACTGGTTTCATCAACTGGAGCCGCTACATATTTTATCTGCCTAAATACCTCATGATGCAGGCTGGACACCGGTCCCAAACTGGTCGAAATTCGTTAGGATATTTCTTCCCCCATGTTGGCTTGAACCAGCGCAAGTCCCATAGCTCTGCGCCAAGGCAAGATGTCTTTAACCGCCCGACTATGATTCAGGATATCTTTTAAATGTAGATTTTACAATTGGTTGATTAAAAATGCGTTTTATTCTATAAATAAATTTTCATGATATTGTTATATTCTATTTTCAGAAAAATGTAATATGTCAAAATATACATTTAAATTTAATTGAACAGGAAACATCATCTTCTTCTTCACTTCCTGGTTTAAGCAAGAGTTGCCTGTTCCGCAACATAAAAATATAAACAGTATCTTTATTTTGTGAAATTTTGACAATTTTGTGATTTTTTCTGTATATCTTCTGACGAAATTTTGCTCAAATTGATTGGTCATTTTATTATATATGCGCCATTCGCCTCATCATATTAAACTTCTATGTAAGTAAACTTATTTAATGTATTTTAGACTCCTAGCTAGTGAACCATCCTAGTCAACAATTACTTTACGTACATACTGATTCTTGGGTATTCCAATTACCAAATAAAACATAGCTTCTGGAGAAATAACTAATGATATAACTAATGCACATATAAGAAAATAATCATAAGTATAATACAATACCGGAACAGTTGAGAGCGTTGCATTTTTTCAGCAGTGTATGTGGAGTTACAAATAAGTGTAATTTCTCGCTGATAGACATTTCTGATTGATATTGAACATATCCTTGCATTTATAGATATATTACATAACAAGAAAAGAGTAGTATCAAAAGACACACAAGAAAAGTTGATAATTGTGTTGGAATGAAGACAAAGTGTTAGCGAACTCATAAAGGAAGTTAAGTTTAACTTAATTAAGTTACCTAAACCCTCGACAGCTAGCTCCTGTTAATTTTATAACATTTGACCAGAAAAGATCGAGAGAGAAATTTTGAACTAACGGTCTCAACCAAACTGGCACATTTTTTTTCAGGTTTAGACATCATTTGCTCCTTCACTTCAATATTACTTTGCACGTAACTGCAAATTTTAATAGATATTGTAATTCTCTTTTCCGATAATGTTTTCAATAATCATCATCATCATAGTACATTCACGAATTTAGGACATTTGTTGACCTGTTTCGGCCTCAAGAGAAACACCATCCAAAAGTCTTTTGAGTGGACGTCCTGGTCTTCTTCTTCCATATTTCTTTGCTGTGGGTCGTCATATTTCAATTCCTTCTGGATTGTTTCGTGTTGAGACTTGAAAGTAGTTTTGAAGTTCCTTAGGGCAGGTTACTGGCCAGACGCTAAGTAGTCCAGTGGTAGGGCTTCTACCTTTTAATCTCTGAACAGACATTAGGATACTGCATTTACTCAGTACCCGATGGAACGGTTATACCGCCGTGACTCGGTCCTCAGAGCCTCGTTTGTGAAAACGGGTTGTACCACGAGAAGGTGAGGATGAGAATTGGGTAGGAGAGGTTATTCACACGTCACTACCCCTTACAATAATTAACGTTCAAATAAATAGCAATATTTATCATATAATAATATTTACATATAACAATTTATTTGAAAATATTCAGATATAATATGAAGTTCAATTACTTAATATTTTAATTAAATGCGCAAAGCACAAACTTGAGATGGATGTAGTATATGTTAGGTGAATCTTGAAAATTGATCGACGTCAGAAATGGAAAGATTCATGGGTGATTGGGAAGATTTCGTCGGTGAATCTCCGTACCACTTTCGACGCAGGCCTATAATTAATAACATAATTTTAATTGAACTTCACGTTTACACGAATAGGTTTAAATTTAGAAGGTATAATAATTAACGCTAACTTTGTATTGTTTAGCGTAGATTATTAGTTAGATTATACTGAATTATTCACCGATTCGCTCCCTAATTACTGATTTCTACAAACACCCCACATAGCCAACGGATATGAAACCTGATAATAAACTGCGCTAGACAAAACAGCATATATAAGATTAGTGCGAGTTGTTTTTATTCTCTTTTAAATTTAAGGCCGATATGTGTAAACATGAAGTAATACTCAAATAAGGGTGCAAAAAAGAAGTCACTTATTTGTCGAAATGTAGTTGGAGGTGACATTAGATTCTCCGTGGAAATGGCTATCATTTAGAAGTGTGAAACAGTAAAAGAAACAGTTTAACCACGGGTTTATGCACCTTCAAAGTTTGGCATACATGTAAAGAAGTAGGTGGGCCTATGTTGTATAATTAATGCTCGTTTTCCCGGTTTCATTGAAAAGTAAGTTACCGAGATTCTTGTTTGTATCCTTCAATATTATGCCTATACGTTCGAAGTACAACTATTCGTGCTTTATATCCTACATAGTGTGCAGTAGACCTACATGTTAAAAATTAGAATAATGATGTTTAGAAACCAGTAGAAAGGGTGGCATCCCCCCCACATCTCAACTCCTCCAACTGCACTCATTAACATTTGTGTGTAAGCAGATGAAATTAAAATTCGTATATCGAGGATGTCATCGCGAAAATTACTAAATAAATAATGATATACCACAATTACCTGAATAATTCACTAAATTAAATCGTTATGGGATAATCCATATCAAATCGGACAGCAAAAAATATTGTAATTTATTTCCTTTAATGTTACGTATCCCTAAATATAATGAATAAATTTATAAACGTATTAATATCGAAATATAATTTTTATAATTTATAGGTTCATTAGGTATGACGACCTAAAATTATCGTAAATATGATAAACTAAAACGTCTATTAATTAATATTCTGAAGTAGTAAACAGCAGAAATTTGTTTCAAACGTATAGATGATATCATGTAGTTTAACGATGTTATTTTTATAATTAGGATATTTTATTTTCGGTGTCAATTTTCTATTTTATGGCGGTTTACTTCAGTACATATCAAAAAACTGAAAACGAAAAAATTACAGGATATTACATATGTAATAAGGATTAATCTTTTTGGAGGGATGAATAGTTCAGACAACATATATGTTTTTTATTCTACTTTCGTTAAAACCTGGCGGATCAGAGAACAGCTGTTTCACTTCACAACCAAGGTCGCGCGCTTATTTCTTATTGAAACAGCTGACCCGCTTCATTAGCGATTTTTTTCAACTCTCATTAAATCTAGTAGATTATTTAAATCATTAGAAAAAATCAATTGTTCTGCTTATATGAACACATTACTTCTTTTCAGCTACTTATATGTAAACAATTCAATCTTGATAGCTTTTAAGTGTGGATTGTCCGCACATTCTAAATTCTGTCCTCCAAAAAATGACAATACACTTATTAATACACAGTTTCACTCTCTACATTACTTACTTACTCACTGGCACTATCGAACCCGTAGGTTCATGGCCGCGCGGACATTAGCTCTCCATACATCCCTATCCTGAGCTAATGCTTTCCAATCATTCCCTGTATAATCTACTTCCCTCAAATCATAGTTAATGTTATTCTCCCACCTCATTCTTGGTCTACCAACTGGGCGTTTTCCCTCTGGCTTTCGTACAAGAAGCTTCCATGCAAGTCTTTCATTCCCCATACGTGCAACATGTCCTGCCCATCGCAGTCTACGTGACTTCACTGTTCTTATTATATCTGGCTTCCTATAAAGACCATGTAGTTCACTGTTATGTAGTCTTCTCCATTCACCTGTCTGTTCATCTCTCTTTGGTCCAAAAATTTTCGTAAGTACTTTATTCTCAAATACCTGTAATCTCCTTTCCTCCGTTAAAGTAAGAGTCCATGTTTCGCACCCATATAATATAACTGGTAGAATAATAGTTTTATATATTTTCAGTTTAACGTTTTTTGAAAGGAGTTGGGACATCAAGAGTCTCTGCAATGCATAATAGCACGCATTTCCAGAATTGAGCCTATGTTTAATTTCTTTGTTCATCTCATTCCTATTTGTGATTATTGTTCCTAGGTATTTGAATTCAGCCACTTCCTCAAAATTTCCCTCATTTGTCATTAGCTGTCCATTTCCATAATATAATGTATTTCTTCGTGTGACCATATATTTTCACTCTCTACATTACGTTGTAAAATGTATTTCATATTATATGAAGTCCACCGCTGTGGTCTCGAGGTAGCGCGCTGCCTTGTCACGCAGCGGGCCCGGGTTCGATCCCTGGTCGGGGCAGTTTTTCTGGGTGAGGTTTTTCTCGGGGTATTACCTCACCTGTAAGACAAATGTCAGGAAACCTTTAAGGCCCAAACGGTCCCCGAAATCATATGGCCATCATCATCCTTATCATCATCATCATCATTATCATCCTTCACCGGTGTGGAAAGCAACGGGAAGCTACCACACCTACATTTCCCTAGTAAAGCTGCAAGCGTAGCATGAAAATGCTATGATTGCAGTGAAGGACCTGCCTTCGGGCAGAATTACTATGGATGGATATATATAAATGTGTGATGTTTGTAATTAAGTGGGCAGTTAGTGCAAAATATAAGTTTATTTTCGTATAACTAATCCATATTGTGTGCTACACACAAAACAAAAAATACCTGTAAATATACGCAACGAAAAATATTAACAAACCTCCTTCAAAAGTGCTTGTCTGATGTTATATGTCCTGCTTAATGGGACAGTTAATTTATAAAAAGTGGCGATATTTTAATTCGTACGCAGTAGATGTTTATTTATGGAATTTAATTGCTTAAGCGAGAAGTAAAGAGTTCTGTTACTTACGTTTACTGTGAATTATTAAACAAATTATTTATTTTGTTACAAATTTTTCATTACAATTTAAATCTCATCAGATGATAGACAATATTAAAATAAATGGTTTGTATGCAGATACAAAAAGGAAGGCTGTGTTAAGGAAAGAGTGGAGAATGTTGAGTTTGCAGTGAAAGACCTGCTCTTGGGCAGAACACTATGATTGATTGAACTTAAATCTAATATTATAATAAAAACTATTACATCATAAACTAAATAAACTGGTATAGATTTTTAGTATGTTACTAGCTAATATCCGGCATGCGCTGCTACTCCTAAATAAATGTTAATGTGTTTTTACCATTAGCCGTGCGCTGTTATACTCTACTTTTTTGTAGCGTTTTTTTAGTTGTTCAATTCTGTGTACACCAATTTGTGTATTTGTTATGGTTTAGGCAGCGTAAGCCATTTATGCGTCAAAATACGGGATTTATTTCACGTTATTCACTACAAAGGGTGATTTTTAGGGGTGAAGTGGTTGAGTATTACAATTCTCTTATAGCCCATGCTCATTCCCGGAATCTCCTGAACATTTTTCAAAAAGCTCCATCTCAATCGGATGAACGATTATGGCAGAGCACGCTTGCCCGGGAATCTACTTATCCCGATCTTCTTGGTATAAAAAAAACTCAAAGCGCGACAGCCTAGAAGGCTTTTGGCTGACCAACCGGCTGTTGGCCTCACATCCACATGTGTTAATCACAGAGGTAGACGATCATCTAGCCAGTGTAGGGTGACATGTGGTCAGCATGTCGGATCCTCCAGCTATTATAGCTGGTATTCTCAACCTGGAGTCGCTTCTTATTGTAGCTACCCAAATGCCTCACGATGCTGGGTGGGCACCGAACAGTGGGCCAGATACGAAATCTAGCTGGAAAAAAGTATTTTACTAACTCTCGCCAATTCATCTTTCTTCACTCTAAAATTATTGCCAGGTGACTATTCTTCACTTATCTGCAAAGGAGGGTAGAATTCTAAAATTTATGTAGACAATATAAACATCGGAAGTTGCCGATAGTTAAGAACTCATCTGGTCCGCATCCCAGTTTGTGTACCGAGCTGTAGAAAATAAATACGTTTTGCATTAAAGTTCAGTGAGCTATTCTTCTTATTCTATATGGATACTTTACCTCAAGGTTTGTACTTTCCATTGATATATTTAACATATTTCTATACAACCAGATATTGTGTTAAATACATGTAGAATTATACCTTCGAAACACTACAAAATGTACACAATCGTTTTACTTTAAATTGAGCTACGAAAAAAACAGTTCTGAACAGTAGTAACAAATTTTAGTTAGAATATAGAGTGATTTATGGACTTCACTTCCCACACAATAACATGTGTGCAAATTATTGCGTTTTTTGTAATTAGCTTTTTGATTATAGGAGACGGCCGGCAGCTGAGGCCTATTTTCGCGCACAGAGAATTGTTTGATTTAATATATGAAGAAAAGTGATTGATGAGAGGCAATAAGTGATCCTCTATTAATAAATTAGACTTAGGGGATGTTTGGAGAATGTTTTAAAAAAAATTTTTTGAAAATTTTTTTTTAAAAGTGATTTTCTAAAACATAGGAAGTTGTGAGAGAGAGAGAAAAAAGTTAGATTTCTACTTAAATATTCTGATTGACTAAAAGAAAATGTAAACTTTCCCGTTATTAAGCATTTAGAACACTGATAGTCTTTAGAAAATCCTGTTCCATCTGTTTATGGAATTGTAAGACCAAAAATATATTTCAAAGAGGCTGGAATAAAACAAAGAAAAAATAGTCTTATTTCTGCTGAAATGCGTATGCGTCTGTTGGGAATGGTAGCATTAAAAAAGTTGCTCCCGTAGAAGCATTATATAATGGATAAAATATCACAACCTCTCTTTTTGACACCTAGTCTCATGTTAATATATTGACATATTGATATTTTATTGTCAAAAAAGACAATGTTTCGTCCGTCGTAGTAGTTGGGAGTGGGAGTTGAGCGGGGTGATTTATAATGTTTATTATTATTTTGAAGCTATTTTTTGTGTTTTTTTTTGAGTAATATCTTTAAAACATCAGCTGTATCCCATTTACCATATGACCAAAGCGATATTTATGTTGCAAGAGCAAGTTCATCGCGAGAGAATTCCTGCTTAAGTGAACTTTTCTTTTATTCCAGCCTCTTCGAAAGTTATTTTGGCTCTTCCAATTCCATAAGCAGATGGAACAGAATTTTCCAACGACTGTTATTGTTCTAAATTAATTCTTCATAACGGTAAGTTTAACATCCACTCCTAGCCAATCAGAATATTTCATTATATATATTTTTCTTCTCGCGCACAACTTCGTACGTTTGAGAAAATCTCTTTTCAAAAAGAAATAGTGATTTTTAATATAATTTAAAACATTCTGCTAACATCGCCCTACCCCTAATTTGTTTACTAAATGATAACTTATTGCCTCTAGCTAACATTTTTATCCATATGAAATCCAACAATTATTCTCTGCATGCAATGGTTGGCCTCAGTTGCTGGCTACCTCCTGTAATGAGAAAATTAAATTAAAAAATGCAATAATTTGCACACATGTTATTGTGCGGGAATTTAAGTCCATAAATCACCCTCTGTATTATAACTAAAATCTGTACTACTGTTCAGAACTGTTTTCTTTGTAGTTCAATTTAAAATAAGATAATTCTGTAAATTTTTTAGTGCATGGAAGATATGATTCCACATGTATTTAACATAAAATCTGGCTATATAGAAAAACATTAAATATATCAATAAAATTACAAACCTTGAGGTGAAGTATGCATATAGAATAAGAAGAATAGCTCACTGATCTTGAACACACAACGCTAATAACACAACTGGGATATAGACCAGATGAGTTCTCAACCATCGACAACTTCCGATGTTTGTATTGTCTTTATAAACATTAGAATTGTTCCCTCCTTTGCAGATAAGTTAAGAACCATCATATAACAATTATATTAGAGTGAAAAAAAGGTAAATTGTTAAGGGTGAGTAAAAATAGTATTTCTTCCAGCTAGATTTCATTTCTGGCCCACTGTACACTGGTCCCATACTGCCCGAAATTCCATGAGGAAAATTTCTTTCTTCCTCCATGGAGACTTGAACCAGAGTAACCATATAAAACCAAATATTTTAATACTCGTACCACTTCCTACCAAACGATAACAATGCAGAATCAGCAAGTCTCCCGTATATATCTGCTTCTCCATAAACAATTCTCAAGTTCAGAGTTTTTACTAGACAGTTAATTTAAATCAGTACGTGTTTAGTACACCTCGTCATTTTAAGTGTCACATATAACAATAGTTTAACTTATATCGTGCATTTTAATATCATCTTTGATATGTCATGAGTAGGGGATTCAAGATCAGTAAGTGATGCCAAGCCAATAAAATATATTTATACCTCTTCAATATTACTTGTAATAGCATGAAAATTGTTATAAATTATTATCGATAACTTAATATTACTTGCAATATTCAACATCAGACGATAGTGTAGTGTACAAGTACAGAATATTACAACACATTACAAATTACTCTCTTGAAATTTTTTAATACGCATATAAGATTGAATTTGTACGTGCTTTGTAATTTAAATTAAACTATACATTAGTCTAAAACAGCATAAAATTAACCACCTACTGGAGATATCAATAAAGATTGTTACATTTAACGACGCTCACTAGCATTTGAGGTCATTTTGTAGCAATTTATTTCAAGCGCGAGGTTCTTGTTCGTAAATCTACGACACGAGACTCACGGATTTCCTTCCCTCTGAGGGATAGCTACATACAGAATTGTTACGCCTTTGAAATTCCATCGATTCCTAACGAGTTTGAAGCTGCGAACCTCGGAATCGGAGGCATGCAGAGTAACCACTAGTCCACGATCATGATGACGATGATGATGTGATAATAGTAATAATGATTATAAAAGTAATGCAATGATGACAATAGCAATAAAAAATGTTTGGAAGTGCACAAAGGATTATTATCAAGTATCTTCATCATTGTTTGTGCGATGGAGCGATCTTTACTCATGTGAAATGTATTGCGGGCAGTCTACACATAGGAGATTTTAGGGAAAATAATTATTTTTGGTAGTTGCCTTTCATCCCTCCACTTTAATACTAATTACAAACAATTAACTAATCATCAGATAATAATCTGGCATTTTTTTGATTTTATAAAATTTTTGATGGGAAAGGTTAATTGCATATTAATTGCATTTACCCCCTTCAGAAAAACGTAAATATTAGCATGCTAATTTTCAAGCGATAGAGCATAAGATCATCTATAATGTGACTATCTTCTCAAGTTGAGGGAGTAGTTATACTTCGAGAAATTTATTTTATAAAGTAGAATTTTTAAAAAATACGATAATTTGACAGCTCTATTACTCTTTAATTACATCAAACGAAGACCTGAAAATCGGTTCAGATATGCAGTATATCATAAAGTTTCACTGTAAAAAAATGTAAACTTTTAAAGTTGTGAGTTCAATTTTCACAATTTTTGTGCCGATTTCGTATGGAATGCCCCTTATATAAGATTAATTAGTTCGACTGATGGTTTTTTAGACGAAATTAGCATGAATTCGAACGGAATCTTTAATATACATTATTTTCTTGCCATCAATGGAACTACTGATCGGATAATTTGATTAGTGTTGTTTTTAGGCAGTCATTGTAAAAAATGAGAGAATATGCATTTATGAACTGCATATGTTGGTAAATTGCCAAATTTAGTTATTTGAAAGGAACAAGGAAATGCCCAGGTACGTCACTTCTTTCTTGAAACCTACAATTAATACTTTTAGTCGTACATCATCTAAACTTTCATATTGCCCGTATGTTAAACTTAGAAGGCAAATAAACCGATGACCAAACTGTATTTTTTACTGTTTCACACTCCTAAATGATAGCATATTTCAAGGAGAATCTAATGACACCTCAAACTCCATTTCGACAAAAAAAAGTGATTTACATGGATCTTTCCCTGTATCCTTTATTTAATATCCAATTTAAAACAGCAATTTACAAACTGGAGTCTTTAGCGTCGCGATTAAAATCTTGACGTGATAGAGTTGACTAATTTAGCTCAGAGATCACTTATTGTGGGCTTAGTTTCTTTTACGAGCCATAAATCTATGACACAATATGTATGACTTTATTAATATTCAAAATTATTATCCTAATAAAAATCCATTGATCACGGACGGGTTTGAATCCGGGAACCAAGATTCCAGAGAGCACGATAAAGATCTCTCCACCGGAATCGGCTGGATTTTGAAATTATCTCCGATGTAATGATAAATGTTGTGAATATACATTTTTACTGCGCACTTATTTTGAATGAATGTAACAATACTCAAATTTATTTTTGTAAAGATATAATATTTATATTAATCGGGAGAGATGTTTAATCTCATTGTTGTATAAGCTGTACAACGAATTGGAGCACTGTGATATCCCAAACATGTGAAATTTGATTCTCTAGCCATGTAATATAAAGTGCGTGATTACATTTCATTTTATATAGTACGTGTATAAATTCAATTAGAATACACATACTGATTGAATAAATAAAGAGAACTTGGTGTAAATTTGCATTTTTAAGTTCAGCACGACTGTCAACATGGAATCGTATAACATTTCATGGTACAAATGAAATCGTTGCGTCTTCTAACATATTTATTTGTATTTGCTTTGGAAATCATGGAATTTTATGCAGAATACATTTAAGGAAATTTATTTTCTTTTATGAATATCAGACTGAAATTTATCAGTGATGATCTTTCAAATATCCTTGCAACATAACATGACCCATAACCAAACACAACAAGAGGTGTTAGCAACGCAGAAGTTCTTCTTGAAGACTTAAGCATATTGTTAAAATTTCTCGAAACAGTATAAGAACAATGAAAATATATGAAAATATAACGTCAATAATAATAATAATAATAATAATAATAATAATAATAATAATAATAATAATAATAATAATAATAATAATTGAATATAAGTAAACTGTTATATATATATACATATATATATATTATAATTATATTTTTGACATTTGGCAATGAAGGCAAATATGATATGAAAAGAAAAAAGAATGCTTGAGTCGGGATTTGAACTCGAGTCTCTAAAGTCTGTACCTTTAGCGCTCTAACCAACTGAGCTACCCAAGAATTCCAAGACAAACATACAATTTTCTTATACATGTAGTATTCTCAATTCACACAAGAGGTAGCGGAAATATCATTCAACTGCCATCTAGCGGCTAACCTAACAGTTAAGCAAATTATTAAAGAGAATATTTACTTTATAGCAGTAACGCTTGTAATATATATATATATATATATACAATAATATCTATATATACAATGGACCATTATTCACAAACTATTAGTCCTAGAAAATTCAAATTTTGTACATACCTAAAGGAGATATCATAGTAGGATTTGATGGTGAAATAACTTGGGTGATTGACATCACATGGTGTCGGCGTATCAATTTTAGGAAGTGGAAGTTCATCTTCACTTTCACTTTGTGAATCTTCTAATTGGGAATCAGTTCATCACCTGAATCATTATTATACAAAATATTCACTAATTCTTCTTCAGTGAGATATTTTTCTTTCGCCATGGTTTCACTCACGCACAAACAACAGCGCGATAACGAGAAACATATACGACTGCATTGGAGCCTGGAGGGAAGTTTGGGTCAACGAAATCCATGTGTTGTTTGTTTTAAAAATAAAAGGGGATTCACCAAGGTTAAACGTGTCAAACGGGAATAGAAAATGTACATTTACATGCCATCTATGATCTCCAAGATGTACTAAGCCAACACAATATTTAGGCGCCGAATATAAACGCGGTTTGTTCGCGCCCGCTCTAAAACGAGTTAACTGACCGACGGCCGCAAACACGATAGTCCCTTTAAACGCCTTAACTGGTTTACGGTACTGAATGTGACACATTAATGTTAGTGACCTGAGGTACAGAAATGAGGTACTCGAACCACATCGTGCGACTTTATCACACTCATCTTAATGCAAGATGCTTCACGTTCGTATAGAGTCTATCTGGTGGATGACTTTCTTGAAAGGGAAGATATCCGGTTGCATGGACTGGCCAGCGAGGACGCTGTAAAGCATTAGGATGACGAGGTTTAGCCCGCCACCCTCCTCCGAGGAAAATTCCAGACATCCGCAATGCTCTTTGTGAGAAATGGGAAAAGTTGCCTGCAGAACACTTGAACATTCTTACAGTGAACATACCACATTGCTGCAAGGTGTGCGTAGCCGAAGGTGGTAACCACATCCCACATTAACCCCTCAGCGCCATCGTTGTCTTTTGGAAGTGATATATTTTGTAATTTTCTAAAAATACGTCTCCATGGCACAAAATTGTATGATACTTGTTTCTCTGTTGCATACAAAATCACGTACGATTCATTTGCACAATTTTTGTGCCATTCTGATAGTTTGATATCAAAATACTGAATTATGCTCAACTTTTGGACGCTAGTGCAATTACCTGTTTAAGTTAAATATGAAGTCACTGACTTCCATACCATACTAGTATATTGCATATAAAATTAAGTTGTCTACGTCACGTAAATATGAATGTATGACAAATGTTGCTCCTCATTAGAATGGTAAATATTGGAAAAAACAAAATTTACAATATATATATACGTATTTTTTTTCCAATCCCACCTGTTTGTCATTCGACATTTCAGTTATTCTCTCCCGGCATTGGCGTATTGTAACCCACTTCCGAGGTTGGGGCTCCTGGAAGGCGGGGAAACGCTGCCCCAATCATATGATGGGTGATGACGATGGGTAATGATGCGCCAGGCGAGGCCTTAAACCTAAACTTAATCTAATGAGGTGAATATGATATTGATGATAATGATGGCCAGATGATTTTCGGGAACCGTTTCGGCCTTAAAATATCCTGACATTTGTCTTACAGGTGAGGAAAAACTCCGAAAAAGAACATCACCCAGGAAACTTGTCCCGAGCGGGGATCGAACCCGGTTCCGCTGCGTGACAAGGCAGCACGCTACCTCGAAACCAGAGCGGTGGACTAAATTGCAATCAATGTTAAAATTATTGTTGTGCGTATGCCTATATTTTATGTATAAATATAACGAAATTTTAAAACAAATTACAAATTAAAAATAACTTCACTATGATATCAATAATTATAATGAATATTCACTGTGCACGCTACCTTAATCCTTTCAGATTCTAGGCTTAGTGACCTGGTATTATCCTACATTATTGTTTTAGCGTATTATACGTAAATACAGGCCTAATATCAGAACACTTCTAAGGGTCAGATAAATGTCTAGATCAATTTAAAATAAAATTGTTATAGTTTGGCAAGTCCCGCACAGTAGCCTAGTGGTTTAAGACATCATGCCTTGGTCCAGAACTATGGGACATGGGATGGTTTCAGTCCCCGTGGGGCAAGAAATTTTCTCATAATAGTTTGGGTTTTATCGGATTGGTGTTCACCCAGTATACGACAAATTCAGGTTGCTAGAATAAGTACCGACTTCAGATTGAGAAAACCAGCAATAACTAGCCGTGTGACCCGACATTCTGACCATATATCACTCCTATTATGAGTTTGATGATGTTCCACCTGTATAACTGTCCCTGTACACAGATTGCCATGTGAGTCCCATCAGCCGGCCTGCTAGGGTAAGGGCCCCTATGGGAGTTTTTTATCATGTGGTAAACCAAAGCGAGTCCACGGAAGTTTGGCCAAATCTAACTATTATTGGTAGAATGTGGAGGGACGCAAAGTCTTTCTCCCTTTTCTTTTTGTCGATTCATTGTAGCTATTTTAAGAGTTTGTCATTTGTGTGTATTCTGTTTGTTATTATATATCATCATCATCATAGCCCTCCTTTTCAAGTATTAGGCCCAGTGGCCGCCCGTTACGAGTTCTCCCGCAGTCGAAAAGGTCGAACCACAGATCTTCTGACCTCGAGGAATCTAGTGAAGAATTTGTTTTTGGTATTCTGTGACGATCAATGCTCTGAAGATGGGATAGCCAATTGTTTCTATATTCTTGGAGGTATTCAGATATAGGTACGATGTTTAACTCTCTGGCTATTGTTGGAATTCTTTGTGGCTCGAATTTCTTGGTGGTCTAGAAGGCTATAACCTGCAGTTCGTTCGCAGGAATTTCATCTCCGTGGCTGTAATATAACGATTCATCCTAAGTTCTCATGGTCCAAAGCTTCACTCCCCATAAACGATTAGGGTTCTAGCGAGAATTTTATAGATTTTCATTCTTGTGTGTCTCTGCACTTTTGATGGTTTAAAAACTTGGTTGGATAATCGTAAAAGCTTTATTATAGTTTTGGATTTTAAATGATATATCACATTCCTCATTATAAGTTAAATTATATCCTAAGTAATTTAAATGAATTAAACTGCTCTAATATTGAAATTCTGGAATACAAATGTTACTTCTTACTGGCATGAACCCTTGAAAGGCCATAACTTTAGATTTTGTTGTTGATATTTAAATGTTAAATCGTTCGGCTATTATATTAAGAATGATGAGTGGAATATTATAATTCATCTTCATTATTGCCGAAAAGAGCCTGATCATCTGCATATAAGAGTGGTTTGTCAAAAATTTGTTGTGTCTTGAAAGAGGAATATTACCATGAAAGGTCAATCCAAAGTATCGTTATGATTGTTAGATATTAGTGTATACATTAAAGGAGAAGAAGTGGGTGATGTGATAGGGCCAATCCTTTGTCTGAATCCTGGAAAGTTATATATTAAGATTCTATTTTACTGGACAAAAGCTATATACATTTCATTACACGGTGACATTTATATTGTCAGGTTTTCTTGTACTACGTAAGGTGCTACGTAAGTGTCACAATGGTGTTCGAGTCCCATGTTGTAATTGACTACCGCTAGAAGCTTCGTAGCCGATGAGCTCATTCCTTTAGTGCAAACTTTGTTATTCGCTGATGCCGGTATGGCTCGAGGACACGACATTCCTACTGGCGCGCTTTTTTATAGCGTCAGTCAACGTTGTACAGTGAAAGTGAAAGGCAGCCACAGTAAAGGACTCCGTCTACGAGCGCGTTAGCTCAAGTTTTAGTCATTTAAAACAGCGGTGACCAACTCATGCTCTGTGCAAGAGTACTCTTCCCTGCACGTGTGCACTACGGAAGAGCAGTACGCTCAAATAATCAATAAAGAAGGAATGAAGGAGAGGGATATTTGACACGCGGCGTCACGTTAACAATTAGGTGCGGTGTTGCAGTCGAAATTAATGTGAGTTAGCTACGATTCTCAGTGTAATCATGCCGGACCATGCAGCAAATTTGCAGCGTTCGTCATCCCCAATTAATTATTTTAATCGACAATCGGAACATGTATACTTATTTACTGAATATGAAGGAAAGGCAAAATGTTTAATAGGTCTGAAAGATCAAAACAACGTGAGAAAGTTCAATATTCAGATATATTATTCTACATACCATGTGAATTATAAGGATTCCGATCATACAGCGCAGGTCTAAAAGCTAAATGAGAACTTTTCATTCGCACAAAAACTGCACAAAATAGTGTAAATTTATTTCATTACTGTAATGCTATTTTATATGTATTTATTTTCGTTAGTTCAAATTTTAACCATCATACATTATCATTATAATTATTATTATTATCTATCTATATAGTCTGTTATTCCCTGTTTGGGATTAGATCGCTCTGTAGTTGGAGTGTTTATCCAAGTTAATATAGTTACGAATATTTATCTATATACGTCAGTTACTATTAGCACTATTATTACTATTATTAATATTATTATTAATACTAGTAATATCAGTACTATTATTACTATTACCATTACCTTTAACATTACCATTACCATTACCATTGTCATTACCATTACCATTATTATTATTATTATTATTATTATTATTATTATTATTACCGTTATTATTACCATTACCATTATTATTGCCATTAGTATTACTATTATTACTATATTACTAATATTACTATCATTACTAAATGTTCAGGAATGGGAGTACCAACTGGAGATGGATCAACAGATACAATATATACACTGTTATTTGCGGATGACCAGATAAACATTGCTCAAGAATATAAAGACATGGAGTTTATGTTCAGAAACTTATTGGACGGATTCGATAACTGGAGTTTAAAAATAAATTTGGAAAGAAACATTTCATATAGGATGAGGAGAAGAAACCGAAGATTTAATATTATAAGATGAAAAGGGGTATATTAGAGGATGTGAAGAATTTGAGTATCTGGGAGTAAATTTAGATAAAGAGGAATAAACAAGAAAGTGATATTAAGAACAGAATAAATGAAGGTAGAGCAATAACAGCAATGATGAATGGAGTCTTATGGAACAGACATATAACCAGGAAAAATAAGTTACAAATATATAATTCAATAGTGAGAAGTACTGTCACATATGGAGCTGAAGTTTGGAAATTCAACAAAAACTTAGAACAAAAACTTATATCGATGGAAATGGATTTCTTGAGGAGAGCAGCAAGATGTTCAAAATTAGACAAAATAAGAAATACTGTCATAAGAGAAAAAATGAATATTAGATATTCAACAGAAGATTATATACGGTATAAGCAATTAAATTGGTATGGGCACGTACGACGAATGCAAGAAGAAAGATTACCCAGGAAAACATTGGAATGGTGTCCACCTGGAAGAAGGAGGAGAGGAAGACCTCGAAACACGTGGTTGCAGGAAATAAGAACTGGAATCAGAGCAAGAGGACTGGAGGACATGGATTGGATGGAGAACGACGAGTGTAGAAGAAAAATGAAACTTTAGGCACAGAAAGATGTGTAAACATTAAAATTCAGTATATAAATAAAATTATTATTATTATTATTATTATTATTATTATTATTATTATTAACTTTTTGAAACTAGCAAAGGACTGTTAGAAGGATGTCTGATGTCATCAACACTGTTTAAAATATATATAAACATTTGTTTAGTAGAATGGTCACGTAAGTGTGTAAAATGGGACTAGAATTAACAGATGGAAGATATCTACATCACTTATTTTTTGCCGACGATCAAATAATTATATCCCAGGATGTGGAAGATGCAAATTATATGTGTAATCAGTTTTCAACTTATCAGAAACGGGGTTTGAAAATCAACAAAAACAAAACAGAGTATTTAACAAATTACCCAGATGAAGTATACAAGGTGTATCAAAACGGATGGCGCAAACCTACATGGTTGAAAGTACACGATAACAAAAGCAACAATGTCCCAGGGAACATGGGTCCGCAAACGAGCCGTTTGCGAGATAATTACGAATGTATGGTTTTCAAGCCGCCACTGACTGCATTGAAAACATCGTCCTAGTTAGTACAAATTAATTTGAATTTAGACTTCACTATTAATTTTTTCTTCTCATTTAGTTCACATTTCAAAGTTCACTTCACTTATGGGTTTCCTGTTAAAGGAGGTGTTCGAAGTGTCTTCCATGCATCTGGATGCAATATTGTGTTCGTCTCTGCAATGAATGTCGAATTATTTCGAAACCCCCTGGGTAATTTCTGAATTCTTGACAAGCATGTACAACTCTCTTCTCCAGTTCTTGAACCGTGTTAACGGGTGTGCTGTACACCAAGGTACAGATCCGTCTCGACCTATACATCATTGGCCGTATCTGCGCGTTAGATGTCATCTCATATCAGCAGCAAAATGTGTCGGAGCTCCATCATGCATGTACCACAAACTCCCACGTTGCTGAAGGGGAACATCCTCAAGCAATCCTGGAAGATGACGCCGAAGAAACCAAAGGTACCTCCGTCCAATAAGTTTTCGTGGAAGAATGATCACCTAGTACCCCTAATCATACATTCAGTGAGAAACGGTGCTGATGTGGTGACTCATGAACACCAAAAATGTGTATTATGATAGTTAAAAACACCATCGCGTGTGAATCCTGCTTCGTCTGTAATAAAATGTTACATGCGAAACGAGGGTAGACTACAGTCTGTTGTTGCATCCACTGACAAAACATCAGTTTAGGAACAAAGTCCGCATTATTGAGACATTGAACTCGTTGGAGGTGGTAAGTGTACAGTAATATGCGTTGTAAAATTCTCCATACACTACAGTGGCTTAGTACAGGCACTTGTGTGGCAATTCTTCTCATCGAGGTTCCTGGATAGAGCTGTACTGCTTCCAACACCACATCCTCAACTTCAGGCGTAATGCGAGCAGGCCTACCTATTGCTCTGCCGTGTGCAAAACCCCCATTTTCTCTCAGGCGCTGTTGGACCCTTGTAAATTTACGACTTTCGGGGTGTCTTCGAACAGGATATGTTTCTTGGTACAAGAGTGCAGCCTCCCGTGCATTGCCTTTAGCCCTACCGTACATGAAATGCATATCCGCATACTCTTCGTTACTGTAAGGTTCCATTGTAACTACAACACACCACAAGTGGCACTCCTCAGACGAGACATACCTTTTGAGACTGTGTACTGTACGCGTCCTGTAGGTTCTGCGTATATGGTTTGATTACAACTCCACCTCTCGGCAATGTTCAGTTTTGTAAACAAAAGAACACAGGACGGCTTCAAGTGCCCAAGGAGTAAACCGTACGATATTACAAACAAAGTCGTCAGTGTCGGCTTGTAACCATACATTCGTAATTATCTCGCAAACGGCTCGTTTGCGGACCCATGTTTACTGGGACATTGTTGCTTCTACTATCGTGTACTTTCAACCATGTAAGTTTACGCCATCCTTTTTTATATACCCTTTATATTGAAGGGGTCCACCGCTGTGGTCTCGAGGTAGCGTGCTGCCTTGTCACGCAGCGGGCCCGGGTTCGATCCCCGGTCGGGGCAGTTTTTCTGGGTGAGGTTTTTATCGGGGTTTTTCCTCACCTGTAAGACAAATGTCAGGAAAACTTTAAGGCTCAAACGGTCCCCGAAGTCATATGGCCATCATCCTTAACATTATCATCCTTACCATTATCATTATCATCATCATCCTTCACCGGTGTGGAAAGCAAAGGGAAGCTACCACACCTACACAATTCCCTAGTAAAGCTGCAAGCATAGCATGCAAATGCTATGATTGCAGTGAAGGACCTGCCTTCGGGCAGAATTACTATGGATGAATATTGAAGGGGTAAAGATAAAGATGAGCGATAATTTGTGTTATTTGGAATCAATTATAGAGAATGATGGAACATCAAATAAAGAAACAGCAAAGAGGATTAATAATGGAAGAAAACCCATAGAAATATTAAACTATGAACTATGGAGTAAACACATCATTAACAGAACAAAACAACTAATATATAAATCCATGCTAGAAAGTATAATGTTATATGGATCGGAAGTTTCGACAATGACAAAAACATGTCAATAGAATAACTTGAAATGGGTTTTTGGAGAAGAGCTTCCAGAAAATCTCGACTGGAAAAAATTAGAAATACAGAAATTAGAAAATGGATGAATGCAGAAAGAAATATAATGGATGAGACTGAACACATAAGGCTACAATGGTATGGACACGTAAGAAGAACGCAGGATGGAAGACTATCAAAGTCCGTCTATGCATTGAAAATTGAAAGAAGGAACAGAAAAGGAAGACAAATAAAAACCTGGAAGAACATCATTCAAAATTCAATGAGGAAATATGGTGTAACAGAGGACAGAGAACGATGGAGGACTTTAATTAAGGCTAATTTGTTAATGTTTCTTGCAAACTGATAGTCTATAAGTGTACGAAATATATATATATATATATATATATATATATATATATATATAATATCATCAATCTATCTATCTTCGGGTTTTTTTTACAGCTGTAGCCGTCTTCCCGTGCCAAACCTCCAAAGCCTACGGTCTTGGGCATCTTCGATGCTTAGCCCTCTAGCTTGCATTACTGTCTTCATGTTTTCCTTCCACGTTAACTTTGGTCTCCCTCTTTTCTTCTTTCTGTTCGGATGTCATTCATATAGTTGCTTCGGCCATCGCTCATCTTCCATTCTTAAAACATGTCCTAACCACTTTAATTCCTTCTCTTCAATTCTTTCAATTACGCTTTCTTCTGCTTCCATTGTGTTTCTGATTTCCTTATTTGTGACATGTTCTAATTTAGATTTTCTGGCTCTGCGAAACCATTTTTGTGCAGTATGAACCACGCTCTGCTACCACATTTTTGTGGCGTCTTATTATCATTTAACTACGTTCTACAACCCATATTTGCGCCGTTATATTTAACCTCGTTCTACTACCATTTTGCACCCACGCAGGGTTATATTGTTGATCACTATTTTGATTGGAAAGAATAGATTGTTCAAATTTGTGACATCTTTGCCCGGGCCCATAGAGGCAAAGAGGAATTCAACTTTCTTTACTAAATTCTCCCAATATGTAATGTTTACTGACTTATAAAATACAATCGTGGAAGCTTTGGGATAAAGGAACTAACACACGCTTGAGCAAGCTTTTGGAATTTGACTTTGATATCTGACTTATGCTAACTACTGAATGAATAGGCATAGAGTAAGTAAAATGCAAAACTAAAGCTTTTAATGCGAGTCAAAATATAGTCAGATATAATATAAAGATAAATAAATAAATATTCAATTTACAAAGAAAAGAAATCATAGTAGATCATCTATACAAAAAAGAAAATATGATATAAATCAACATACATACATACATACATTATCACTCACTCTAGTCCAGCCTCGGGTTGGGGGAAATACTGTCCTAGCGTCCCCACCCTGGCTTACTGGACTAAACAAACAAAACCAGCTCTCCTGAGCTGCTCTGACCAGACTCCAATGGTGACTAAGTAGATGATGATTCGATGTTACAAAACACAGCTATTTATGAGAGTTCACCGGGAGAGGGGGGAATGCGCGATAGCACAGGGTGCGCACTAGGAAGGGAAGGGATAGATAGGAAAGCATTTGGCACTGTTCATAAAGATGACACTCGAGATGGAGACGCGATGACGTATATGTTTGCGCAGTAAGACGTAATTCCTGTATCGAAATGTCCATTTCGGTACAATATCGCCCCCTCGGGCCCCTCCAAAAAGGAGAGCCACCACAACACCAAAACAAAACCATAATCGTTCACAAAACTTTCACTCTTTCAGTGAACATCACTTTGTGCAATTCCTCGTCGGGAGGGTAAGGCGACAGTTCACAACAGGATCAGGCTGAGAATATCCACAATCTTCCTTTTTTAACGTTTCCAAAATTTGTCCACCACACCAACCTACTCCATCAGCTATCCAGGCGCTGTATTATGACTCCTGTAGAATACTACAGCGGCCATAGCTGAACTCGGTGGTGTTCCAGGTGACGTCAGGAAAACGATACATCACAGTTGGATTCCCGGATCGCAATCCCGCTCAGCCATCCAGTTACTGCAACTCCAGTTGTGGACCCAATCTCCATCAGCGAATACTCGGGGTCGGCCGAACCCGCCGGATAAACAGCTGGCAGAAGTCCACTGCTCCATCAGTGCCAAATAGGGAAAGTTTAACTGAAATTACAAAGGACAGGAAACAGAAAACAAAACCTCATAAAAGCTTAACATCAGAAATATTTGAAAACTTTAAGTACCTATCACTCTGTGTCCTTTACAAACTATAAACATCAACAGTGGTAATTAATCAACCATAGGACACGCCTATAATTAGCTAGCATGTTATTCAATTAAATGGCCATTTACATAACAAAACATGGACCACGTTACAAGACTTACTCAAGGATTCCTCACAATAAATTTAAATACCCGAATGAAAACATGGCTCGAATAGCCAACTATATTATTACTATAAGTCTTGTTAAGTCTTCCACGATAAATATTTACATCTTTAGAAAAATATATGCCTATTAATTTTAATTCAATAAACAAGCTGATTACCTTTATCTATCTCGACACTCATTTGAAAAATGCCCAAAACGCTAACATTTCCAACATTGAATCTTATTTTTTCTGTCGCCAGGAATTATTATACGAAGAGCGATTCACAGGAACATTTGCATTATTAGAAGCTTTTGCAACATGTTCTATTTGCTTGACTTCTTTGCTTTTCAGCAATCTCCGAATCGGCTACCTCTCTAGCTAAAATACACATTTCAGCTACATTGTTAGGTCTAGTAGAGAAAACCATATGTTGCTTAACAACTGGAGGCATATTCTGAAGAATAATTCTGATCAAATTTTCTTCCGAAAGTTGAGGATTTAATATGACCGAAGCTGCTTGAATTTGAGAAATAAATTCCACTAAAGATTCTCCAGGATGTTGGAATCAGCGAGAAATAAATTTTATATAATAGTCTTCCAATAATCTGGAAGGCAACAATGAGGCTTTGACATGGTCTAAACATTCGACCCAAGTTAAACGCAATCTCGCCACTTGACTCCATATTTTCATCAATATTCCTTCCACACAGTTTAGGATAGAGTTGATAAAATATTCCTCCTTCGTCAGATTTAATTAAAAAATAGAATTGAGCTTTATAAGGAAGAGGATCAATAATTCAATTATCACTTCCATTACAAGGGTTCACTTTCTTAATCAAATCACTGAAAATTCGTTGATTATTCTCTTTCATATCATGAGAAATAATAGTAGGAACACACTCCGGTAGAAAAATTATCAATATGATCTATCTTACTATTAACACTGTAAGCATTCCGTTCTTTAGTAATATCTTCACTAACAAAATTATCTATTATAAATCTTAGTTTAATCGATAATTGTTCAGAAGTAGTAAGATTATTCAAATGACTTTTTAATCTCTGACGTAAAGTATTAACATCGCCAGAAGAATCTATGCCAAGTAGATTTAATTCTTGAATTAAGTTGTCTTTAGAGATGATATCTATCCAGCTTGGCATGTTTACAATACACAATAGAAACAGATGTAAATATACGTAAACAACTGTAAGAGAACTTGTTATATACATCTACAATACAGTAAACAATAAAGCAGGAAAGATGAATTAACGTATTTATACAATTACAATGTAATACGTAACCAACTTAACTTAAATGAATTTACGTAAGTAAGTTTGATACATAAATCATAATACACGGGACAATTCTATTTACAATTACAATGTAATACGTAAACAACTTAACTTAAATGAATTTACGTAAGTAAGTTTGATATATAAATCATAATACACGGGACAATTCTATTTCATTCATATCACTCTTAAACATTCTATGTTTCCACAAATTCTTCCAAATCATTCAATACACTTCTCCACTAGGAGTTGAACCCAGAAGCTATGTTCTATCTTGGGGCTTGAACCCAAAATCACTTTTCAGACAAACAAACTTATTTACATTTGCCATCCAAAGCATAACTCAAAGCTTACAAGAACAAATTTCAAATTCAAAAATACGATACTAATCATATTGAATCGCAAAGCACTTTCCATACAAAAAAATAGTGTGAACAACAATAACCCAATACTTATGCCGGACCTAACCACGCTCTGGGAAACCATTTTTGTTCAGTATGAACCATGCTCTACTAAACCATTTTTGTGGCGTCATATTATTATTTAACCACGTTCTACAGCCCATATTTGCGCCGTTATATTTAACCTCGTTCTACTACCATTTTGCACTCACTATTTTGATTGGAAAGCATAGATTGTTCAAATTTGTGACATCTTTGCCCGGGCTCATAGAGGCAAAGAGGAATTCAACTTTCTTTACTAAATTCTCCCAATATGTCATGTTTACGGAGTTATAAAATACAATCGTGGAAGCTTTGGGATAAAGGAACTAACACACGCTTGAGCAAAAGCTTTTGGAATTTGACTTTGATATCTGACTTATGCTAACTACTGAATGAATAGGCATAGAGTAAATAAAAAGCACAACTAAAGCTTTTAATGCGAGTCAAAATATAGTCAGATATATAATATAAAGATAAATAAATAAATATTCAATTTACAAAGAAAAGAAATCATAGTAGATCATCTATACAAAAAGAAAATATGATATAAATCAACATACATACATACATCATCACTCACTTTAGTCCAGCCTCGGGTTGGGGGAAATACTGTTCTAGCGTCCCCACCCATGCTTACCGGACTAAACAAACAAAACCAGCTCTCCTGAGCCGCTCTGACCAGACTCCAATGGTGACTAAGTAGATGATGATTCGATGTTACAAAACACAGCTATTCACAGTTCACAGGGAGAGGGGGAATGCGCGATAGGACAGGGTGCGCACTAGGAAAGGAAGGGATAGATAGGAAAGGATTTGGCACTGTTCATAAAGTTGACACTCGAGATGGAGACGCGATGACGTATAGGTTTGCGCAGTAAGACGTAATTCCTGTATCGAAATGTCCATTTCGGTACACTTCTGCGTAAATAATCCATTTATAGAGCTATTAGTCTATTCTTGTAGTACTTATTGATTGTCCATACCTCGCTTCCATACATTGAAACAGATTCCACCAATATTTTACCAATATATTTTGTTGTATCTTTCCAAATATGCTTATCCCACCATATGGAATTTGACGATGATATTATTTTGCTACTCAATTCAATTCTATGTTTTATGTTCTCTTTGCCTATACCTTCAATATTATCCATAATTATTCCCAAATATTTTGTTTGTTTCACTTGCTTTATTTGGATTCCTTCTTCCAATATTAAATTTTCTCTTTCATTGCTATTTATTGCCAGATATTCTGTTTTTTGTAAATTTACTGTGAGACCATTGATTCATATGTGTTTTTCAACCTTTTTATCATCAATTCCATATCAAATTTGTCTTATGCTAAAACCAGTTGATCATTGGCAAATTGTAATGTCAACAAAAAATCTGTTGCCTATTGGGATACACATTCCTTTGCAGCTTTGTTTCCATTTCATTAATATTAATTCTATATAAATATTAAATAAAATTGGTGATAGTCTGCACCCTTGTTTCAATCCCTGTGTGGTTTTTATAGAATTAGACATTATATTTCCAATTTTAACATAAGCGGAGTTATCTTTATAAAATTGTTTAATAATTTCTATTAGGTTTCTATCAATATTGTATTTCTCCAATACTTTCCATAATTTGTTCCTCGGAATTGAGTCATAAGCTTTCTCTAAATCTATCATTGTCAAATGGGTTTCTTCTCCAACTGCAGTCCATTTTTCAATTAACCATTGTATTGCAAATATATTGTCAACACATGACCTTCCTGGTCTGAATCCATTTTGATCTTCTCCTAATTTGTCTTTAATATTTTTTTGTAACTTTGTTTTTAATAACTTCGTAAATATTCTATATAATGTGTTATTTATACTTAGTCCTCTGTAGTTTTTTGCGTCTCTTCTATCGCCCTTCTTGTATATTGGTACAATGCAGCTTATTTTCCATTCATCAGGAATCTTCTGTATTGCAATGTACTTATTAAGCAAAGTCCCTCAATCTACCTATTATATTTTTGGGCCATATTTAATTAACTCATTGGGTATGTTTCCCGGCCCTGGTGCCTTTTTATTCTTTAGGGTTTGAATGTTAATTCTATATTTATTGTATCAAATTTCAGAGCGTTCATTTCTATAGTTGGATTTTCTATTGTTTCCATAAACTCATTTCTACTTTCTGACAGTAAAGCTTTATAATGTTTTTCTGCGTCAGATTTTACTAACAAATTTATCTTGCTGGTTCCTTGGTTGGTTTTCAGTGTTTTTAGAAATCTCCATACTTCTGATGATTGTGATCCTCCTATGTAACTTTCTGTTTCTTGGCATTTGCTTTTCCATAATTTGTTTTTTTTTTCTTCTATCACTTTCCTTTTAACTTTGGCGTTTGTTCTCTTGTATTCTATCGAATTCTCTGTTGTTTTTTTCTTGCCAACCATTCTAAGTAGCATTTTTTCTTCTTTTTGGTTAATTCTTCAATATCATCATTCCACCAATCTTGTGTATTTTGTTTTTTATTTATTGTGCCTAATGCTTCTTTTGCTGCCGAAAGTATAATAATAATAATAATAATAATAATAATAATAATAGCTTTATTTTACCTGGCAGAGTTAAGGCCTTAAGGCCTTGTCTACCACTCAACCAGGTTTAAAAAAAATACAAACAAAAAATAGTCTTAAATCTAAATTACAATATATATATATATATAAATATAAACGATTACAAGTTATGAATACAATACAATTAATATTATAATGTATTTTGATTTACTCTAAATTTAACGAATTAAATATATATGTACAATATATATATAAAAAAACAGGAAAAGATTAATGACATAGTATAAAATTAAATAAATAGAGAAAAATTAATTATTAGACAACAGGTAACTGTATAAGCGTGACTTAAAGGTACCAAGTGTGTCGGCAACCCCTGTATCTTGAGGAAGGATTTCCAGGAGGCGGGCAGAGGGCTACTGTGAAGGAAGTAGAATAGGAGGAAGTGCTATGAAGAGGAATTGTTAGCAGACTGCTATCTTGTGATCTAGTGTCAATATTGTGGTAAGAGGATAAACTCTCAAATCTAGACGCCAGGTACGTAGGGGATGTAGGAATTAAGAAGCTTGAAAAAGTAGTGAAAGAGAGTGCCATTTATGTCGGTCAGTGAAGACGGAGCTAAGAGAGGTATTTTAAAGTGTTCGGAAATATGGTTTCAGAACGGAGGATATTGCAAATGAATCGAAACGCAAACATTATGAACACGCTGCAGGTCTGCGACAATGCGACAAGTAATAGTTTAGATCATTATATATACACTGCTCAGAAAGGACAGAATAGACAGCAGATAGATAAAAGAGGTGGAGGAGGTGGTGCCTTTATATCAAATGCGCTCTTATCCAAGAATTGTCCACAAAAGTCCCCTTCTGTATATTCCGCTCGCTCCCGAGTTCTTATTCGTAGAAATTCAAGCCAGCTCTAAAAACAAAAATGTCTCTTATGAATTGTATACAAAACCCTCCAAAAAGGGGGAACCTGTCGGATCTAGAAAACGCTTCTGAAACGATTCGTTCCCTCATTATGAACACTTTATTGTCGCAGGCGATTTTAATACAAATCTTCGTCAGGACTGACTCAACAGCCATACAAACTTAAAAATATGTTCCAAAGCTTTAATATGACCATTGTTCCTCTCTCTGCCACACACCATAGTGCTACTTCCGACACTCTACTGGACTTAATTGTGACTACACATCCACAGAAAGTACTGTCATATGGACAAATTCCTGCTCCTGGCATATCTGCTCATGACATTGTATTCGTAGAATACTCACTCCAATGTCCTAAAAGACGCTCTAAATTGATTACGTACAGAAATTTACAAAACATAGACGATACTAAACTAAAATCAGACGCTTTAGAACTACCTTGGTATTCAATATGGAATCTTAGATCAGTTGATGAAAAAGTAGACACATTTAATACACTGATACTACAACTATACGACAGACATGCACCAGTAAAAACCCGACGATTTTCCCGCTCCCCTGCTCCCTGGATGAATGATTCAATACGTGAACTTATGTCAAAACGAGACAAAGCATACCGAACATACAGACGACATAAAAATGACGAGAACTGGCAACTGTACAAACAACTTAGAAACACAACTACACAATCTATACGTAATGCCAAACTACGACACGCCCACAGTATAATCGGACCTGAAATAAGTGCACGGGACACTTGGCGAAATCTCCGTGCAATGGGACTTAGACAGTTGAATCCCTCAACTGACTCTATAGACATTTCTGTAGATGACTTAAATGAACATTTTACCTCAATACCCATGACACCTCCAGACAACAAGACTAAAATAGACACTCTTAAAGACTTATCCCCATCCCCACATATAGGAAGAGATAAATTTTACTTTTACGACATTTCGCCTATAGACGTTAAAAAAAGCACTCAAGCGGATTAAATCCAATGCGCAAGGAACAGATAACATCAGCATTTTAATGCTAAATAAAATCATTGACATTATACTACCCACAGTGACTCATATTTTCAATGCTTCCCTTATAACTTCTATCTTCCCTATTGTATGGAAACAGTCTAGAGTTCGGCCTATACCAAAAATAAGTACACCTACTAACTGTAATGACTTCCGACCGATTAGCATCCTTCCGACATTATCTAAAGCCCTGGAATATATTGTACATAAGCAAATGACCTGATTATCTCCAAGAAAATCACCTCCTTGATCCTTATCAATCCGGCTTTAGATCTGGTCATAGCACAACCACAGCTTTGCTAAAAATTACCGAAGATATTCGTGAAGCCGTGGACAGACGTCAATTGACTCCTTTAACCTTACTTGACTTCAGCAAAGCTTTTGACACAGTAGACCACGACTTACTTATGATAAAGCTCAAGCACCTACATTGTCTGACAGCGCTGTATCCTGGTTTGACTCATACCTGCACGGTCGTCAACAATACGTTTCATTAAACTCTAGATCTTCGACTTGGCGTAACGTGCCGGCTGGAGTCCCCCAGGGCAGTGTTCTCGGACCTCTTCTTTTCTCAATTTACATAAATGATTTGCCAACTGTACTAAAGCACTGCCGTTATCACCTCTATGCTGATGATCTCCAAATTTACCTACATTCACCTCCTCATTCTCTCTATAACAGCTTGATGAAAATGAATGACGATCTCATATCCATCTTTAACTGGTCTTCAAGTATCGGTCTAAATCTAAATCCTAACAAGTCACAAGTAATTCTAATGGGACAACAAAGACTGCTTACAACCTTTGACATATCTACACTTCCAAACATTACTATAAATAATATAATTATCCCTTATTCTTCTTCAGTAATAGATCTTGGACTACATCTAGACGCAAATTTAACCTGGCAAACACAAGTGAAACACATATGTAAAAAGACTTTCTCCATCTTACATTATCTTAGACGTTTAAAGAATTTTCTCCCAGTTTCGTTTAAAACAAATCCTAGTGCAGAATCTTGTGTTACCACACTTCGATTATTGTGACATTATATATAATGATCTAAACTATGCCTTGTCGCAGAGACTGCAGCGTGTTCATAATGCTTGCATTCGATTCATTTTCAATATCCGCCGTTATGACCATATTTCCGAACACTTTAATAACCTCTCTTGGCTCCGTCTTACTGACAGACGTAAATTGCACTCTCTTTCGCTACTTTTCAAGCTTCTGAATTCCTACATTCCTACTTACCTGGCGTCCAGATTTGAGAAGTTATCCTCCTACCACAATATTGACACTAGGTCACAAGATAGCAGTCTGCTAACAATTCCTCTTCATAGCACTTCCTCCTATTCTACTTCCTTCACAGTAGCCTCCGCCCGCTCCTGGAATCTCCTTCCTCAAGATATCAGGGGTTGCCGCACACTTGGCACCTTTAAGTCACGCTTATACAGTTACCTGTTGTCTAATAATTAATTTTTCTCTATTTATTTAATTTTATACTATGTCATTAATCTTTTCCTCGTTTTTTTATATATCTTGTACATATTATATATTTAATTCGTTAAATTTAGAGTAAATCAAAATACATTATAAATATTAATTGTATTGTATTCATAACTTGTAATCGTTTATATATATATATTGTAATTTAGATTTAAGACTTTTCTTTTGTATTTTTTTTAAACCTGGTTGAGTGGTAGACAAGGCCTTAAGGCCTTAACTCTGCCAGGTAAAATAAAGCTATTATTATTATTATTATTATTATTATTATTATAATGTCACAATAATCGAAGTGTGGTAACACAAGATTCTGCACAAGGATTTGTTTTAACCCGTTGAAGACACGTTTAAAGCGCCTGGTACGTTCACTGGAAACCCATTTAAATCACCCCAGCGCTGCACTGGGTTTTAAATCAGAATACCCAGACCATGCGTTCTGCGTCCCAGAACTTATGAATTTCAGATAGTTTGTTTACCCCTGTTTTTTCTTGTAGTATTTTGTACTTTCAAGAATTGCAAAGGAATGTGGCCTGCTTACAACCCTCTTTTGTGTAATTTAACCGTTATTTATTGTTAGTTTGAAGGCTGTGAAAGTTGACAAACCTTTCAAAAACCGTCCTTTACTAACATTTCTTGGTCATTAAATTTGAAGTAAACATGAATCATATGTTCTAACAGGATCTGTAAAAATAACACAAATATACAATACAGTATATTATAAAAATAAATGAAATTAAATATATAAAAGCATAGACCTATACATTATCAAATCATAAAACGTTCTTCTCAAATTATCAATAATGTAAAAAAAGCAATTTTTCTGTATTGTATTCTAGAATACATTTAGCCTTTGTGAATTTTTCTTCTTGTTATCTGCCTTTATTCTTCCATTGCTTCTTACTGGTGACAGTGATGCCGGCATTTTCGTGTTTGGGTGATTATAATAAACGTATTTCCTATCTTTCCACTTCAATGCAGGAAGTCTACGACTAGATAATGTTACCTGTCCTTTTTTTTTAATTTGATGTTCACTAAATCCATAGGTATGTTTCTTCTGTTAGATTTTACTGTCCCTAATATGTCTATCGTCTATTGAGCTCTAAAAATAAATTAGGAGAACACAAGTTGTCTAATTGTAATGTGTAACCTTTGTCTACGAACGGATTTGCTAATTCTAGGACTGCACTCTAATTTACAGTAAAATCTGAATTTTCTGGTGCATCTCGTTCAGTGTTTATTTGGATCATATCCCGAAGAGGTCTCGCACAATTTCTAATATTTTATTCCAAATCGTGCCGTTTTATTCCGATTAGAGATTTTGAACTGGTCGTAAGCCAATATCTTCGTAATTTCGTAAGAGATTTTTCAAGTGAAATGTCTTCACTTTGAACATACAAGGACAGAAATGTTGTATTCAAATACCCTACAGCAGGTCTAATTTTGTAAATTCTGTCATCTCTAATTACGGATTCATTGTCTTTGAAGTGAAGAAACATCGAAATTAGGATAAACCTTTTGAAAGGCCACAGTTTTGCTGTAAATGGGCATTTATAAAATTGGTCTATTGTTCCAGAACCGTTTTATGTAAGGTTTTATATCTTGACTTATAGTGTAAAATAGGCCTTCACTTCATCAGGGGTGTTTCTAAAAAAGTTATATTACCAGCCATGATATTCGAAAAAAAACATTGAAACTACATATATATATTACCGTAATAAGTATCTAAAAAGTAAATTATTCTATAAAATATTTCTATAATATACTCTACAATATACTAGTCCTACATATATGCTTTATATAAACCTGCAAAAAATTTTACAGACGGCGAACAGAAAACTTTAATCACTAAAGAGAGTGTCATCTTCTTATAGTGGTGGGATTTAACACAACGAGTGTAGGTCGTTGTTGAGCTGTTTGGCCTTTCTACCTGCTCACGAGGGAGACTCGTTAAAAGTCTCCAATGGGTTAACGAAACTGGGAGAAAATTCTTTAAACGTCTAAGATAATGTATGATGGAGAAAGTCTTTTAACATATGTGTTTCACTTGTGTTTGCCAGGTTAAATTTGCGTCTAGATGTAGTCCAAGATCTATTACTGAAGAAGAATAAGGGATAATTATATTATTTATAGTAATGTTTGGTAGTGTAGATATGTCAAAGGTTGTAAGCAGTCTTTGTTGTCCCATTAGAATTACTTGTGACTTGTTAGGATTTAGATTTAGACCGATACTTGAAGACCAGTTAAAGATGGATATGAGATCGTCATTCATTTTCTTCAAGCTGTTATAGAGAGAATGAGGAGGTGAATGTAGGTAAATTTGGAGATCATCAGCATAGAGGTGATATAACGGCAGTGCTTTAGTACAGTTGGCAAGTCATTTATGTAGATTGAGAAAAGAAGAGGTCCGAGAACACTGCCCTGGGGGACTCCAGCCGGCACGTTGCGCCAAGACGAAGATCTAGAGTTTAATGAAACGTATTGTTGACGACCGTGCAGGTATGAGTCGAACCAGGATACAGCGCTGTCAGACAAGTGTAGGTGCTTGAGCTTTATCATAAGTAAGTCGTGGTCTACTGTGTCAAAAGCTTTGCTGAAGTCAAGTAAGGTTAAAGGAGTCAATTGACGTCTGTCCACGGCTTCACGAATATCTTCAGTAATTTTTAGCAAAGCTGTGGTTGTGCTATGACCATATCTAAAGCCGGATTGATAAGGATCAAGGAGTTGATTTTCTTGGAGATATTCAGTCATTTGCTTATGTACAATATGTTCCAGGGCTTTAGATAATGTCGGAAGGATGCTAATCGGTCGGTAGTCATTACAGTTAGTAGGTGTACTTATTTTTGGTATAGGCCGAACTCTAGACTGTTTCCATACAGTAGGGAAGATAGAAGTTATAAGGGAAGCATTAAAAATATGAGTCACTGTGGGTAGTATAATGTCAATGATTTTATTTAGCATTAAAATGCTGATGTTATCTGTTCCTTGTGCATTGGATTTAATCCGCTTGAGTGCTTTTTAACGTCTATAGGCGAAATGTCGTTAAAGTAAAATTTATCTCTTCCTATATGGGGGGATGGGATAAGTCTTTAAGAATGTCTATTTTAGTCTTGTTGTCTGGAGGTGTCATGGGTATTGAGGTAAAATGTTCATTTAAGTCATCTACAGAAATGTCTATAGAGTCAGTTGAGGGATTCAACTGTCTAAGTCCCATTGCACGGAGATTTCGCCAAGTGTCCCGTGCACTTATTTCAGGTCCGATTATACTGTGGGCGTGTCGTAGTTTGGCATTGCGTTATAGTTTGTGTAGTTGTGTTTCTAAGTTGTTTGTACAGTTGCCAGTTCTCGTCATTTTTTATGTCGTCTGTATGTTCGGTATGCTTTGTCTCGTTTTGACATAAGTTCACGTATTGAGTCATTCATCCAGGGTGCAGGGGGGCGGGAAAATCGTCGGGTTTTTACTGGTGCATGTCTATCATATAGTTGTAATATCAGTGTATTAAATGTGTCTACTTTTTCATCAACTGATCTAAGATTCCATTAATTGATTATATTCTTCTTCTATGTCTTCCTTGTAATCCAAATTCTCAATTTTATTCCTCAGTCTTTCATTGTATAGGTTTTGATACTATCCTGATTAAATAAATACAATTTAAATTTTTCTTCCTGCTTCAGTTGCATTGTTGATTCCCTTGCTTCATCATGCACTTTTTTCCCTGTAAGGAATTTGGGGACGATCTGTGCTGTGAGTAGATAGTGGTCGGAACCACAATTTGCTCCTCTTTTAACCCTTGAGTCCTTATTAAATAAGGAGGTATTTTGCTTTACAATTATGTAGTCTATTATTGATTTCTGATTGAGACTAGGGCGTTCCCAAGTAAATTTATGTATAACGTTATGATCGAAAAATGTGTTTACTATCTTTAATTTATGTTGTTTGCATATCTCTATGATTATATTTCCCTTATCGTTGACTTCTTGTTCCCCACATTTTCCTACTGTTTCATCATTGTTTCTTCTACCCACTTTCCCATTTAAATCTCCCATTAGTATTAATTCCTCTTTACTTCGTATATTTTCTATTTGTTCCACTATTTTTGAATAGTACTTTTCTTTCTGACTCTGTGCAGCATCATCTGTTGGTGCGTAGACCGCTAAGAACACCATTGTCCTTCCCACAAGCTTCATTTTAATCTTTAGATATCTTTCATTAACATATTCGTAATCTACTGTATTTCTTTTTTACAAACATTGATACTCCTGCTTTAGCTCTTTTGGATTTATTTACACCTGACCAAAAATGTATGTAATTTCCTAAATATGAATTTCCCGATCCTTTCTTTTTTGTTTCCGTCACTGCTGCAATATCTATATTGTTCTGAAATAATTCTCCTGCTACTTCATTAACTTTGTTTCTAATTCCTCGTATATTCCACGTGCCTGTATTCAATGTCCGTTTTCGTTGCTTTTGTCTTTCGTACTTTTTGCTGTCCGGCTTTGATTGATTTGGTCTTTTAGCATTTTGTTTTTTTTTCTAATGTGTGGGGAGCTGCCCACAGCATAAACCCCCAACCTGGAGGTCCACGAAAATTTCTGTCTGGGTTTTCCTCCCATAGCCTTTGAAGATTCCTCTTCACCGCAAGGCAGCATTTCTCTATTTCCCTTAGAGATAGGGTTGCCTCTTCCACCAGATCCGCCGTGTTGAAGGACTCCTTCTACGCCGACTCTGCCGTTGAGGTATTCACCGTAACCCTGGCTAGGGGCCCTTACTGAGTATTATCAGTCGGAGCCAACTGAACCCTAGTTTTTTAACGAGGTTGTTACTCCTCCCCCTCCTCCTTTCTCATCCGGGCTTGGGACCGCCATGGCGGAGTTTATATTATCATCACTATTACTATTGTTAGTATTGTTATCATTCTCATCATCATCATTGAAAATTCTCAAAATGAATTTATTATTATTATTATTATTATTATTATTATTATTATTATTATTATTATTATTATTATTATTATATATTATGTCAATGATCTGACATAATACATAAATAAAATTATGAAACTCTAAATTAAAGTATTGATATATCCAACATAGTGGGCCTACTAATGGTAGGATTTTTTTGTTACGGGTCTGAACTTCGAACTATAAGTTACGGAAGAGGTAATAGATCTAGCACTAATGTGAGATACAACAACGGGCACAAACATATTATCATGTGTAGAAGAAGCTGTAGAAAATATCGATCTCTAATGGAATTCACTTGTATCTGCAACCACATATGGGGCACTGGCTATGGTAGGGTGTAGCTTGGGAATTATTGTTTAGTGCCTCAAAGACAAACTAAAAGACCAGTCAGTCTTGGAAATCCATTGCATCATTCATTAACAAAATCGGTGTGCTAAAAGAGTTTTGCTGAATGAAGTGATGGGTGCTGTAGTTAAAACAATAAACATAATCAAATCTCAAAGAGTTCTTAATGGATCTTGATTGCGAGCATGTGACATACCCTAATTTCAGTGAAGTGCATTGGCTCAACAGGGAAAATTGTTGAATCGATTCTTCGAGCTACTTGATGAAATTGCTACATTCTTGGAAATGATGGGTTCAATATATAGTGTTAATATGTAATAAGAATGTTTTACGTGCATTATAGCAATAAATCATAGCATTGTGATATGAGTTAAAACTATTTTAAACTTATTCAAAGCCAGACATAAGTATATTCTTTTAATAATTGGTAATAGCTCTTTAAAAATAGATTTTCAATATTCAAGTTCATAGAATACTGCACGATATCAAAGAATGGTTTAATATTTAATACTGACTAGCCGCCTCTTAGTGGACGGCTGCACACTTCGCGATCAGTGATGCTCATGCTTACTCGCGAGTACACACGGCACTTCGTAAGTGCAGCTGAGCTGGTCATCGCTGATTAAAAACATTGTGGAGCAATCTATATTATTACAAATAGTGAATATCACTTTAAGGGGGAAAAATATAATTGTCAATGTAAAGCATATTATTGTGTTTAATAAAACAAAATGTTAAATTACATTCGTTACTATTCGTCAATATAACAAATACTTACAGGAAGATAAAATATGATCATAAAAATAAAGAAAGTTTTACCAACATCGGTAAAGCTCTATAAAGAAATCTACTAGAGGAAAGGTTATTTAATTGAATTTGAACGCGTTCTTTGAACCACCGGATCTTGGTCCACCATTCCAACATGTTCTGCTCCTGCGGACGCGGCAAAGCCTCCAGGTGGGATGTATTGGATCGTTACCAACAAAATCATAGAAAGTAGCCTACACCCTGTCGAATTTAGATCTGAGGTATATTGTGATATTGAATTTGGTTCCGTTTACAACTTACAGCAAGCCAAGAGCTTAGAGTAACGTTACCTCAGAAACAGCTCCCGTGTTTAATTGCAGTTCGAGACAATTTTCATAGGAGAGGTTTTTTTTATTTTTCATTACTTTTATCAGGAAACTCTAAGACCCAAATTGTCCCCAAATAACATCTGTCAATTTAAGCCATACAAATCCTATTCTACTTGTTAAAAATATATTACAAATACATGCTAGAAACCCAATGACTAATGATACACATAAAGCTCCTAAAGCGTGATTCAGCCTTGATGTTAAAGCGCTTATAGAAAAGATGAAACACAAAATTGCCAAAAATCGAAGACAAGCTTTGCTCTAGAACCAGGAACGTTAAACAAAATCCTACGAGGCCTGTCAAACATTTAGTAAACGAAGGTGTAAGAATTAGAGTAGCCTATACGGTACAATAACTAACTCACTTGCACTATCGAAACTCGGAGATCCATGCCCGCTTGGATATAAGCTCTCTGTGCATCCCTATTCTGAGCTAACATTTTCCAATAATCACCTGTATAATTCATCTCCCTCAAATTATAGTTAATTTTATTCTCCCACCTCATTATTGGCCTACATACCTGGAGTTTTCCCTCCGTTTTCCAACAATTAAGTCACGTGCCCCTCTTTCATTCCCCATTCGTGTACATGGCCTGGAGATCGCAGACTAAGAAATTTAACTGTTCTCATTACAATTAGTTTCCCATAAAGATAATACAGCTGAGTTTATATAGTCTGGTCCATTCACCTGTCTGATCGCTTTATTCAGTCCAAGCATTTTCCTCCGATTGAGGGTCTTTCCACTTTTCAGCGGTTGCCCTTTTACCAGACGGCTGCTGGCCCTTCACATCCACATGTGTCAATCACAGAGGTAGATGATCAACAGCCAGTGTAGGGGTGACATGTGGTTAGCATGTCGAGTCCCCCAGCCGTTATAGCTGGTTCCTCAACCTGGAGCCGCTACTTATTGTAGCTACCCAATTGCCTCACGATGCTGGGTGGGCACCGGTCCCATACTGGCCGAAATACCATGAGAAAATTTCTTCCCCCATGGAGACTCGAACCAGCGCAAGTCCCATAGCTCTGCGCCAAGGCTTCCTACCTTAACCGCTCGGCTACGGCGCGGGACATTTTCCTAAGAACTTTATTCTCAAATACCCGTAATCTTATCTCCTTTCTTAAAGTGAGAGTCCATATTTCGCATCCATATATCATAACATTAGGAATAATAGTTATGTATATTTTAGCTGAAATAACAAGAGTTCCTATAAAGAATAATACCATGAGTTTTCAGAGTTGAGCCTATGTTTAATTTCTTCCTGAGCCTCATTTCTGTTTGTAAATATTTTTCTGCGGTATTTGAGGTGAAAGAGTAACGTTAACCATGATTTGATGAATACAGGGGATGATAGGAAAAATTGTCTCAGGTTAGGCATAAGCCTATATGAAGAGCTCATGTCTGCGAGGCCATGAACCTCTGAGTTCGATAGTGCCAGTGAAATAAATAGTTCGTTAGTTTGTTCAGCCATGTGTTCAAAATGTTCCTCATTTATAATCCATTTACCATTATATAATGTATTTCTATGTGTGACCATATTTTTAGAGTATCTATGCAAGTTACAATTCTAGACAATGCTTTAAAGGAGTTGGAGCAAATCGAACCTTCCACATATGAATTAAACATATTTTTCCTCCAAGTGTTCACATATGTGTTATGTTACAGTATGCAAAGCGAGAAGTGGTGTTTACGAGCCATTTGTCAACGTAAACCACTTTGCACGAGTCCATTATCTCCATGAGTAAACCCTTCCTCCTTTTAAAGTCGCTAGATATTCGAAAGTTTCGCTTACTTTAAAATTGCTAGAAGAAAATCTGTTTGTCGAAAGAGTGACGATCTTTCACCGTAAAAATACAACCGTCAAGAAATGCGGACATGGGTTCAACTGGGGTAAAATTTTCCGAAGGTCAAATAGTCCCCCATTCGGTTCTCCAGGCGGGGACTACTTCAGGGAACCCATGCCAAAATAATTAGCTCAGGATAGGGATGTATGGAGAGCTTATGTCCGCGCGGCCATGAACCTACGGGTTCGATAGTGCCAATGAGTAAGTAAGTAAGTAAGTAAGTAAGAAGGAAATCTTTGCAGTGTTGTCCTTGACGCTTTTCAAGGGTTCGCTAGTGCCAATGAGTAAGTAAGTAAGTAAGTAAGTAAGTAAGTAAGAAGAAAATCTCTGCAGTATTGTCCTTGCCGCTTTTCAATGTTTGGTCTAATCAATTCCCCAAGAATATTCTACGCATACCTTAATACTACAATAAATATTTTAGTTCGTGTGTATAAATCTGCTTAGTGATTAGTTAGATAGATCATCGGTTGATTAATGTCTTTGACATCGTCCGATTCCTAATAGCCAATTTTGTTGGTCCATCCAATCTCCTGATTGTAGATGTTTCTCCTTCATAGAACAACATATTCACTGACTCCAGGATGGTTTTAGTGTCTTTAACGTGCTTCGTCTTACCTCAATGGTGCCATCGACAAAACAAGATTTTGGTAGTCGATCCTCTGCCATTCGTTGGACATGTCCGTACCATCATAATTGCTGAGTTTGTAATATAATCTAAAATAGTTGTCTTTAATCGTCATTTTCTACCTAATAACTGAGTTCCTACTTTTTTCTCTTCTTGAAATTCTTGCGGCCCTTCGTATAAAATCCATTTCCGTTGCCAAAAGGTAATTATTGGTTTTTGTTGTTACGGGCCACCAAAGTTCTGCTCCATAAGTTAATTGTATGCTTTTAACAATTGAATAACCTATAGATATAGATATTCATGTTTATTTTGATTACTTATATTTATGTATCCCATAATATTCCAGTGCGGCCAGCAATTGCAAATTTACCATTATTATTTACAAATTTTATTTAATGACGCTGTTAACAACTGACGTCATTAGCGACGCAATTCAAATCTGGGCATAAAGGACCAAGTCATTTTTCGCAAAGACCTCTCATTTGAGATTTACTTTCCGTAAATTTAGGATAAGGGACTCGCGGTTTTACTTTCCTTCCGAAGGAAGCCGTGCTCACTAATTTTACGAACTAAAAATTCATCGACGCCAACCGAACATGAATCCTCCATCATTCGAACCACAGCCAAAGAAGGAACTAAATGGAAGAGCTTCATTAACATCCTATGCTCTAATTATCAACAAAATTATATGATGATGATGAATACGTTAAAATTAGATCCTGTTTTCTTAAGCGTATTTCGCTACTACTCGTATCAAGTAGCTAGTTACGCCATCCCCCATGGATGTAAGTGCATCTATAGCTACGGCCGTAGCTGGGACCTCTCGCGTTACAGGTTCCGCGGGATAGAAACCCTCAACAATTACTATTGGTCACGGGGATCTGTTCCGCAAGAACAGAGAAATAAAAACACTAACTAGCGGACAGTTAAAAGTAGTCAATACACGAGAAGGTCTGCATAACTACGCATCCTCACATGACTATCAAGTTAAAATAATAGTTTCGTTTCTTGATAAAGGAATACTACTATACTTATCATAAGGAATGCAACGAGTGACTTATAATTTTCTAGAGAATTTGTATATCAAGAGTAGCATTTGTTAGGACTACTTAACGAATAAGCACCCTAATGGAGAAAAAATGAAACACATCAAACTGTTTATAACCAACATATTAATTAATTTCTGATGTCCTATGATGTAAATATGTCAATTATACTTTTCTGGAACGTAAATTCCTGAGAAATAATACGTTTAAAAAAGGTGCAAACAATGGTTTCTTTTTTTGTGGTATAATCAATTTGCTACAAATGATTTTATATTATATCCCGCAAGCACTATCTGGTTACATTCGTGCACTATATATACAATCTGGTAGCCACATGCATTCTAGAATTCTTATATCTTAATATATAAATTGTTATATTCAAAGTATTTCTTAGAGAGTCAGACACTACAAAATAATGCTGTGACCTATTCAGATTGTGTAAAATAGAGGAGCTTGATTCTAAAGTGATAAAATTAAATTGATAAAATCGAGGTGAAAAACGACTGCGATTGTTTGTGAATTAAAATTCATTGAAATGTGATTGGACATTGACTCCCATTTGGGGCATGAGTTAGTCAACTTAGAAGGAGCTGCCATTGAAGGTGATATTAAATTGGCTCCCTTCAGGCACCCATATTGATGAAATTAAAGAGGAAATCCTCTCTCTGGGATTTCCTCTAGAATTCGTAAACTATTTTCTAAGACGGAAAACAATTAGGTTAAGCCCCTTTATATTAGAGCTGGAGAATACTATTCAACCTCGCGAAATTTATAATCTGAACCGCTTACTTTATACAGTCGTGGCTATAAAAGCCTACAACACTTAAGCAGTGTTTTAGGTCCCAGTCCATTTATCACACCTTCCCGGGGTACAACCGGGCTCCACGTTGTGTTGTCTGTGCCGAGGCCTATAATCATAAAGATTGTCCACTTAAGACCGAGGCACAGAGGAACACAAATTTGCTCAAATGCGCAAATTGCGGGGAGTCTGGGTACACTGCATCCTTCCGTGGGTGCCCTGATTTCGAGGTTGCCCAAGAAACTTACAGCAAAGTTTCATTAGCCAGTGGTAAAATTTCTACATGTTTTGTTCTTATTTCTCTTGGGGGGACTAGGGAGGAGGTTTATGAACAGGCGATAGCCATATCAGTACATCAATATACTTTGTCTCGTCAACGTTTAAAATATTTTAGAAACAGATCGAAAAAAAGAGTATGGATTATCCTATATTAAAACCTAACGCAAACCCACATTATGGTATACGCTTTTCTAGCAAAACATGTAAAGCTTTTGAAATGAAATAATCCATTAAAAAAGTTTGCCTGTTGGGCATAAGGATTTGACAGCTATAATTCGAACAATGTTCCCGCAATACTAACTTGCGGGTGGGGACTGTCCTTTATTCGTCGTATTACAGCCTAAGGAGTACTTCTAACTCTACATTCCAAGCCCTAGAATACACCTGAATGAAAACGCTGTTTTTGTTGTTTGTATCATGTTGAGATATATCCTGTCTTGTGCTACACGCGATAATTTTGCAGTCGGTTATAAGTTTCGCTTAACTTAGAATCACTTCTAAGTAAAATTCACATTTAAAATTCAGTAATAACTGATGAGTCGATATTTTTGGTCAGTAAGAAGTACTTGACTCCCAATTATTTATCATCTCGTTCCCAGTATCTATCCTCCAACCATAACTTAAACACAAGGTCACAATATAGTCTCTTGCTTAATATACCGCAACATAGGATATCACATCACTCCATGTCATATACTATCTTCACTTCTCGCAACTGGAATTCCCTACCACAAGAAATAAGGGGCTGCCGGACTTTGGCATATTTTAAAAGAAACCTAAAATTATATTTACACTAACCTTGACTTCATCATTACCCACTGTAAGGTACGTAAATTAATTGGTGTTTCTCGTATAATGTATCATATTTATACTTTTACTGTCCACCGCTGTGGTCTCGAGGTAGTGTGCTGCCTTGTCACGCAGCGGGCCCGGGTTCGATTACCGGTCGGGACAGGCTCCTGGGTGAGGTCTTTTTCCGAGTTTTTCGGCAACTGTAAGATAAATGCCAGAAAGCTTAGGACCCAACGGTCCTCGAAAATCATCCGGCCATCATCATCATCATCATCCGTCACCGGTGTGAAAAGCAACGGGAAGCTACCACTCCTATAATTCCCTAGTAAAGCTGCAAAGCATAGCATGAAAATGCTACGATAGCAGTGAAAGACCTGCCCTCGGACAGAATTACTATGTGTGGATACTATAATAATAATTATTATTATCTATTATTATTGTTATTTATCGTATAAAATGTTGTTTGTACATGAAATTTACATTGCAACATTTAATATATTTTTAACTCTTTATAATTAGTATAGTTATTTACGAAGTTATTAAAAACAAAGTTACAAAAAGATATTAAAGATAAATTAGGAGAAGATCAAAATGGATTCAGACCAGGATGGTCATGTGTTGACAATATATTTGCAATACAACGGTTAATTGAAAAACGGACTGCAGTTGGAGAAGAAACCCATTAAACAATGATAGATTTAGAGAAAGCTTTTGACTCAATTCCGAGGAACAAATTATGGGAAGTATTGGAGAAATACAATATTGATAGAAACCTAATATAAATTATTAAACAAATCTATAAAGATAACTCCGCTTATGTTAAAATTGGAAATATAATGTCTAATCCTATAAACACCACTAAGGCATTGAAACAAGGGTGCATCTATCACCAATTTGATTTAATATGTATGTAGAATTTATATTAATGAAATGGAAACAAGGCTGCAAAGGTATGGGGATCCCAATAGGCAACAGATTTTTGCTGACACTACAATTTGCCGATGATCAACTGGTTTTAGCGCAAGACAAATTCGATATGGAATTCATGATAAAAAGGTTGAAAATCACATATGAATCATGGGGTCTCACAGTAAATTTACAAAAAACAGAATATCTGGCAATAAATAGCAATGAAAGAGAAAATTTAATATTGGAAGAAGGAATCCAAATAAAGCAAGTGAAACAAACAAAATATTTGGGAATAATTATGGATAATATTGAAGGTATAGGCAAAGAGAACATAAAACATAGAATTGAATTGAGTAGCAAAATAATATCATCGTTAAATTCCATATGGTGGGAAAAGCATATTTGGAAAGACGCAAAAAAATATATTGGTAAAACATTGGTGGAATCTGTTTCAATGTATGGAAGTGAGGTATGGACAATCAATAAGTACCACTAGAATAGACTAATAGCTCTAGAAATTGATTATTTACGCAGAAGTGCCAGAAAGACTAAATTAGAACATGTCACAAATAAGGAAATCAGAAACATAATGGAAGCAGAAGAAAGCATAATTGAAAGAATTGAGGAGAAGGAACATGTTTTAAGAATGGAAGATGAGCGACGGCCGAAGCAACTATATGAATGGCATCCGAACAGAAAGAAGAAAAGAGGGAGACCAAAGTTAACATGGAAGGAAAACATGAAGACAGTAATGCAAGCTAGAGGGCTAAGCATCGAAAATGCCCAAGACCGTAGGCTTTGGAGGTTTGAAACGGGAAGACGGCAGCAGCTGTAAAAACCCGAAGATAGAGATAGATAATTAGTATAGTGTATATCTATATTTTCAAATATTTATTTATATTTGTGCTGGTTGAGTGGAAGAGAAGGCCTTATGGTCTTAACTCTGCCACAATCAAAAACATTAATATTATTATTATTATTATTATTATTATTATTATTATTATTATTATTATTATTATTATTATTATTATTATTAAAGTACCAATTCATATATTGTTTTCCCCAAGTACAACAACGATATCACGGACCCGATAGCTAGAATGTGTGAGGAATAAGTGGACAGAATTTTCTCTCTCTCTCTCTCTCCCTCTCTCTCTCTCTCTCTCTCTCTCCTCCCTCTCCCTCCTCCTCTCTCCCTCCCTCTCCTCTCTCTCTCTCTCTCTCTCTCTCTCTCTCCTCTCTCTCTCTCTCTCTCTCTCTCTCTCCCTCTCTCTCCCTCTCTCTCTCTCTATCTATACAGTTGGATGGATGGATATAGATGGATAGATTGATATGGATCAATTAATTAATATAGGTGGAAGAATATAAATGTATATAGATGGATATATATATATATATATATATATATATATCCATCCATCCACCACGCCCGATGCGTGACAAGGCAGCACGCTACCTCGAGACCACAGCGGTGGACATATATATATCATATCCATCCGTCTATATCCATCCATCTATATACATTTATATTCTTCCACCTATATTAATTGATTGATCCATATCTATCCATCTATATCCATCCATCCAACTGTATACATCCATTCATGTATATCGATCCATGTATATCCCTCTATAGCTATACATACATATCTATCTATTTTTATCCATCCATCCATTTTATATCCATCTATATCCATTTTCATTCATCCATCTACATCCATCTTCATCCAACAATATTCATCTTCATCCATCCATCAATCTACATCAAACTATCCATCCATCCATCCATCCATCAATCCATCCACACCAATCCATTCATCTATATCGATCCATCCATCTATAACCATACTTCTACATCCATATATAACCATCTATATCCATCAATTCATTGCATCCAACCTTCTATATCAATACATCCATCCACCTATATCCATTCACCCATCTATATCCATCCATTGTCTATTTCATCGATCTATATCCATCCACACATCTTTATCCACCCATCATCTATTATATCACTATTCATCTATCAATCCATATCCATACATCAAAATACATGTGCATCTAAATCCATCCATCCATCCATCCATCTATCTATATCTTTCCACCTGCATCCATTATTCCATCTATATTCATCAATCAATCAATATATTCATCCATCCATCTATATCCATTCATCCATCTATATCAATCCATTCTTCTATATCCATCAATCCATCCATCCATCCATCCATCTCTAACCATACATTCATCAATCCATCTACATCTATCCATCTATACAAATCCATCGCATATTACATCAATATCCATCCATCCATCTATATACATATATCCATCTGTATCCATACATCCAAATGCATGTGCATCTAAATCCATCCATCCATCCATCTATACACATATATCCATACATCCAAATGCATGTGCATCTAAATCCATCCATCCATCCATCTATATTCATTAATTTATGGAATTCCATCTATATCCATTAATTCATCTATATCCATCAAACAATCTATCCACATATATTCATTCATCCATCCTTCTATATCGATCCTTCCATCTACATCCATCCATCCATCCATCTATATTCAACTGTAACAATTTATTCAACTATATTCATCTATATCCATCCATCCTTCTATATTCAATCATCAATCTATATATATCCATCCATCTATTCATCCATCCATCCATCTATATCCATCTATCCATCTACATCCATGCTTCTACATGCATCCATCCATCTAGATCAATGCTTCTATATACATCCACCCATCCATCCATCCATCCATCTATATCCAATCATCCATGTATTTCCATCCATCCATAAATCTACATCCATCCATCTACATACATCCATCTATATCCATCTTTCTATTATTTTCTGTATTATTCCATCTATAGAAATACATTATACAATGGAAATGGAAGCTAATGACAAATGAGGGAAATTTTGAGGAAGTGGTTGAATTCAAATACCTAGGAACAATAATCACAAATAGGAAAGAGATGTACAAAGAAATTAAACATGCTATTATGCATTACAGAGATTCCTGACTTCACAGCTCCTTTCAAAAAACGTAAAAATGAAACTATATAAAACTATTGTTCTAACTAACTAACTTACTGGTTCTATCGAACCCGTAGGTTCATGGCCGCGCGGACATAAGCTCTCCATACATCCCTATTCTGAGCCAAAGTTTTCCAATCATCCCCTGTATAACCTACTTCCCTCAAATCATATTAGTCTCCCAGTTATTCTACCAGTTATAATATATGGATACGAAACATGGACTCTTACTTTAAGGGAGGAAAGGAGATTACGAGTATTTGAGAATAAAGATCTTAGGAAAACTTTTGGACCAAAGAGAGATGAACAGACAGGTGAATGGACAAGACTATATAACAGTGAACTACATGGTCTTTATAGAAAGCCAGATATAATAAGAACAGTTAAGTCTTGTAGACTGCAATGGGCAGGACGTCTAGGACGAATGGGGAATGAAAGACATGCATGAAAGCTTCTCGTAGGAAAACCAGAGTGAAAACGCACAGTTGGTAGACCAAGAATGAGGTGGGAGAATAAATGTAACTATGATTTGAGGAAAGTGGATTATGCAGTGAATGATTGAAAAACATTTGCTCGGGATAGGGATGTATGGAGAGCTTATGATCGCGCGGCCATGAACCTGCGGGTTGCCAGTGTGTAAGTTTATCATTCCATCTATATCCAGCCATCCATCTATATACATCCATTCAACCATCTATATCTTTCTATCCGTCTATATTCATTCATCTATATCCCTCCATCTACCTCGCTCTCCTACCATCCCTCATCCCTCCCTCTCATTTCCATTAACTTCTCTTTCTGTTGAAAACACTCGAAACGTGTTCAACAATATTTCCAGATTAGCTTGCGATATCGGAAATATGGACAGTAATTTAGGTAGGATCGCTGAAAGTGTTAAAAATTGGATTCTGTTACTTTTCCCGTTCTTGATTCCATGGATATTATAGAGAATACAAAGAAGATAAAGCTTGTTATCGTAAAAGGCGTGTGAGAAAAGTTAAACGAAAAATAAATGCTATGTTAGAAAGAAAACCTGGTTACGATCGTATTTCAGCAGTTTTGCAGATTTGCAGATTCTCGTTTGCGAAAACGTGAATCATCCTGAAGACAATTCTTCCATCCACTTCCACCAGCTAGAGTATGCTCCCGTTACTCCTTGCGATGTGGAGAGATAATTTTCAGCATAGTAGAACATTTTATTAGATCGCCGACAAAATTTTATCTCTGTTCATTTGGAAATGTATTTTGTGGCACACTGTTCAATAAATAACTGGTGAAGTGCAAGAAGGCTATAAGTAGGCCTACTGTATTTTTATATAGAACATGTAAAAATATAAGTAAATTTAACTGAAAATAACTGCTAGGTTACATATACCGCTCTGATCTATCATGTAATCTTTTTATGAGTAATAATTGGACGGCTTTTATATAAAAGTAACCAACCACCATTCATTCAAAACTGAGAAAAATCCCTAAAGTTATTCTCATTTTAAAACATGTAAAACTTAATTATTTTGGGAAAATTTATTAGGATAACTGTTTTACCATTATACATTCCATTAAAATTGTCTCTTTCTTCATACCCCAATAATTGAAAATGACTGTTGGTTCTCTTTAAATAAATTCAAATTGATTTTATTTAAAAGGTATCAAATGAAGTTTGACAACAAATCATTGGGAACTAACTTATAAATTATTATTTAAATTTGAAATATTTATGAATAGTTACATGTGAGGAGGAACCAATGGATATAACTTTTCAAACAATAACATTATTAGCATTCCATTCATTCATCTTCTCCTATTTTAAAAGTCAGCAACCGTTCCAAAACCATTTGTGTCATCTTCAACCTCAGTACTGGAATTTAGTTTCATATAGAAAGGCCAGACATATTTTGGTATAAGATGACGAACAGATTCGAGATCCTAAAGCATTTCCTTGATTATTGGCTTTCCTTCAGGCCATAGGGAAATCAACTTAGCCGAATGAAAGCTGTCTGATTTTCTTCCTCGTTGTTTGCTCTTAATATCTGCTTGAATGAAAATTTTCTTGCGAATGGCTAGTTTTCATTTCAAGAACAAATGGTTTGGTCCTCTCAAGTTTAATAGCACGAACTGTGACCTCAGAGTCCATCTTCCTATTTGTAATATATTTTTTTAATTTCCTTAGTCCCTTTAAAGTCGTCCTTCTGCATTTGTGTCACAATATATATATATATATATATATGAATAAGAAAGTTTTCTTGGGTTTTCCGCGTCTTGGCCACTGACTCCGACGTTTCGGCATAACCCCACATGCCATTATCAAGGAATGATAAGTTCGAGTCACAGGTTTAGGTCTTATATAATTAAACAAATAGAGTTTTCGCTGTGGTCCGTTTCCGAAGACGTACACCCATCCAAGGTTGTTCTTATGTAGTTAAACATTTTCAGTTTTCAGTGCGGTCCGTTTCCGAAGCCGTACACCCATACAAAGTTCAGTTCTTATGTGGTTAACCACCTTCAGTTTTCAGTGTGGTCCGTTTCGGAAGCCGTACACCCATCCAAGCGTCGACCACGCTCGATGTTGCCCAACCGTGGTTTTCCTCATATCTTCTTCGCTGTTCTAGGGATGACATGGTGAGCAGCGAGAGCAGTTTTCCATGTAGATGGTAATCTTTGGGCATCATCTCGGGTGTTCATAGTATGTGGCCTTTTTCAATCTCTAAAGGCCACATACTATGAACACCCGAGATGATGCCCAAAGATTACCATCTACATGGAAAACTGCTCTCGCTGCTCGCCATGTCATCCCTAGAACAGCGAAGAAGATATGAAGAAAACCACGGTTGGGCAACATCGAGCGTGGTCGACGCTTGGATGGGTGTACGGCTTTCCGAAACGGACCACACTGAAAACTGAAGGTGGTTAACCACATAAGAACTGAACTTTGTATGGGTGTACGGCTTCGGAAACGGACCGCACTGAAAACTGAAAATGTTTAACTACATAAGAACAACCTTGGATGTGTGTACGTCTTCGGAAACGGACCACAGCGAAAACTCTATTTGTTTAATTATATAAGACCTAAACCTGTGACTCGAACTTATCATTCCTTGATAATGGCATGTGGGATCATGCCGAAACGTCGGAGTCAGTGGCCAGGGCCGAACTTGAATCCAAGACGCGGAAAACCCAAGAAAACTTTCTTATTCATACTTATATCCGCGAAAATCTGCAATATAATATATATATATATATATATATATATTCCTTTTGCGACTTCCTTCTATCACATTAATGTAATCCTCCAAAGTGTATAGTCGTTATTGGGATTTGAGGGCAGATTCTACATATCCAAAACCGGAATCATTTGGGAGATAACTTTGTCCTAAAATAAGGTAATTTAACGTCACATAATTAAGCATATGTAAAACATCAAATATTATATTCATCATAAGTACGTTTTTTTATGTTTCGATTCTGCTCTTCACATGAGTCAGGCCATAAAATTGGACCTGTCGCATTCGTTCCAACATGAGAAAGTATGTGTTTTCGCAAGCAGGAATCCACTTCCTCAGTACCACATCCTGCAGTGCCTTCCACCCAAACATAAAAATAACTTTTGTTATCTTTTCCAGAGTGGATCCTTGTATTATATACCCATATATGCATCTTGTAAAAAAATTTGGGATTCTTGGTAGGGGCAATTATTTTTCGTATCAGATCCAACATCCAAAAGTCACTTGGTTCAATATAAATAAAAACAGATGATGAACATTTTACTTGGTAGATGGTTCAGGAATTCACAGATGCCAGTACAGTTTATATATCACTTGGTTCTATTTATATATACTATTCTGTGTATAATAAGAGTTCACATATAGGTATATCTCAAAAATGTTTAAAATGGCACTTGGTTCCTTTTATATAAAAGCCGTCCAATTAGTATGCATTTTAATTTAGGTTTACTTACTATGACTTACCGGTAAATATGTTCAAAATACCCTTTTACACGAAGGTGCTTCCGGATTGTTTGTTACTTTATTATTTGTAGCAAAAATATATTGACTTCCATACGCTCAGACTATTAGTGCTTTTAAGAAACAAATATCTGATTATACGAGAAACGAAACTAGGATAATAAACATAGTATTTTACAGAAAACATTATAAATTTGGATACTACATGATAAAATTGTGATATTACATAATTTGACTATGTTTACTACATATTTATGTAAATAATTCGAGACTCTGCTCCAGACTCTGCTTATAACGGTCTATCAAAATATACTTTTTTCTTCATTTACCTCAGTTAATCTCTCCTTCTGTAGATAATTTTACATGTCCCACGCTATCCGGGCCTTTCGTGACACGATACGTCCGGAGAGGATTTTTAAACTTGTGACCACACAAGGTAATGGAGGACTCCCTGCATGTGTGATAAGTTCATTGTCAGGGCCATCTATGAGACAACACGAACATTTAAGACAACGTATTAAAATATATTTCCATTACATGTTACCATCATAGGTAAAAGAATAATAGTCGGATGGATATTAAGAAATTGCATGTCGGAGATATGTTCTGGATTCAACTCGCTTCGGATAGGGGCCAATGGAGCTTTAGTGAATGCGGCTTTGAACATGTGGGTTTCATAAGCCATAGAGTTGATATAGTTAAAGCGGAATTAACAGATCTCTGAACTTCTGGAAGTTCAGTATTTGAGAATTTTTGGTGTGTTGTGTCATAGCAAACCATTCAATCTTGACAACAGTTAATCATTGCATGTTTGCCCCTTAACGTCCTGCTATAAACTTCAATCATTCCCAAAAATATTTTGAAATGTTACAATTTCTCCAAGATGCAATCATATGGTTTTAGATAATATCTTGATAACATTACTTAACAAATTTCAACTTTTTATCTGCCACATGGACAAAAAACATGTCATCTTATATAAATCAGACTACCTGAACACGAAAAGACAGTAAAAATTCAGTAACACGTAACGTTTTCCTGTCACAGAACTGAGTTCGGTTCTAGCAAAAAGGACAGAATATCTAGTTTAATTTAAACATAATTGTAAAAAATGTCACAACTATAATTAATTTAATTACGGAAATACGTTACAAAATGCCTTAATTTTCATATTGGATATTGCAAAAGGAATAAATTGATGCTACTATTGGCAAATTGATTTTCATCCTCAAAAAGTATAATAATATTATGTAATTTTTGCTATAAACTAAACAATTTGTAATTGTGATTTTTGAATTAAGAAATCCTAAGAATTGATAGTCAAAAGTCCTTTGTAGTACTACTTATTAACTGAAACATGCAGGTAATATGGATTATAAATATGACAGCTACTTTTAAAATTAAATAAAGTAATACTTAAAGTTAATTCTTCCTCTTGTAGTGTGACGTCTCCCTAACTAAAAACCAGCAATAGTCTCACATCATGTGAGGATCCCATCTACCTTCATATCTCTGCTCCATTTTCTGAATGTCCTGGTGAAATCTTTCCACTTGTTCGTCACCTACAGAACCCAAATTCTCAGTGAAAAATTCCAGATGCGAATGGACAAAATGAATTTTCTGAGACATTCTGCATACTAGTTTTTGGTAACTCTCCAGAAGTTCTTGAACCTACTGTCGATAATTTTCTGCTTCATTATTTCCCAGAAACCCATTCACCGCCTCACAATAGGCCTTCCAGACTGCTAGCTCTCTATCATCTAACTTTCTCTCAAAGGTATCATCATGTACAAATCTCTGAATTTGGGGGCCAATTAATATTATCTCTTTCACTTTTCCATCACCAAGCTTTGTAAACTGACTTCAAATATATGCAAAAACTTCTCCATCCTTATCCATGGCTTTAACTAAATTTTTCATAAAGCCTAATTTGATATGCAAAGGGGGCAGTAGTCCTTAATTAGAATCCACTAATGGAATGAATTTAACATTGTGTTATCCTGGTACATACATTTATCCAGGAGGCCAGTCTTTTACAGTATAGTGTGATCCATTTGCCCTACTATCCCACAAACAAAGTAAACAACAATACTTCGTAAAACCCCCCTTGCAGGCATAGTACTATGTCAATGACCTTTAAATCTCCGCAAAATTGCCAGAATTATTTGTTATATTGCATTACATTTAACAGGATAGACAGACCTTCATATGTTTCCTTCATTTCTACTGAATGCCCTACAGGTATTGAAGGTTTAGTGTTTCCATTGTGTAACAATACTGCTTTGAGACTTGCTTTGGAAGAATCAATAAACAATCACCATTCTTCAGGGATGTGTTGAAATCCAAGCTCATCCATTAAACTGTCTATGCACAAAGAGCATTTTCCATTACGTAATAGCCAGAAAATTGTTCATGTATATTCCAGAAAGAAGAAATTCTAGTACTGGGGCAAGTAGATTCCATTCTAGAAGTCGCGATCCAAGCACTTCAGCCTGCTGCTTCTTGAGATACATAACTCTAAGTCATTTAGTCTGGATTGATTAACCAGGAGGGGTTTGTTTTCATGTTCTGGGCTATAGTTTGGATCAGAGGAAGTGGGTGGTTTCGGTAACTCATCCGTTTGTTCTTCTCCTGGAGACGACACTTCTGTGTTGCTGGACTAAGGATTGGGATTTCAGGTCCACGTGGAACAGGTCTTACAACACATGGAACATTGGGGTACTCAATATTAGATTTTGTTCTTTTAGAATGACCTTCAATTTTTGTTATGCAAACATAACAATCTTATGCGTGGCCAGTTAGTTCACGCCAGACCATTTGGATCGCGAAAGCATAGCACGGGTTTTGTCACAATTTTTCCAATTTTTCAATGCAGTGAAAGTTCAAACTGTAGGAAGCAGAAATCACTTAAAACACTTTTCAGAGACATAGCCAAACTCGAACTAAAGCTAAAATCTGAACTTTTTATGTTGAAACCCCACCTCACCCCATATTCAGCCATTTCCTGTCGGCCGAGCACTTACAGCAATAAAGTAATACATTTCACTACACCCTTCCTCGAAAAGTACCGCACATCCCTGCGGATTTTCAGGCATGTAAGAATGGACAAATTGTTGTGCAAACTGGCTTCAAGAAAGATAATAAATCTCCACAATTCGTTAGTAATTACAATTATAAGTATATATGTATACTAACTTCTATTTTTCATATTTTACATATATTTTAGTGATTTCCTAAAACTTCGAGGGTGATGGAACATTTTCATATTCGTAAATAGCACATAAAAATTGATCTCATACATATAATTTCAAGCACGTGGCAAAAACCTTGTTAATTAGTGGAATTAATTTGTTTTTGTTTCTCAATCGTATCCCAAATATTAATATTCAGTTGATTCGTGGGTGTATTCGTTACAAATGTTTATAATCAAGTCTATTAGGGGAATTGATTATCAATATAGCTCTTGAGGTTGTTCTTATGCATTTTTTTACTAATCTTCGCCTATTCTGCTTAGTAAGCAGGCACCGAAAATTACCATGGAAAAAATGTGTGTATGTGTATATATATATATATATATATATATATTCTATAGTGTTCTGCCCTTGCGCAGGTCTTTCACTGTAATCCTAGCATTTTCATGTTATACTTTGCAGTTTTACAAGGGAATTATAGGTTTGGTAGCTCCCGTAGCTTTCCACACCGGTGAAGGATGATGATGATAATGGCCAGATGATGTTCGGGGACCTTTTGGGCCTTAAAGCTACCTGACATTTGTCTCACCCAAGAAGCGCGTTCCGACCGGGAATCGAACCCGGGCCCGCTGCGTGACAAGGCACCACGCTACCTCGAGATCACATCTGTGAACATATTATATGTATATGTGTGTATGTGTGTGTGTATGTGTGTGTGTGTGTGTGTGTGTGTGTGTGTGCGCGCGCGCATTGACGCTCTAGCGGCTGCAATTCTTGTTTTCTTCGCACCAAACTTGGCAATAGCAAACGATTAAAAAGGTAAGATCGAGTTTTTTAATCTAAAATATCTTGCAAATTGGCATGAGGCTTCACCTGAAACGAAAATTTGAAATCGCTTTAACTATTGTACATAAGCAAATGACTGATTATCTCCAAGAAAATCACCTCCTTCATCCTTATCAATCCGGCTTTAGATCTGGTCATAGCACAACCACAGCTTTGCTAAAAATTACCGAAGATATTCGTGAAGCCGTGGACAGACGTCAATTGACTCCTTCAACCTTACTTGACTTCAGCAAAGCTTTTGACACAGTAGACCACGACTTACTTATGATAAAGCTCAAGCACCTACATTTGTCTGACAGCGCTGTATCCTGGTTCGACTCATACCTGCACGGTCGTCAACAATACGTTTCATTAAACTCTAGATCTTCGACTTGGCGTAACGTGCCGGCTGGAGTCCCCCAGGGCAGTGTTCTCGGACCTCTTCTTTTCTCAATCTACATAAATGATTTGCCAACTGTACTAAAGCACTGCCGTTATCACCTCTATGCTGATGACCTCCAAATTTACCTACATTCACCTCCTCATTCTCTCTATAACAGCTTGATGAAAATGAATGACGATCTCATATTCATCTTTAACTGGTCTTCAAGTATCGGTCTAAATCTAAATCCTAACAAGTCACAAGTAATTCTAATGGGGCAACAAAGACTGCTTACAACCTTTGACATATCTACAACTTCCAAACATTACTATAAATAATATAATTATCCCTTATTCTTCTTCAGTAATAGATCTTGGACTACATCTAGACGCAAATTTAACCTGGCAAACACAAGTGAAACACATATGTAAAAAGACTTTCTCCATCTTACATTATCTTAGACGTTTAAAGAATTTTCTCCCAGTTTCGTTAAAACAAATCCTAGTGCAGAATCTTGTGTTACCACACTTCGATTATTGTGACATTATATATAATGATCTAAACTATGCCTTGTCGCAGAGACTGCAGCGTGTTCATAATGCTTGCGTTCGATTCATTTTCAATATCCGGCGTTATGACCATATTTCCGAACACTTTAATAACCTCTCTTGGCTCCCTCTTACTGACAGACGTAAATTGCACTCTCTTTCGCTACTTTTCAAGCTTCTGAATTCCTACATTCCTACTTACCTGGCGTCCAGATTTGAGAAGTTATCCTCCTACCACAATATTGACACTAGGTCACAAGATAGCAGTCTGCTAACAATTCCTCTTCATAGCACTTCCTCCTATTCTACTACCTTCACAGTAGCCTCCGCCCGCTCCTGGAATCTCCTTCCTCAAGATATCAGGGGTTGCCGCACACTTGGTACCTTTAAGTCACGCTTATACAGTTACCTGTTGTCTAATAATTAATTGTTCTCTATTTATTTAATTTTATTGCTATGTCATTAATCTTTTCCTCGTTTTTTTATATATCTTGTACATAATATATATTTAATTCGTTAAATTTAGAGTAAATCAAAATACATTATAAATATTAATTGTATTGTATTCATAACTTGTAATCGTTTATATATATATTGTAATTTAGATTTAAGAATTTTGTTTTGTATTTTTTTAAACCTGGTTGAGTGGTAGACAAGGCCTTAAGGCCTTAACTCTGCCAGGTAAAATAAAGCTATTATTATTATTATTATTATTATTATTATTATTATTATTACTGCAATTTTATATTTTCACAAAGAAACTCGGGATATGCCAATGGAAAAAAAGTAAAATATTCTTCAAACATCTGCCAAGCCCAAACATTAGCCCTAGATGATCTTCAAGAAGATTTCCGGCCTACAGCCCGGAAATCTTCTTCAAGATCATCATAGCAACCCCGGCCGTGAAAGCCTAAGTCAATACATTAGCCCTAGAATTGGGGCAGGGGGGTCTATCTGAAAGCCGCAAGGTAGAAACTGCTCTAGAGCATGTTTGGTTTCTCGCAATGTAACTGGATACATACGACTTAATAAAAAATATATTCCGTAAACCAGCAAAATCGGGCCATAAATATTATTTGTTTAAGGAATTTGTTTAATTTACGCAGTTCCTGCGTGTCCCTCCGTAATGCGTTTTTTATTATTCATTGCTATATGGTAACACGTCTTAATTACAAATTCTAGCGAGCTGAGACTCCCCACTATCACCGCCGTCACTCCATATATGAGCGGCAACATTTTACCCCTTCTCTTGACTCCAGTTGTAGACTTCAGATGTCTAATGGTTATTACACTCTAGTGAATATACAATCCAGTGAATGTAAAAAATCGTATATAGGCGCATAGTCCTGCAAATTTGAATACTCTACCCAAATTATAAATGGGTTTTAAAATATATTGCAAACAAACATAAATGGAACATGTTTTCCTTATCCATTATGAAGACAATATTTATCATAGAAAAAACGAAGGAAACAATGTGCAGAGAAAAAGCATAGTTTACTTGAATTGTTTTGTTAATTCTTGTGCATTCTTACACTAGGTATTGTTTCAAAACAAAGCAAAATTTTAGAAAGCACAACGTTGTTTTGTAGTGAGCAAAAACTAATTCAATACAGTAGTACCAACGACATTTTTCTGGGGAGGCACGTAAAGGATGCTGTGTACATTCCACCTACGCCACAAATTCTGGCAAAGCGACAGTGTCGTATTTTCACTACCATCCAATGTATAACGTGAAAATGCTAGCTAGTACATGGCAAGAACTGGAATACCAACTGGACATGTGACATTTGGAATGTAACTAAACTTTAAACGTTTTTCTATGCATAGTTACCTCATACTTTTTTAATCATGAATTGTGATTTCATTAGTCCATTAATCAGAAATGTAGTTCCATTCATTTATGCTTACTTTGTAGATTGACCTACGAATATTTAAATTCAAATAAATATTTTCATGAATAAATTCAAAACTAATTTTGAAATAAACACAATTAGGCCTAAAAAATTACACATACCCAGTGTTTTTTTCACAATATTGCATAAGTATAACAAAATTAAAATATACAAGGACTTACTCGTTGATCCGAGTAAAAGCCATTTGTTTTCATATTAATAATTATTATGTGTAAAAATAATTTTCATTATAACATAAGTTTAGACACAACATATAGTATAAAATTTCAATTACGTGATTAAAAGATGTTAATTTGATGTGCAATATATTAACATCCTCTTCCAAACACATTTATACAAATGCTTTATGATATAGGAATGGACACTTAACGAAAGAGATAAATTTCGGTCAGAATTAAAATTTCTGAGAAAATAATTCCAACAGTAATGAGATGCATAAAAATATTAAAGATAAGCTCAACCCTGGAAACTCATGTTATGGATTACAGAGGCTCTTTGTAGACCTAACTTATCTGATAAGATATATAAACTATATAAGTAAAAATGCGTATTTTTTTAAAAAATACAATAATTAAGTAAAAAATGCATCGAAATATATTGTTTTTGTTTTCAACTACATACACTCCCATTTAAGTGCGGAAAAATATATCAGGCATATGTCCGCCTTCACTGTTCGTAGATTTCGCGGAATCTTCGGAAGTAATAATGCTCTTAGAGCCTCAACAGTTCTGAGGTTGATAAAAATTCCAGGAAACTGGGTATGTTGCAACCATAAAATCGCCCGGGCGAAACCGTACGGTTCGTAACGAACAAAATTCGAAATAGTGCAGGATAGTGTGGCTGTGAGCCCTCAGAAGTCGCTTGAACGTCGTTCTCAACAACTGTGAATTTCGACAGCCTCATAGTAAAGAATTTTGTAAAAGGATCTTCATACGCACCCATTAAAGTGTCAGTTGACGCAATAACTTAAACCCATAGGTCATTTGAAACGGAGTAATTTTGCCGAGGGGATTCTCACAAATCAAGAAGATAACAATTTTGCAAAAAAAAATCTTCACTGACGAGGCACATTTCCATCTGTGTGGGTTTGTTAACTGACAAAATTGCGCATTTGGGGGTCAAGAAAACCGAAGGATGATCCTAGAGTACCACATGCATCCGCTGCGAAATATACTTGGGTGTGGTTTATGGCAAGTGGTGTGATCGGCTCTGTTCTATTTTGAAGATTTCGACGGTAATGCAGTAATATTTAACGGTGAGCGTTATCCTGAAATTGTCAGAAACAAATTATGGTCCCCTCTGGTTGAAGTGGATACAGCCAATATGTGGTTTCAGCAGGACGGGGCTACCTATCATATATTCCGCGAGACATTAACCCTACTCCATGAAAACTTCCCTCAGTCTGTGATCTCAATTCGTGGCGACTTTGAATGGTCTCCCTCATCTTCTGACCATACTCCATGTGACTTATTTTTATGGGGTTATGTGAAGTCCAAAATCTACGTGAACAAATTACAAACAGTTCTCCAACATAGGGAAGAAATTGAACGTGTCGTCAAAGACTTCAACAGAAATGTCTGTGAAAGGGCTATCACGAACTTCACAGACCGAGTAACTGCCTGCCGAGGTAGTGGAGGTGTACATATGACCGATAAAGTATTCTGCACTTATATGGGAGTGTATGGATATCTAAGAAGACAGAAAGCACTTTCAATCAGCAGACCTGAACCTACTAGCTTAGCAAGAGTTGTTGAGTATTCTAAGGAGTCAGTGATGCAGTTTTTCTCAAACTTGCAACAGGTATAGAAAGAACTATAATAGCACAGAAAGGCAGGAAGCAAGTGGGACAAATCACGGCATTAGAAAGAGGGAAGAATATCACAATTATAGCTTGTGTTAGTAGGCTACACTAAAAACTTTCATATCTTCATTCCTGACTTTCTCAAGGATGAGAATGAATCCACAGCTTCTTGTTGGATCAATCCTAGGGACAATAGCATATGAAAATCCTTCGGGTTGGATGGATATTTCCCTCTTTCCCTGATTTCTAGAACACTTCATCCTCTGCACACATCCCACTGAAGAGAAACCAATCTTATTAATTCTTGGCTACTGCAGCCACAAAAAACAATTGCATTGGCAAGGTAGTCACACATAGTTATGTTAACTCCTCTACTTCACACTATACACAAACTGCAGGCCCTTGATGTATCCGTGTTTGGACCACTCAAAACGTTCATGTCGCAAGATATGGATCTCTGGATCCAGGAAGGCGACTGACGGATTATGATTTGGGACTCATTATGAAAAATTATTTTATAAGAGTCTTCAACCCACTAAATATCATTAATGGAATTTCAAGCACAGGATTGTATCCCTTAAATCCAAATGTGTTCGGTGAAACTTAATTTGAAGTAGCCAGAGCTTTGGGCCTAACTCCGAAGCAGAATGATGAGGCAACTGCTTGTAACAGTACTCCGAACAAAGAGGTTTCTGATGAAGATAGGAATAGTGAAACTAGAAATGAAGCTCAAGAAAAACCTAGCAGTTCTTATACGCCAATTGAAAAACTATCTCCCCTACCTAAAAATTCGATAATTGGAGACAAAAAGAGGTAAAATATGAAGCGTGAATAATCACAAATAATAACCAATTCGCCATATAAGATTATGCTGGAAGATAATTTGAAATACAAAGAACTAAACGAAACCGAAGCACCGAATACAAAGAAGAGACCACAAAGCTGTAAAAATCAAGACGGCTCGAATTCAATGCAGCACCAAATCGCATCTACATCTGCAGACGATAAGGACGAGACTCTGTGCTTATACTGCTCTGATAAATATTCCCAACCAAATTCCGAAGAGTGGATAAGATGCATCAAATGCAAACAATGGATGCTCGAGAAGTGCACTGACAATGAACCTGGCTGCGATAATTTTATTTGTGACACATGTCGATAAATGAAGTGTGCAATTTAGTTTGTTTTCTTGTTAACCATTTCTGACACATATTAGTGAAAATAAATTGCTAATTTTTATGTAGTTTCAAAATTATTGATTTAGGCTAAACTAAATTTTATTTTGTTAGAATTAATGTATTATTTCTTAGGCTTATGCAAATTAAACAGTGTATTATATTCTTTATTATAGTTTATTTTGTATTCGTGTATTTAATTTTATGTAACAACTGTAAGACAATTAAAATAGTTATTTTTTCTCCTAAAACTTGATTACTGCTTTCGGTTTTTCAAATTTAAGTGCTATACTCTCTTGCTCCATAAGGTGTTTCACTTGCGCCAACCATTTCCTTTCACAATTTTACCTTCTGTAACCAAACAATCAATGATAGATTATTTTATAATACACTATTTGATTTACGATCATCTTAATTACAAGATAATATTTCGATATATGCTTACTAAAGAAAAATATGTCCGATATATAAAAAACACGAAAAGTAGGACTCACTTGCACCACCATCCCCTATGATTTCTGTTAGCTCTGAACTCTGTGTCGGTCACCGTGACGTGTTCGGTAGAGTCAATATTTTCTACTTTGGTAACCCGGAATACATTCCCGCTGGATAGAAGATTTTAAATATCAACCTGGATTCTTGGTGTGTGACCTGTACTTGTGTGAAACGAAAAAACAGCTAAAAACTAAAAAGTGAAAATTAAAAGCTAGTACAATGAATAAAAATAAAAATAATAAAGACAAATCAACTTCTAGAAAAAATATAGTTGTTCTGTATTTACATTGAACTTCTGGTGAAAAACCGAAAAAAGTACCGATCAATTTTGTAAAAAAGTAAATAAATAAATTAACTTACTCTAACCTGTATGAAAATGGCATTCTTGTTGGACCAATGCCATTTCATTTCAGGCCTGTTTCATTCGTAGTCCAGTATATGCCCGTAACACCACATGGTTCAAGGTTGCTCCCTAGCGGGATTTAATTAACCATGCTAATTTACTTAATATTATCTCCCTGTAGATGAAAGCCAGTGACATATGATTAGTACATCGCCTAAAAGAAAACCTAGTAGACAATTAAATTATTACTTGGATTGGAAGGGCCAATAAACGCCAATCAGAAGTTCTAATTTAGGTTTGAGGTTGTTTTAACAGCCCGAAAATCGTCGGACTCGGGACCCACGGCTTAATGACCTCTCCAGGTGAACTTTTCCTATAGATTTTCCAACCTAAAAAAATCATCTACCTCTGTCGGATTTGAACCCAAAGCCCTCGAGATCATAAGCAAGTACTTAACCCCTAGACCAAGGAGGCTGATACTTCATTCATATATTGTGTTTAATTAAATTACACAGTTCAGAAAACTAGATAAGTAAGCATGTTTTCCTATCTGTATAAATGTCTCATTCTTTTCCTCCGTGGTTATAAGTCTACGACATCAAAATCTGATGCTTACAAGGTAATTCGAATTAATGGACGCAGAAGCGATGATGTCTCAATGAGATACACAAATAAAACTTTTAAAATCTACACCAAGACTAAATAAGCATATGAACACGCTACACGAATACTCACAGACACCAAGACACCTTATCACACTTATACCTATGGAATAAACCCACACATGAAGTAACCCTGAAGGAACAACCTACTGCCATAACACCAACAGAAATACTGTAGAAACTACAAGACTTAAAGTATCCGATCAAGACAGTGCAACAATTTTGAAGGACCAACTTTCAAAATAGAGAAAGGATCAAGACTGCTATTCCAGCCTGGGTCCTTACATTCCAGAAGACCACTGACAGAAAGACAAGACTGCAAGACTTTGCCCACTTATTTAGAATAATAAGACTAGAGACTTACAAAGGAACTGCAGGACCCAGAGCTATAATTTCCAGAGTTTTGGACACTTAACCCAGTTCTGCTCTAGAGCTTAGCTTTATGTCCGATGCGCTGGCAATCACAAAGTGGCAAACTGAACCACAAAAATCCCGACATACGTCAACTGTAACGAGAAACATGCAGCCAGTAATAGACTATGCACAGTACACAGAAAACACACCTACACCATCGACAACTACACCTACACTCAAGACAAACACACTTAAACACCGCAACCAATCCCTGACACCAGCACCGAAACTTGACTCACCCAACTTTCCTGCATTTCTCACACTGCAAGCCGTTGCGTAGTGGTTAAGGCAGTGCGCTACAAACCGGGAAGTCGAGGGTTCAAGTCCCGATGGGGTCAGGATTTTTAAACTGACCCTACCTTCTGGTGGCACCATAGCCCTCGGGTCGAATCAGCTTCTAAAGAAAATTAATACAATACCCTTGTTCTGGGGATAAAGGCGGCCATCACGCAGGGCTTACGACCCGGCTGACGTGAAGTGCCGATTGTCTAGAAAAAGTGGCAGCCTTAACCTCCTACTACACAAAGGGTCTCCTATAGCCTGTAGTGGAACCACTTTACCTTTACCTGAACCCACCAACTCCTATCCTTACTTACTTACTCACTGGTACTATCGAAACCGTAGGTTCATGGCCGCGCGGACATAAGCTCTCCATACATCCCTATCCTGAGCTAATGTTTTCCAATCATTCCCTGTATAATCTACTTCCCTCAAATCATAGTTAATGTTAATCTCCCACCTCATTCTTGGTCTACCAACTGTGCGTTTTCTCTCTGGCTTTCCTATAAGAAGCTTCCATGCGCATCTTTCATTCCCCATACGCGCAATATGTCCTTCACATCGCAGTTCACGAGACTTAACTGTTCTTATTATATTTGGCTTTCTATAAAGACCATGTAGTTCATTTTATGTAGTATTCTCCATTCACCTCTCTGTACATCTCTTTGGTCCAAAAATTTTTTCTAAGTACTTTATTCTGAAATACTCGTAATCTCGTTTCCTCCCTTAAAGTAAGAATCCATGTTTCGAACTCATATAATATAACTGGTAGAATAATAGTTTTATATATTTTCAGTTTAACGTTTCTTGAAAAGTCAAGAGTATCTGTAATGCATAATAACACGCTTTTCCAGAATTGAGCCTATGTTTTTCTTTGTGCATCTCATTCCTATTTGTGATTGTTGTTCCTAGGTATTTGAATTTAGCCACTTCCTCAAAATTTCCAAAATTTGTCCATTTCTATTATATAATGTATTTCTTCGTGTGACCATATATTTAGTCCTAATTTCTTGGTGTTACTCATTAGTAGAGACCGGATGTTAGGGAAAATGCCTACAGTTATTTATTATAGATATTGTAAAAGTTACTTCTCATAAGTTCATACCGATGACCCTAAAGTTGTTTTCCATGAAGTTAGTTTTGCCTATAAATGCCTATTTTATCTTACAATGCCTATAAATTCTTATTTGCCATTTTTTCTCCAAATTAACTTAGTATTTCAATTAAATTAGTTAAATGGACAAACTTCATGACACGTTATCATTGCATAGAAACATTTAATTAACTGACAATATTATTTTTGATGTTGATAACATTGAATTCAGTATGTAGTCATCGTTCATACACAGGTGGTTCAAAGATAAAGTGGTGCGACAAGTGTATGTGCCTTTCCTCCCCCTTTAGAAAAGTTGTTTCACGATGCCTAAAGAATGGGCAACACTAAAACAGTAAAAGACAAACTGACCAGTTTCGTGAAAGAATTTGGTGCGGAAATATTCTCAAGTGACGATTCAATATTGTTTTGCAAAGTTTGTAAAATTTCAGGGAATTGCGCGAAGTGTCATGTTTCGCAGCATGTACACGCTGCAAAACATATTATCTTGTAAAAAGGCAAAACAAGTTCCAAAGTCATCTCTGATATCTTCGTATACTATTGATAGGATGTGTTTATATTCTTTACGTAAGGCTGTAAAAATTGATATTGTAGTCCATTTTTTGTAAGAGCCTATTTTGATTTTTAGTGCCTTTATAATGATATTAAGTGCCTTTTTGCCTGCCTATTTTGAACTTTTTAAGTGCCTAACATCCGGACTCTACTCATTAGTGCGTGGGTGTTGTCCTTTAGTATCTCCTCGCTATCTGCCAATGATACTACATCATCAGCATAAACTAACAGCTTATTGATACCATTGAGTTGTAGGCCTTCCTCGTCCTCTAAAGATTTGACAGCATGCTCAAGTAAAAAATTTAATAGTTGAGGCGATATTGCGTCTCCTTGCATCAACCCATTCTGGATTTCAAAAGTGTCCGAAAACTGTTTGCCTACACTCACCCTACTCTTTGTTCCATTTAGACACATTCGTACAAGTCTAACTAACTTTTTAGGAATTCCGAACTCAACTCCAGGAGGATACTATATAACTTCTCCCTCTTAATTGAATCGTATGTTTTTTTTAAGTCTACGTATAGTTGATGTACAGTATCATTACATTCCGATTTATTTTCTAAAATGGATCTTATACTAAAAACCTGATATGTTGTAGACCTGTTTCTTCTAAATCCACATTGATGTTCTCTAGAATGTCAACAATATAAGGAGTAAGTCTCCTTACTAAAATATATGTTAGAATTTTGTACGAAGTTTTAAGTAATGAGATGCCCCTGTAGTTGTTGCGATCAATTTTATCTCCTTTCTTATAAATTGGAACGATAATCGATTATTTGCATTCATCTGGAAGAGCTTCTTTTTCCCAAATCATACTAAGCAACCGGTGTATCTTGTCCATCAATTTTTCTCCCCCTAATTTTATCAGTTCTGCTATACTTACACCAACCTAATTCAAAAACTCCTTACCAAAATACTCCGAAACCCAGTGTAACTCAATACTGCAGTTACACTAATGACAAACATAACATAATACACTCAAAGGAAACATAACACCCAAAGGATTTATGGCCGAGAAACTTAAGCTACTTTTCTACATACACACATAAACAAAAAAAGGAAGCTAAGAAAAGAGCATTTTCATAGCAAAACACAACTACAAACCACACACATATAAGCACATTAATATATAGGGTCATGACACCTTAACTGATCGTCGGCACTTACACAACCCATGGCACGATCGGATACAGCACTGTCCGATTAAAAAAAATTAATGCCTGCGAGTGTACACTATTGATCCGTCAAATTCATGCTGCTCGTATTCTTAAAAGTCATAAAACAGAAGTCCATACTAAATTTAAACTTATCTTTTCCGTATGAACAGTAAGACAGTCTATAAACTGTGAATTACAGCGAGAATGATATAGATTAAAAACGGACTCGGTCGTAAAAACTGTATGTACACATATGCCACTTATGGTTCTCTCTCTCTCTCTCTCTCTCTCTCTCTCTCTCTCCTCTCTCTCTCTCGTCTCTGTCTCTCTCATCCTCATCTCCCCAT